>JAVSCE010019259.1:0-281814 GCA_032199065.1 Smutsia gigantea | reverse complement strand
TCTAAAAGACAGGATGCTTACTGAATCACTTTTAAAGTGACTCCTGCATTAGAATATTTCACAAAAGAAAATCTCCCATCCTTTATTTGATATTAAGGGAGTGATTTTAGAAAAATAGAATTTGTTTTAAACAACAGTGACTCTTGATTGAAATCAAATATTTAAACCTCAAAGAATAAACACAAACTCATACCACAATGATTGTCACTCCATGGCTCCATCTTTTAAAAATTTCTGCTGCCTGAGAACTTCATTTCATTTTAAGAATATGGTGTATTGACTCTGTGGGGCTTGTACTTAATCATGGCCATTTGGCAAATTTTTTCTACCTTCTGGCCAAGATTCATTTAAAGAATCTCCTACTTCATTTTAAAAGCCACACCTTTCACCATATTAAGGGGAAATATATTCATTTTCCTGCAGCTTTCATTCTAAAAATTCCAAATTTTCTAGTAAAATATGTCTTTAAAAAAGCTCAGTTTGTATTTTAAAAAACAACTTATACATATTTTCACACTCATGAAAATGGTATAAGCTTACTATTCTATGAATTAAAACTAGAAAAAGCCACTATTTACTAGGGTTTTTATTGACAATAAAGACCTCTTTAACTACTTGTATTTAAGCTATCCTCACATTTAGCAAATCATCGAAGTGCAGCAAATAAATAATACAGATTCTACTTTCATAAGCAAAAAAAAACTGATTTTTACTGAGTTTCTTCAGCTATGCCTGAAAATAAAGTGTACTGTTTAAAGAGAGTTTGTGAAATTTCAGGAATGTCATATATTGGTAAACAATAGAGAACTGCAAGTGTAAAGAGAAAATTAATTTGCTGAGCAAATGAAAAACAGTTTCTTCTACACTTATTTTTCTCTACAGGGTAACTCGGGTAATCTTTCCCAAATTTAGAAAAGTACTAGCAGTTTGTCCCCAAGGTACAGTTGTGAGGTCCCACTCATTAATTCTTACATCCTACTTAACTTCCAACATCTGACCAAGAGGCAGATACTCTAACCATGGACTTGGGCTGTGCGGCCACTGTGACAAAGGAGAGTGAGGGGCTGAAGTGGCATTGCAGTACTATTGCAGAACAAAAATCAGAGTGGTCCAATCTTCCCTTTCTGGACTAAGTCTACCCACACAAAGCCTGCAGAGACTTCAGAGGAAGCATTTAGGGTCAGGAACTTCCCTTCACATCAAGGAATTTTGATAAAGTGAGTCCAAAGCAGCCCTCAATGTCTCGAGTCTTTACCATAACAAGTGATTTTGGAAATTCCTTATAAGAGAGAAGGAGGCTTTGTCTTTACATCTTAATGACCATGGCCATCTTCTTTTTACGAATCTTGGCTATCTCCTCTGCTAATTTCACTGCAGCACTTCATATGCTCTCTCATTATGTCAGCGAGAACTGCACTTCAGGTGTATGAAGGCTCAGTATACAAACCATGCAGGGAGGCAGAGTCCCAGTCTCATTCAGTAAACCAGCTCAACTAAAATATAACTAACTAAATGGCTTCCAATTCTTGGTCCTCTGGTCATGCTCTCAGATCCTTCATGTAACCCTTTCCATGCATCCTAACAGACAATGTTAAGGACTTGGGCCTGAGTCAAAACACCAGTATCCAAGTCCCAGCTTCACCACTTATTTATAAGCTCTTGTATTAACCATGTCCTTTTTTCTTTATTCCAGTGCTTTGACATCTGGGGCCCTGCTGACTATGGAGGGACAGCCCTTCCCAAGATTAGCCAGTTCCTAGACATAGTAAACAACTGCATGCTGCTCAGATGCAAAGCAGCCATCCAGAGGGCCAGATACCAAGACAACTAGAAACAGCACACATATCCCAGAGCCCACTGAAATTATTAAAACTAGCCAATCCAAAACCTGCTTCTCTTGCCTCTCCTGCTCCTTCCCCTGGAAATCACAGTAAAGGGTCTTGCCCACAGTTTCCCCCTTTCCCTCTGTCTCCTGACTGATTCCAGGGTTTCCCCCATGTGTCCCTAAGATCCCACCCCTAGTGTAGTGTGCCCCTTCATCTTGGTATCTGAGAGTGTAAAAACTGCCTTTTCAACAGCAATCACCTTCTGATCTGTTAACTTTACCGTATCTTATTATGTAGTGACCTTGGAAAAGGGACAGAACCTCTGCCTCCATTTCTTCTTCACAGGAAGATAATAATATTTTTTTTTCACAGTGATCTTGTGAGGATCAACTAAAATAATACACATCATATACTAAGTATATAGTAAGTTCTCAATAAATACTGATGTTCCAAGTTAACAGATAAGGAAATTAAAATTTAGAGATAACTCATTAAAGGCTATATAGCTAGGGAGTTGCAGAATGTGAATGTCACCCAGATACATCTGACTCCAAACCCCCTTTCTTCTTTCCTATCACACTACCTACCCCTGTATCCCAAAGATTTTGAACTGTTGTATTTCTATTTTCATTATTCTTCAACTGTTCCTTGACTTATTTTTCAACTTCTTTGATGACCCATTGGTTGTTTAGTAGCAAGCTGGTTAGCCTCCACGTGTTTGTGCTTTTTCCATTTTTTTCTCGTAATTGATTTCCAGCTTCATACCATTATGGTTGGAGTACATACTTGATATGATTTCTATCCTCTTAAATTTATTAAGACTTGCTTAGTGGCCTAACATGTAATCTACTCTGGAGAATATTCCATGTGTGCTTGGGAAAAAAGTACGTATTCTACTGTTTTTGGACATAATGCTCTGAATATACCTGTTCATTTCACTTGGTCTAATGTGTCATTCAAATCCACTGTTTCTGTATTGATTTTCTGTCTGGATAATCTATCCATTGATGTAAGTGAGGTGTTAAAGTGCCCTACTGTTGCATTACTGTTAATCTCTCCCTTTATGTCTGTTAACATTTGTTTTATATATTTAAGTGTCCTTCTGTTGGGCATGCAGATATTTATAATTGCTATATCTTCTTGCTGAATTGTGCCTTTAATCATTATACCACGTCCTTCTTTATCTCTTGTTACAGTCTTTGCTTTAAAGTCTATTTTGTCTGATGGTAAGTATGGTTACTCAAGCTTTTTTTTTTTAATTCCTACCTACATGGAATACCTTTTTCCATCACTTCAGTTTGAGTCTGGGTGTGTCTTTAGGTCTAATGTGAGTCTCTTGTAGGCAGCAAATAGATAGGTCTTGTTTTTTCATCCATTCAGTCACCCTATATCTTTTGATTGGTGCATTTAGTCTCTTTACATTTAAAGTAATTATTGATAGGTATGTAGTTATTGCCATTTTGTTAAATGCTTCCTAGTTGTTTTTGTCACCCTTCTCTAATACTTTCTTCCTCTCTTGCTCTCCCCTCATGCATTAAGACTCCCTTTAGTGTAGTATTTGGAGTCCCTTCTCTTTGTTCTTCATGTATCCATTATAAGTTTTTGGTTTGAGGTTACCATGGAATTCTTACATGACACCCTACACATATAGCAATGTATAACAAGTTGATGGTCAATTAAGTTCAGATGCATTCTAACAACACTACATTTTTTACTTCTCCTCCTCTACATTTTATGTATATGATGCCTTATTTTACATATTTTTATTTAGTGATTCCTTTAACTATATTTAGATGTAATTGATTATTCTACTTTTGCATTTTTGATGTTCATAGTAGCTTGTAAGTGATTGATCTACTACCTCTGGTGTATGTTGGGATTTACTAGTGAAATTTTCACTTTCACATTTTTCTTGATTCTAGTTAGAGTCTTTTCTTTTCCTCTTGATAAAGACCCCTTAATACTTCTTGTAAGACTGGTTTAGTAGTAATGAACTCTTTTTATTTATGTTTATTGGTAAAGCTCTTTTTTGCCCTTCCATTCTGAATGAGATAACATTGCTGGGGTAAAATATTCTTGGTTGGAGGTTCTTCCCTTTCAGCACTTTGAATAAATGTATCATTCCACTCTCTTCTGACCTATAGAGTTTCTGCTAGAAAAAAAAAAAGCTGAGTCTTATGGAGTTTTCCTTGTAGGTAACTCACTGCTTTAGTCTTGCTGCTTTTAAGATGATCTCTTTGTGTTTAAACTTTGACATTTTAATTATGATATGCCTTAGTGAGAATCTTCTTGGATTTATCTTGTTTGGGACTCTCTCTGCTTCCTGGATGTGGATTTCTGTTCTCTTCTATATGTTAGGGAAGTTTTCAGCTTTGATTTCTTCAAATAAGTTTTCTACTCCTTTCTCTTATCTTCTATGATTCTTATAATGTGAATGTTTGCATCCCAGAGCTACCTTAACCTAGCCTCATTTCTTTGTATTCTTTTTTTTGCTGTTCAGCTTGAGTGCTTTCCATTACTCTGTCATCCAGATTGTGTCATCCATTCTTCTGCATCTTCTTTGATTCCCTCTAGTGTATTTTTCATTTTATTTATTGTATTTTTCACCACTGATTGGTTCTTTTTATACCTTCTATCTCTTTGTAGAGGTTCTCACTATTCTTGCACTCTTCTCTTAAGTCTGGTGAGTATCCTTATAATCATTCATTTGAACTACTCATCTAGTAGATTGCTTCACTCTGTTTCATTGTTATTTTTCTGAAGTTTTGTCACAGGTTTTGTTTCAAGCATATTTCCTTTGTCTTCTCATTTTGTTTGACTTTCTGAGCTTGATTCTATGAATTAGTGGAAAGGACTACTTCTTCCAGTGTTGAAGGACTGGCCTTGAGAAATGAAGATGGGTAGACTTGTGGTTTTGGCTGGCTGGCTGGAGTTCTAATGTGCATGAGCTGGGGATGTCTTGGTGTCAGGGTTTTCAGAGATTGGTTGGAGGGGGATTCAGTCAGACAGGCCCAATGATAGGGGTTTCTGAGTGGATACTGATGCCCCATGGGTGGCAGTACTTGGCTCTGCACCCATGGCATAGCCCCAGGCCCAGGTCTACCAGAAAAGCCCTACTTCTGTAGCCACTGGCTATGTGCTTGCAGTACGACAGTGGCTCAAGCTCATTCTCCATGGGTTGGCAACCACGGGGTCCATATCCATCGTGCAGTCCTAGGGCCAGGCATGGGCCCCAGGAAAGCCCCACACCACAGCCATTGGCTCAAAGTGCAAGTCCACAGTGCAGCAGCAGTTCAGGGCCCACAGCAATGACTAGCTCCATGGAATCCCCATCTGCACAGCTACTGGATGGATGCTCATACTGCAGCAGTGGTCAGGGGGCACTCACCAAGCACTGGCAGTGACTAACTCTGTGACCTCAGGGCAGCTGTGGCCTGTCTGTCCTCTCCAGCTGACACACCTGAGTGTGGGCAGGAGCTGAGAATCTGCCTACACCAAATCTCAAAGTAGTATGTGCACCCTAACCCTGCTCCCCATGTCACTATCAATGTAGGGAAGGAGTGCAAAAAATGGTGCTCAGCAGACCTATGATCCAGAGAGTTCCAGCCATTCCCCTGCCAAGCAGTGGGTACTTTAATTCTACGTATTGGGTTTTTTCATGTAGTCTAGATGCACTTTAAAGTATGGTTTTCTTTTTTCTATACCCCAGAGCTGGAAATATGTCCAGGTCTCTCAGCAATATCCCTTCCCTGTGCTGGTCATTGCACTGGGGGGTGGGGTTCCTTCCATTACCATATCTACATCTCTCCTGCCATTTTTTAGGTGATCTTTCCAACTGTCATTGTCTAGAAGGTGCTTACTCAGTCCTCAGTTCTTTCTCAGGATGAATTGCTCTGTGTGTAGGCATAGATTTGGTGTTAAATTGAAAGATGTGTTCAAGCTTTCTCTATGCCATCATCTTCCCAAAATTCACTAAAAATGTTTTAAAATATAAATTTGGTCAGATTCTTGGTCAAAGCATGGTTACTCTGACTGTATTAACAGTGTATCAAATCTGTTACAGTATTAGGGACAAGAGTTTAAACTGGATTAAATCCTGCTAAACCGAAATTTTGCCCTATTTTAAATTTAGTTTAGAAGCATTTTCTAAAATTTAATTCATTTCTACTGCTTTGTTCAGTTTTTTTTTAATGAGTGCAAAAGTCACTAAAATTTTAATATGATAATCTTCATCTCTATTTATGTTTGTAGCCTCTATTAGCCTTGAGAAAACAACTTCTATAAATTCACTAATCAAAGATTTTTTCTGTAGCCTTTGTCTTTTAAAACTTTAGCTGTAATTTTATATTACATGCATGTCTCTACTGCCACTATGATTTCTTAACATATAGAAACCAGAATTGCATGAAATAGTACATTCACTTTATTTTTGAAAGCTGAATAAAAATGTTCAATTTTCTCTCAGTGGTCTTACACATCTTCATATCATTATGGGCACAGCACATACTTACAGAATGTAACATATAAATATGTTTTCAAGTGATCACCAGTTGGAGCATGTTATATAGAAAACATAGTAAGATTCTTGGACAGTTGAGGTCAACATGGCAGAAGGGGTTAGCTTGTGGGGTCTCTTTCATAACAGTACTAATCCCATTCATGAGGACTCTGTCCTCATGACCTAGTCATCTCCTAAAGGCCCCACTTCCCACTTCTTAATACCATCAACATGGGGAAAGATTCAGACAATAGCACCACTACAGCTTTCTGTCTCAATTAATTTGACTAATCTGACCATTTCATAGAGATGAAATAAAAATATGTGGCTTTTGAGTCTGGCTTCTTTCACTTAATGCTTTTAAGGTTCATCCATGTTGTAGCCCAAATCAGTATTTTATTCCTTTTTATGGCTAAATAATATTCCATTGCATGGACTGGTAGGTTATGATTTACATCTGCTGTTTTACTATTTATTTTCTACATGCCTTATGCCTTTTTGTTCCTTTGTTCCTCCATTACTATCTTTTGTGTTACATAGACGCTTTCTAATGTATGGTTTTAATCCTCTGGTCATTCATTTTTACTCTTTTGTATTAGTTCCATAGGTATTTTCCTGAAAATTACAATTAACATCTTCATTTATAATAATCTAATTTACATTAATATCAACCTAATTATAAAATATGCCAAATTTGTTTCTATATACTTCTGATCCCTTCCCTTCATTTGTGCTGTTATTGTTGTACAAATTACATCTTCATACACTGTGTGCTCTATTAGACAGATTTATAATTATTACTTTATAGTTTTCTTTTAAATATATAATAGGAAAAAAAGAGTTGCAAACAAACCATGCATTTATGCTATCTTTATATTTGTCTATGTAATTACCTTTACCAGTGCTTTCTTTCTTCATGTGGATTTTGAGTTACTCTCTAGTGGTTTTTCATTTCAGCCTGAAGGACTGTCTCTAGTATTTCTTATAAGACATGTCTGCAAGTGATGAATTCTCCTGGGTTTTACCTGGAAATTCTTAATTTCTCCTTCAGGTCTGAAGGATAGTTTTGCTGAGTATAGAATTCTTGGTTGACAGCCTTTCTTTCAGCACTTTTACTAGGTTATTCCCATTTCCTTCTGGTCCTCATGGTTTCTGTTGAGAAATTGGCTGTTAATCTTACTGGGAAGCAGTTAATGATGTTCACTTGTTTATGAGTCATTTCTCTCACTGTTTTCAAAATTCTCTGTCTTTTAAAAATTTGATTACATGTCTAGGTGTGGATCTCTCTGAATTTATCTTTCTTGAACTTATTATTTCTAGGAAAGGATTTTTATTTTGTAGACTCCTTGTAATTTTCTATGTAGACAAATATATCATCTGAAAATAGGGACTGTTTTATTTCTTCCTTTCCAATATGTGCGAATTTTATTTCCTTTTCTTATGTTATTGCACAGGCTACATATTCCAGTACTATGTTGAATGAGTAGTGAGAACAAATAACCTTGCCTTGATCCTGATCTTAGAAGGAAAACATTTAGCCTGCCACCATTATTTATAATGTTACCTGGAGGTATTTTGTAGAGGCTTTTTATCAGGTGCAGGAAATCGTCCTTCCATTCTTATTTTCTGAGTTTTTATAATGAATGGGTGTTGTATTTTGCCAAGTGCTTTTCAGCATCAATTGACATGATCATGTGATTTTTCTATTTTGCTGTTAATATGGTAGTTTACATTGAAACACTGAAACAACTTTGCAACTGATTTCTATTTGCTAATGTTTGTAAGGATACTGTGCCCTTATTCATGAGGACTATTGATCTTTAGTTTTATTTTTTGTACTGTCTTTGTCTTCTTTTTGTATCAAGATAATAGCTTCATAGAGTATTCTCTTCTACTTTTGTAAAAGGAAGTGTAGAATTGGTGCTAACTCCTCTTTAGACCTTTGGTAGAATTCTCTAATTCCTTAGAGATTTCCTTTTTTGAGATATTTTTAATTACAAAATATATTTCCTTAATAGTTAAAAGCCTGATCAAATTATCCTACTTCAAATTGGATGAGTTGATAGTTTTTATTTTTTAAATCCACTTTGGTAGATTCCATTTTAATCCATTAGAATACAAAAAGTATCCATTTTTAATTAACTGTACTGTTTTATTACCATTTTTTTGTATAGGTTTTTTTAGTGGTTGCTGCAGATAGCACATTATTTATCTAGATACATAATTATCCATAGATATTATCTAGGTATTACATTAATTATAAACACATAATTTTTATATACAATTATATATATATATATGTAATATGTATGATCACAATCTACAAATGTGATCATGATACCAATCTGTCTGAGGTAAAGATATCTTACCTTCCTTTATGTCCCTTTACCCTCTTCCATTTATAATTGTCCTATTGTCCTAAGTCTTCTACTTTCACTTAGAATGAAGTGTTTTATAATTATAACGTGTTATAATTTTTACTTCAACCTTCATACATAATTTAGAAAACAAGATCAGAAGGAAAGCTTATTTTACTTAGCTGTGTTTTAACATACTTTGTTCTTCCTCCCTTCCTGATGTTCAAAGGTTCCTTCTTTTTATCATATCCTTTCTGTTTAGAGAACACCCACTTTAGGATAGATCTGCTAGCGACAAATTCTCTTAGTTTCCCTTTATCTGAGGATGTCCTGATTTCCCCCTCATTCAGAAGGATATTTATGTGAGGAGATTCTGGGATGGTAGTTTTCTCTCAGCATCTGATAATATTGTGCCACTTAGGGATCCGTTGTTTCTGATAAGAAATCAACTACTGTTTGAAATTTTTCTCTGCTGCTTTAAAATTTTTTCTCTTCAGTGTTCAGAATTTTAATTATGATATAAATTGACATGGATTCTTTTAGGTTTATTCTATTTAGGATTCATTCAGCTTCTGTAGATTTATGTTTCTTGACAAATTTGGGGAGTTTTCATTCACTATTTCTTTTGAGTATTTTTTCAACTCCACCCTCTTTCTGCTTTCCTTCTGGGACTCTGATGACAGAAATCCTTTCTTTTAGTCACACAGGTCCTTACCTAAGGCTCTGCTCCTCTTTAAAAGTATACTTTCTGCACCAGATCCCTCCAAAAAGGGAACTCCTCAGAAACCACATAAGCCCCTGGGGGAAAAGGAGAACAGGAGGCATTTAGCAGTCTTTGCCACCAAGGACCCTCCACTAGCCCTAACCACTGTTGCTGCTAAGACATTTATCTTGGTCATCAAGGACCCAGGCTTTGCCAGCCTCTGTCTGACAGAGCTGAATGGAGACTCTGCCACTGCACCCTCCAGAATGAGGAAGTCTGCATCCTACCCAACCAGAGCTCTTGTAGCAACCCACAGGTGAAAGTATTTCCCCAAGAAAGCAAGTCCAAAAAGGCTGGAAGAGGTGACCGGTCCCTCAGTCAGATATCAACACAAGGCCACTAGCAATATAAAAAGCAAGGAGGCATGACACCACCAAAGGAACACAATAATTTTCCAATAACTGACCCCAAGAAATGGATATTTACAATTTCCTTGATAAAAATTCAAAATCATTATTTTTAGGTAAGATCAGCAAGATTCAGGAGAACACAGGCGAATCAACAAATCTAAAATGAGAAGTTCAACAAAGAGAGAGATGTAATAAAAAAAGAATTAAAAAGATGATGGAGCTGAAGAATAAAAGGAATGAAATGAAAAATGCAATACAGAGTGTTTTAATCTGTTCAGGACACTGTAGCAAAGTACTGCAGTTTATAAAAAACAAAAATTTTTTCTCACATTTCTAAGGCCAAAGTTCCAAGATTGGGGGCACTCATTTCCTTGAATATATATCAGGACCTTTGCACACACCAGTATTTCTGGCTGGACAACTTTCCTTTCCCCTCCACTTTCCTCCACTCCTAGTTTTCAGTAAAAATTGACCAGTTCCTCAAGACTGGAATATCCCTCTCATATGCATTTCTTATGTGGTGCTCAAGCTTGTAACAGCTCTTAAAATGGTATATCACAGTTGCCCACTTAACTCTCAGCTCTCACTATAAATAATTCCTTTAAGGGTTAAAAAGTTAAAACTATGCTTTGTTTATTTTCTTATCCTTAGTCATAGTGTAATCCCTAGTATATTCCTTCAATAAATTTTGAGTGAATTAATGTAAGAAAAAAACAATCCTTTTATGAATGCAGTCTTTTCAATATACATTTATGTTTGCAAAAATTCTTATTTTATTAATGGAAGTTGCTTCATTGAACAAAATGTAATCATCTCCACCATAGAAAATTTATAGAACCACCAAGAAGTGAAATTCAAATCACCTATGCTATACCACCATTCAATTATAACTACTGTTACCTACAGCCAACATCATACTTAACAGCAAGAAGCTGAATGCTTTTCCTTTAAGTTAAGGAACAAGACAAGGATGCCCACTCTCCCCAGTTTTATTCAACATAGTTCTGGAGGTCCTCACCACAGCAATCAGACAACATAAAGAAATAAAAGGCACCCACAGAGAAGGAAGAATAAAGTAGGGGGGATTAGGCTCCCTGACTTCAAGCTCTACTACAAAGGTACCGTAATCAAGACAATTTAGTACTGACACAAGAACAGACCCATAGACCAGTGGAACAGAATAGAAAGCCCAGATATAAACCCAAGCATATATGGTCAATTAATATATGATAAAGGAGCCATGGATATACAATGGGGAAATGACAGACTCTTTAACAGCTGGTGTTGGCAAAACTGGACAGCTATATGTAAGAGAATGAAACTGGATTACTGTCTAACCCCATACACAAAAGTAAACTCAAAATGGATCAAAGACCTAAATGTAATACAGGAAACCATAAAACTCTTAGAAAAAAACATAGGCAAAAATCTCTTGGACATAAACATGAGCAACTTCTTCATGAATATGTTTCCCCAGGCAAGGGAAACAAAAGTAAAAATGAACGAATGGGACAATATCAAACTAAAAAGCTTCCGTACAGCAAGGGATACCATCAGTAGAACAAAAAGATATCCTACAGTATGGGAGAATATATTAATAAACGACATATCCAATAAGGGGTTGACATCCAAATTATATAAAGAGCTCACACACCTCAACAAACAAAAAACAAATAATCCAATTAAAAAATGTGCAGAGGAGCTAAACAGACTCTTCTCCAAAGAAGAAATTCAGATGGCCAACAGGCACATGAAAAGATGCTCCACATCACTAGTCATCAGAGAAATGCAAATTAAAACCACAATGAGATATCACCTCACTCCAGTTCGGATGGCCAGCATTGAAAAGACTAAGAACAACAAATGCTGGTGAGGATGTGGAGAAAGGGGAACCCTCCTACACTGCTGGTGGGAATGTAAACTAGTTTGACTACTGTTGAAAGCAATATGGAGGTTCCTCAAAAAACTAAAAATAGAAATCCCATTTGACCCGGGAATTCCACTCCTAGGAATTTACCCAAAGAATACAAGTTCTCAGATTTAAAAAGACATATGCACCCCTATGTTTACTGCAGTACTATTTACAATAGCCAAGATATGGACGCAACCTAAGTGTCTACCAGTAGATGAATGGATAAAGAAGAGGTGGTATATATACACAATGGAATACTATCCAGCCATAAAAAGAAAGAAATCCTACCATTTGCAACAACGTGGATGGAGCTGGAAGGTATTATACTCAGTGAAATAAGCCAGGCAGAGAAAGTCAAGGACTGAATGATTTCCCTCATTTGTGGAGTATAACAATGAAGCAAAACTGAAGGAACAAAACAGCAGCTGACTCACAAACTCCAAGAAGAGACTAGCAGTTACCATGGGGAGGTGTTGGGAGGGTGGGTGGGGAGGGAGGCATAAGGGGATTGAGTAGTATTATGATTAGTACACATGGTGTTGGGGGATAATGTGGAAGATAATGCAGCACAGAGAAGACAAGTAGTGACTCTTGTTGCATCTTACTACACTGATGGACTGTGACTGCAGTGGGGTATGGGGGGACTCAATAATATGGGTGAATGTAGTAACGACATTGTTTTTCATGTGAAACCTTCATAAGAGTGTATATCAATAATACCTTAATAAAAAATTGTATTAAAAAAGAAAATAACTACTGTTATAAAAAATTTTTTTATCCTGCCAGTCTCTTTCCTGTGTTTGTTATGTCTATATAATGGGAATAATCTTGAAAATATTAAAATATATGTATCTTTCATTCACCTTTAAAGCTTTATACATGAGGCAGTTTAAAATGAGACTTTCAAATATGAGGCAACATGGGGCAGTAAACAGTGTGTATGTTCTGAAGCTAGAGTGTCTTGGTTTAAATCCTGCCTCTAACTTCCTTGTACCTCACTTCAGTAGCAAAATGGGGATAACAATAGTATCCCTCACAAAGGATTGCAGTGTGGGCTGAATGAATCAATATTTGCACACTGTTTAAAATAGTGCCTTGCACATAGTCTTATGAAGGCACTTGATTAAAGACATTAAAAAAATAATGATTCTCTGCATGCTGCTCATTATAACATCTTGAGAAATAATATTAAGCCCAGAAACTCTCAGTCAGGCTGGAAAGTAAAATGAAAGAAAAAGAAAACACTTCCATTATGGAAGAAAGAAAGTCATGAAAAGAAGAGCAAAGAGATCAAATTCCAAACCTCCATAGATACGGGCAATGAACTTCAATGACATGCAAATAAATATTAAAGAATAACAGAACATCAAAACTGGAGCCCCAGTCTTCCAGGTGTTGCGTGGTGGGACCACAAGGTCTCTCAGAAGCCTTGCCTTCAACCTGGGACCACATGCCATAAGGTGCCACAGCCACAGCGCAGCACTATCAGAGGGAAGGACACAGAAAAATCCCTCCCGTGTTACATGTAGTATGAAGGAAACCAGACGTTTTTAATACTCCTACCCAAGGGGGAAGACTGATGCCATAAAGGAGACCTGGAATCAGAACACGTATTTCTGAGAACCAGGACTTCAGGGTAGAAGCAAGGACAGTTTACAACCAACAGCATCAGATGTCCTCATAGGCCTAACAGGTAGCACCAAGCACCGACAATAGGTTCATGAGAAAGAGGCCAATACCCAAAACAAACAGGATGACATGTGTCAACAACAGGGTGTAAGTCCTTTAAAGGACCACCCAGAGAACCCTGAAAATATATCCAAGTCTTCTCTCACCAGCCAACCCAAGGCCTTATCTGGTCAGGTGTACCTGGAAGCCAGGTATATTGAGGAGGAGGAGGAGGAGGAAGTGCAAGAACTGTGACAGGTTGAAGATTTGCCCAAATAGACTGTTTTCAAACAATAAAGCCTGTTTTTAATTAAAAGAGAATAAATTACATTTAATTGGCCAATTTAAGTAAAATACACACACACCTCTACATTGAACCCAGCTACATGAAGGGGTCCAGGATTAAAAGAGCAGTTAGAGAACATGAAAAGCTATATTTTCTTTGTACATTTTAGAAACTTCACAGTAAATTATCAACTCTTCCACATAATCTTCTTAAATTAGGGGATCATATTTCACACATAATTTTTCCCTTAATAATATATGAAAAACATCTTTTCCCATAACATTCTTTAACCAAAAGCCAATAATAATGCTTTTATAACCACAGATTTTTATAACCAATAAAATTTCATAGAATAACCATAATTTATTATACTAATTTCTATAATTGGGCATTTTTAGTTGAATCTAATTTTTCAATGTCATAATTAATGATGTAATGCTTATTTTTGTTGTATCACAATGCATTTTTCATTGGGGAATTCCTGAATTGAGGCAAAACACATTTTGTAGCTTTTAATACATCTTATCAAGTTGTCCTCTAGATAAAGTTCAAACTACTCAGTAAAAGAAATCCATTATGATCTAGTTTCTGTTGCCCTGTGCAGCTTGAATTCTTTCTGTCCCATCTACCCCAAACCATATTCTTCAGCTAGACTCTATACTGTCCTTGGTCTTTCTTCTTGCTGGAATACTTTTCCTTGTTCCTCCAAAGACCCTCTTGCCTGGCAGAATTCTACTCTTTGTTGAGGTATCAGCTTAAACTTTATCTCCTCCTCCCCACTCTTAAACACTGTTTGTGCCTCACACATAACCCTGTTGAGCCTTTTCCAAATGATAACTTGAATTCCTTAGTAAACTAATAAATCTTCCCACCTGAATAGTTTTATTCTCAGAGTAGTAACAAAGCAATAAAATGGAATTCGATGAGTAGCGACTAGTCCCAAATACTGTGCTAAGCATTAGGAATACAAGCCTAAGAAAGACATGGTCCAATGAATATAAATGGCCAGTAAACACCTGATTAAAATCCAAACTCATCAGAGGTGAAGTAAATACCAGTTATAACACAATACCATTTTTCTCTTATAAATCCTACAAATTTTTTTTTAATCTTGTAATGATTTAAAGATGATATATTGTCATGATGAAATTTCCCTAGAAATAGGCACCCTCATACATAACAGAAGAGAATGCAAACTATTATGGCTTTATGGAGAGTAATTATGAAAAAATAAAATAATTTTAGTGTGTGTATTGAACCAGATGATATACTTCAATATACAAATATTTTCATGCATTATAGTAAAATTTTACTATGTATGCAGAGAGGAAAAGACTGAAACCTAAAATGTTAATAGTGGGATAAAGGGGATTATTTTTTAAATTTGAATATTCTCATAGGTTCAAGGTTCCTACAATAAACATCCATAGAATTTATAATGAGCAAAAGGTCTTTATGAAAACCAGAGTCTTACCTTTAGTTGGCCTCTTCCACATTAAGGGAGCCATTTTTTTGGAAATCTTCTCAATAAAAAGGTAACCAAGTTTCCAAGCCTGCAAGCTAAGACATCAGACAATGCTTCTGGAACTCAACCAAGATGTGACAACACATAAATTCAAGTCTGAAACTGTCACATTAACGTCTCTCATGTTCTTATTGTATTCATCACTTTCCACCTGACTATGTATAACTGACCATCCAGGTTATTTATAAAAATATTAATTTAGACATGTGTCAGAAATTATTTCTGGGATGTGACACTGTCCGTATTTTTTTCTGCAATAAAATGCTGTATATCTTGGCCTTTTATCTCCTGACAGAAAACAAAGACTATGACAGGGAAAGAATCATTCAATCACCGACGATTTAATTTTCTTCCTTACTAAAGCTTCTGAGTATTTCTCAAAGATTAAATAAACTGTTCCCTGGTTTATCTTTATTCTCATGCTTATTTGGCTTGTTCAAAGAATTTTAATAGAAATTACTCTATAAATAAATCATAGTTTTTGTTTTAATTTCAGTTGTAAAAAAAGATTTTTTTTATATACATTTATGTCGATCAAACCTCTTGTGAGATTTTGGCATGGGAGAAGTCTTCTTAAATGTTTTTGAAACCATTACATGAAATGAAACTATCTGTAACCTATTCCAAACAAACACTCAAAGATGCAGTCACCTGATAATAAAAGCAATAAAATTGGGCAGGAAATATTGGTGGTCAACAACATCTAAGAGAATCCTAACCTAGGAAGTTTCATCAACCCAGTTAGTCTCTCCCCATTCCTCTTTGTCAAATTTGTCAAGAAAAGGCAATCAGATTTGAGTGGTACTAGGAGAAAATTACTAGAAATTGGACCCCATTCTCACTAGCTTTCAAGATTATTCACCAAATAGCCAGAGACTAAAAATACTAGATATGGTCAATCTGCGACAAAAAAAGACCCAAGAAGTTATAATCAGTGATTTGAGCCATCTGGCCAGCGTCTCCCTTCTTTTAGGTCACACTTTGGCAACTTCATTAACATTAAGATTTGAATTGTCATTTTAAATGATGAGGAAAATAGTATTTCTGTCATGAGCAAACCAAAACAAAGGATAGCTAGAGATACAGATTATACTCTTTTATGAGATTAAGCCATTGTAGGCCATTTATACACTTGATTTAAAGATGACTTGCTCATAAACTTTGTAACCAATCCTGTTTTCAGACCTGCCCATTGAAGATAAGAGTTCCCCTTCCCACCAAATATACACCTTTCTTAACACTTCTGCAAATTATTATCTTCCAACAGCAGTAATTTTTTCATACAGGGCTTTCTGATTTCACAGGACTTTTGTCTACAGAATTTCAGGAGTTTGAAGCATTGCTATATAAGTTTTTCCCTCAATATCTCTCGAGTCTTGAAGTTACTCAAAGTTTGGTCCCTACCCCAACATTATGGGGTCACCTGGAAGCTAGTTAGAAATGCAGAATCTCAGGCTTATTCCAGAGTTATTATATAAGGATACACATTTTAACAACATCCCCAGGTGATTCATGTGCACATTAAAGTTTTTACATGTGTCAGAATCATCTAGAGTGTTTATTAAAACTAATTTTAATCATTTATTTAAATGATTTCTGGGTCTTGCCCTGAGTTTTTGATTCACTAGATCTGGAGTGGAAAATAAAATTTGCATTTCTAACAAGTTCTCAATGATGTTCTTGCTGGTTGTCTGGAGACACACTTTGAAAACCATTACTCGGTAATAGAGAATGTCTTGGACTGTGCCTAGTTCGGTAACAGATTATTCAAACTTCAGACAAGATAATGAGTGGCAAGAATCGAAGTTTAGGCACATTCTATTGAATAGCTACTAACATGATTGATTGCAACTATATTTGACTCTATGTCCACACAAAAACCTGCACATGGATGCTTATAGAAGCCTTATTCATAATTGCCAAAACTTGGAAGTAACCAAGATGCCCTCCAGTAGATGAATGGGTAAATAAACCTGTGATACATTCAGACAGTGGGATTCTATTCAGCACTAAAAACAAATGAGCTATGAAGCTATTAAAAGGCAAAGAAGAACCTCAAGTACATATTAAGTGAAAGAAGCCAATTTGAAGAGACAACATAATGCAAGATTCCAACTACATGACAGTCTGGAAATAGTGAAACTATGGAGATGATGAAAAGGTCAGTGGTTTCCAGGGATATGGAAGAGAGGAGATGAATAGGAAGAGCACGGAGGATTTTTAGGACATTGAAAATACTGCGTAGGATATTACAATGATGAATACATGTCATTATACATTTGTCCAAAGCCATAGAATGTACAATTCCAAGAGTGAACACTAAGAAACACTATGGACTTCGGGTGATTGTGATGTGTTAATACAGGTTCATCTTTGGTGTAAAAAAAAAATACCATTTTGGTGAACGATGTTGATAATGGGAAGACTATGCAGCATGTGTGGGGCAGGAGATGTACGGGAAATCTCTGTTCCTTCCTATCAGTTTTGCTATAAACCTAAAACTGGTCTAAAAAAATAAAGTCTAGATAGGTAGGCAGACAGATGGATAACAGAAAGAAGTGTTTTCTAACTACAAAATACATGTTTGACCAATATAAGAATGTGTACATGGTGGGGTTTGCAGGCTTCCCAGCTCACTAGAATTCTCCCTGTCACAGCAGCTATGCTCCTGTCCTATTTCCTGGCAACAGAGAGGCTGGAAGCAAGATGGGGTTAACATATTGTCTGGTCCAGTCCACTTCTCTCATCCAGGAATTTGAAAACCTCAAAAAACATAAGGCCTATATTTCCTGTCTTCCCCCAGGGTCAGTTCTTCTACCAATCCTATAAACTAGCTGCCAATATTCTTCCAATAATTTATTCTTTTCCCAAGTTTGCAGAATTACTAGAAATCCGTTTATTCATAAGTTTTTTTTCAAGAACCATTTCCTCCATGAATCCTTTTTTGTTTTCTTTCTACCAATGTGTGAATAAAGGATCCATGAATGAGTGACGGAGAGTACAAAGGATGAAAACAGGCACCTCTTGTGCAATCCCAGTGGCCATCATCCTTGCTCCCTATTGTTTATTGTCTGCAGAATGGAGATTGCATACCCTCTGGGAAGGGCCCAGATAGGCGTTCTGTTGGTGTTGGTACAATGCCTAGAACTGACAGTCTTATGGAGCCCAGCTCTCACACACCTTCTCTTTTGTGGGAGAGAACTGTCATAAACATGCTAAAAGGGACTCCAGGAGAGTTAGGGGAAGAATGTGAAAATCGTCAGGAAGGAGGAAGGGTGGGTATGCCAGCAGCAGGAAAAATAATGCCGGGCTCCCGCAGTTTGAGTGAAGAACCCTCCACTTTGTGAATATGTCAAGGCTCAATCTTTGACATGAGTTTTTGTGCTTAGAAAAGACTTCACCCTGGGCAGGAACTCAGCACATGAAACTGCATCAATACTGAACAAAAACGTGGTGACAATGTGAGGGATGTGAGGTGATGAATATATTAATAAGGTTGATTGTGGTGATCAATTTACATGTATATGTCTATCAAACCATCAAGTTATACACTTTAAATATGTATATTTTTGTCAATTGTACTTCAATAAAGTTTAAAAAAAAGAAAAGGAAAAAGAACTACTCCACAGGCGATCACTAGACCATACGCAGGCTTCCAAAATGCAAAAATGGTCTGCTTCACCACCACTGCCATCATCACCAACAAAAAGATTTCAGTGTTTAATCTCTTTAACTTTTCACAACTCAGTGTCATCTAGGTGAACAAGATGTTGAGACACAACACTCCACTCTAATTAGCACCACTCTGAGGTCTACCGTTAGCCTAAAATGAAATCCTTTAACTGGCTGTTCCCTCTTCTAAGGCTTAAAAACACCCTGAATTAGGATAAAAACCTACAAATAAATTCAGACAAATGCCTGAGCATGGAGACCACATGGGCAACTGAGGAAAAGAAACTGGGAAGCAGGACCGCTTGCCTCAAACTCCAAGGTGATTGTTTCTTCCTTCCCATCCTTCACATCCTCACAGAGTTGTACGGATGAAGAGGGTAGAAGGAAGAACTGTAGCAGGGAATCTCTGAATTTCCTCAGAACAGAGATCATGACAAGACGTTGTAGGCATGACATTCACAGCATCTTTCTTGCCCCCCACAGCCAGATGGAACTGTGAAAGCCCTGTCTCCCTGGTCCTCCCACGGAAGGAGTTTCCTCAAACCCTGGACTGTGGGGTGACGCCTCCCTTCCTAGAAGTACGTGAATACCCAACCTTCATCTAGAGGTCAGAATAAAGATAACCTGCAGCAAGCAGCTGTTACCTCCAAATAACACCCAATGAATACATGAGGAGAAGGCAAACAGGAGCCTCTCCAGGTTATGAGATGAAGAAGTGTGTTGCACTCTGCTTACCTGCAGGAAAGTCTTAAGGATAAATGCAGAGTAACTGAGAACCGTGAAAAACAGTAACCCGAACGTTAGCTGAGGCCTCTCTGGCCCCTTGAGAGCTTGGTATTTTTGATTTAAACACCCATTGTCATGCCCTGTGCAAGCCCAAATCCTTTCCCAAGGCAACTATGAATGCCAGCAAGTGAGGGCCCCACTGTGTTATGGATCTCCTCTGGCTGCCACCTATTGCTTCTTTAGTTCGCTGATCACTTCACCATCTTGGATGTGCTGTCTCTCTTCTGAGTTGCACCAACCCTCAGCAGAAATCAGCATTTGTCTTCAATTCCTCATGTAGGCATACACACAGTCTCTGTCTCTTTTTCTCTGTCAAGCACACAGAGAGAGCCCACACCCCTTGCTAGGAAATGAATGAGTTTAGTATATTTGGGGGAAGTAGCCCCAGAAATCTGTTTTAACAAATCTGCCCAGTGATTCCGAGGCAACCAAAGTTTGAGAACCATGACTCAGAAAATGACTGGTAGAGGAAGAGCCACCAATGGACGGGGTGGGGTAGGAGTTTCCGCAGCAGGGCATTGCTCTCGGTGGCATTGCCAAGTGGCTTGAAGGGAGGGCAGCTCACCGTCGCCACCCCTATGAGCCCTGCAACTTTACCAAGGTAGCTGCAAGACAAATGCCCCGCCTCCCATTTCCCACTCGGTCCCACACTCCCCCACCAAGCAACTTTACTCCCAAGTCTGAAGCTGCCAGTGGTTTCCCTGGTGTTGCTGTCACTATTATATAGGCTGAATGATAGAGAAAGTAGATGTGTAATCAGAAAACAATTGTTAGATATAGATTCAAAAGGAGGACAGGGTAGTTGAGCACAAATACTGTTGAAACCAAACAGAGTAGTTGTCAAGGGGTGATTATTTCTAGCTTCATTTTATAGTATAAATCATAAACTCCCTTCTGTTTCAGTTTCTTTTCTGTAACTAAATTGGAGCACAAAACAAATAATAAATTCAAAAGACATGTAGCTTTGGCTTCAAATTCTAACAATAAATCACTACACACATTGGCCACTGGATGAATATTTTGTGACATACCCTAGCACAAAACAAAGGTTTTGGGATGCCTCCAATGTGATCAAGATCAAACACTACAAACAAACCTCACAAAAGGTACCGTATAGCCAGTAGCCTCAGGGGAAGGAAAAGGAGAAGAAAGGCAAAGGAGTGTGTGGGAGGAGAAGATGGAGAAACTTAAAAGGTCCCACGCTCTAGGTTCTCCTCTCTCCCTGTTAGAAAAAGCAAAAACAAACAGCCAGCGTAGTTAAGGCAATTCAGTGATCTGTCTCTTAGCCTGACACTAATTGTTTTACAACACCCATAAAGCTGTTGTAATTATAAAGCAAAGATATCCTGTAGGGTTTTTCAATGATGTTAAAAATATTCTCCTGATTTTCCAATGTATTTTATATGCCTTCCTACAGCTTAATATTTGTATTTGTTATATATTGCTGCATAACAAATTACTGCAAAATTTAGTGACTTAAGACATTAAACATTTATTATCTCATATCATTTCTGGGTTCAGAAATCTGGGAGCAGTTTAGCTAGGCAATGGTGGCTCGGTTTCTCTCATGAGGTTGTCAGCCAATCACATTAGAAAGCTTTACTGAGGCTGGAGGATGCACTTGAAAGACAGTCTCCTCACTTAGCTTTTTGTAGGAAGCCTCCATTCCTCACCACTTGGGCATCTCCACATGGCTGCTCACAACACAGCAGCTATCTTCCACCAGAGAGAACAGTGCTCTTTAGGACCTAGTCTCTGAAGATGCACGCCATCAACTTTATTCTTTTTGATAGAAGTGGGTCACTCGGGAAAGCCCACACTCAACAGGATGGGAATTAGTTTCCACTTCTTAAATGGAGAAGTAGCAAAGAATTTGTGGGCGTATTTAAAAAAAAAACATCAGGATATTTTTAATTACTTACTGTATTTTTCTGCATAGATAGTTCATATTCCTTCAAAATTTTTCAATGAAACTCAACCATAATCAGTAGTAGTTACACAAATCTGCACATGTAATAAAAAGACATGTTATAAAATGTCAGCTTCATAGGTTTGACATGGTATTATATACATTTAAGGAAAATATACGTGTGACCATTCTGTGCTATTTTTGCAACTTCTTGTGAACCTATAACATTCTTGAGATGACAAAATTTTACATATATATAAATATATAATAAAGAATGGATTAGTGGTTGCCAGAGATTAGGGTGTGGAGCGGGGGTGAAGGGAAGTGAGAGGTTAGAAAAAGGCAACATGAGGGATCCTATGGTGATCTGTTTTTCATTACATTATGAAGCAGTAGATACACAAGCCTACACATGTGATAATATTGTGCAGAACTAAATACACACACATAAGCAAATGAGTACAAATAAAACTAAGGAAATATGGATAAAAATGGTACATTTTGTCAATGACAATATCTTACTTGCATTATTGTATTATTGCAAGATGCGACCATTGGGGAAGTCTAGGTAAAGTGTATTAGGTAGTAGTGTCTCCCTATGGTATTTCTACAACTCCATGTGAACCTACAATTATCTTAAAATAGAAAAGTTTAAATTAATTTTAAAAATGATGTCTTCATAAACTTGTCTTTATAAACAAACCTAAAGTCTGCAAAGATGGTGTGAACACTTAACTAAGGTTACTGGTTCTGCTTCACACTCATGTTAGCTGGAAAGTTTAGACAAAGTTGCAAAAGTGAACTATTGGACCCCCCACATGATTACAAAAGATCCAGAACTTCCCAATTAATGAAAAGTATTGCTCAAGCCTGGATCCTTACTAGGAAATGTGAGATAAACAAGAGGCTTCATACTAGAAACTCAAATACATTATCTTGTAAGGAACTGATAACCACAATAAAATCAAAAAAGCTTGCTTAAAACCAGCTTTATGCACTCAAGTGTACCTAAGATGCAAACACTACCTTAACTAATTTCCCAGGCAGTCACTTTAAGCTAGTTTTGTCTTTAGTCTGTACGAGAATGTATATGTGTGTCTATCATTAAATCTGTCTGTCTGTCCCATGGTGTAGCTGTGTTCCTATTTCTAGTTCTACATCAACCAGCTTGACTGCATTTTTATTAATTCATCTATTTATTCATGTGGAGCCCAACATTAACTCCTCAAGTTTCCCTTGGGAACTTTAAAATTACATATTTTCTTTCTTGTAAATGCCAGGTGTTCTGATCTCTCACTTGATATTGTCAATTAAGGAGATATCAGACAAAGTTGCTATTTTTTTTCAAATATTATCATGATTATCATTATTTGACCTTATAACTTAATATTTATAAGTAAGGATAAAATTAATTAACTTCACTCTTGTTGAAGTTTAGATAATTGAGACTTAATGATAGCTATTGTGGAAGTTGTTGATATTTCTTATCCAGAGTATGATTAGAACTTTTATGAAATGCTTATTTTTGTATGATGTTTTGCATGTAAAAAACACTATAAGGAAATAAATTAAATATTGAAAATGACTATTTCAGGTGATATGATTCATAATTTTAGTTTTCCTTCTTATCAAAAATGTCCTATTTTCTAAATTTGCCACACCAAACCTGCAAACCTGTATTACTTTTTAAATCATAAAATAAATTCTTGGTACACAGCACAGGCATAAAGCAAAAACTGTCATATTTTTTTCCCTTGTGAAATCAGCGGCTATAACAGTTCAGTGCACAAGTGCCCAAATACTCACGGAAGAGGTGAAATCAAAGAAATCTGAGCTGCCACAGAAAAGGCATCTGATACAGTCTACCTGCTTCCATTGCTCAATTCTCTCATGTAAGAATAGCTCCTATATAATAATTTAGGCTTCCATTGCTATCAATGCCCTCGCTTGTTCCATGAGTAAAAAATACAATACCCATTAATCAGAGAACACTTTTCGAAGTGGAAGTCACTTTGGAATTGAATTAAAATAAAAATACAATATATCAAAATATGTGGGATCCAGCTAAGATAGCACTTAGATGGAAATTTATAATACTAAATGTCCATATTAGAAAAGAAGAAAGGCCTTAAATTGATACACTCAGTTTCCACCTTAACAAACTAGGAGAAAAAAAGCAAATTAAATCTAAAGTAAAAGTTAAACATAAGAGAGGAGCAGAAATCAATAAAACAGAAAAACAATAGAGAAAATTATAAAAACCAAAAACTGAGTCTGTGAGATCAATAAAATTGGCTATGCTGATCAGGAAATAAATAAAAGAAGACACAAATCATTAACATCAGGAATGAGAGTGGTGACACAACTGTAAAAGTCACAAATATTAAAATGACAATAAAGAACATCTTAATATTTTACCATTAAAGGTAAAGCTTAGATGAAATGGACAATGCTCATTCAAGAAGTAATAGATAATTTGAATATTTATTAAATTTGTAGTTATAAACATTCCCACAATGGAAACTGCTGGCCCAGGTGGCTTCACTGCTGAACTCTCCAAACATTAAAGGTAAAAGAAACACTAATTCTATACAAAGTTTTCTAGAAAAATAATGACAAAGAAGATGTCCAAACTCAGTCTGTAAAGCCAGCCTTAACCAGATACCAAAACCAAAGATATTATAAGAGAATGAGACAACAAAGCAATATTCTTCATGGACTTAGTTGCAAAACTTCTTTAAAAATTTTTGCAAATTAACTCCAAAAATACATTATGATTGATGGGTTTATTCCAGGAATACAAGTTTTGTTAACAGTCAAAACTAAGCCAATGTACTCACTGCATTAGTAAACTAAAAAGAAAAATCACATGATCACTTCAATAGCTACAGAAATAGCAGTTGACAAAATACAACCTCCATTCTTTTTTTTTAATCCCCCGAGAAACTAAAACAACCTCATCCTGCTAAAGGACATCTACAAAAAATCTTCAGCTAAAGTTGTACTGAATATTTTTCACTTAATTTTAGTAACAAAGCAAAAATGTCTACTCCCATTACTTCTCAGCATATTGGAGGTTCTGGTCAGTGCCGTAAAGCAAGAAAAAGAAAAAAGTTAAATAATTTTGGAAGAAAAACTAAACTTTCATTCACAAACACAAACACTTATGTAGAAAATTCTACAGACACTATAAAAAGGGTATTAGAAATAAAAAGTAAATTTAGCAAAGTTACAGGGTATGAGGTAAATATACAAATATCAGTTGTATTTCTAAGTGATAGCAACAATCAACAATAACTTCTATTAAAATAGATATAATTTATAGTAATACCAAACTATGAAATATATAGGGATAAATCTGAAAATAGATGTGTTTGTAGGCTGAAAACTACAATAAGGTACAGACAGATATTTTAAAAGACTTAAGAAAATGGAAAAACATACCATATTTAGGGATTGGAAGACTCAGTATTCTAAGATTCCAGTTACCATCAAATTGACTTATAGCTTTAATGCAGTCCCAATCAAAATCTGAGTTGCCTTTGCTATAGAAATTGACAAGCTTATTCTTATATTTATATGGGAAATCAAAATACACAAAACTTTGTAACTGAGTCAGCCAAAAACTTTGAAACAGAGTGCAAATTTGGAATATTTCCACTACTTGATTTCAAGACTTATGATGTAGTGGTAATCAAAACAGTGTGGTATTTATTATGGAGACAAATAAATCAATAGAATGGAATAAATTTATGAATATCCATTCAATCTTCATTCATTTTCAACAAAGGTACTAAAACAATTCACTGGAGAAAGCAAAATTATTTCAACAAATAGTGCTGTAATTACTGGATAGCTGTATGTAAAAAAACATTAGCTGTAACTTTTCACACCATTTAGAAAAATTATTTTGAAATGATCAGTGATTAGATACAAGAGATAATACTACAGCACTTTTCAAAGAAAATGTAGGGAAAGATCTTAGTGACCTTGAGTTTAGCAAAGATTTCTGAAGTATGACACAAAAAGCACAAACAATAAAAGGAAAAAATCTATAAATCTGCCTCCACCGAAATTTAAATCTTTCATTATTTCGAAGGTCAGTTATGAAAATGAAAAGGCAAATCACAGATTAGAAGAAATATTTACAAAGCATATATCTGACAATGGACTGACATTTAAAATACATAAAGTACTCTTAAAACCCAATAATAAAGACAATCCAATTTTTTAAGAGATTAAGTTTAATAAAATTTAAATATTAAAATGATTTAAACAAGTACTTCACCAAAGAACATATACAGATCTCTTAAGATGGACATGAACAAATACTAAAGATCATTTGTTGTTAAGGAACTAGAAATCAAAATGAAATGAGAAACCACCCACTATATAACCACTAGAATGACTAAAACTAAAAAGATTGACCACGTCAAATGTTGGCAAGGATATAGAGCAAGTGAAACTCTTATACACTGCTGGTTTGAATGTAAAATGGTGTGACTATTTTGGAAAATGATTTTCAGCTTCCTAAAAGTTAAAATTACACCTACAATACTATCTAAGTCTCTCACTTCCTGTTATTTACCCAGGTAAAAGAAAAGCACATGTCTGTGCAAAGATTTATGTACACAAATGTTTACAACTTTAGTTGTAATAGCCAAACATGGAAAAGAACACAAAAGTCCATCAACAGGTAAGTGAATAAATAAATTGTGCTATATCCATACAATAGAATTCTACTTAGCAATAAAAAATAATGGACTACTGATACTTGCAAAAATATGGATGCACCTGAAAACAACTCTGCTGAGTGAAAGAAGCCACACAAAAAAAGCATACCATATGACTTCATTTATATACAATTCTTGATAATGCAAACTTATCTATAATGACAGAAAGGTTCATTGTTGCCTGTAGACAGAAGCTGGAGGGGAAGGAGGAGGAATTACAAAGGGCACAAGGATATTGGTTTAGAATCCAACACTAAGGACAATATTCTGGATCTGAGGTCCAGTTTCGGTCCTTGGAGTCTACAGACAGTCCATTTTTGGCCTCTCATAATATTAAATATATGAAATAACCATCTCTTTATTTTTGTTGCTTAATATGTTTAACATAAACACCAGTACTCTCAGGAAAGTGATATGGTTTTGGAAATCCTTATCCCAAATATGTGTTATGCTAACTGGAAATGTCTGAGAACCACTGACAATGTAAGTTTGTTATTTTGGAATGAGGGGAGAGATGGGTGTAAAGTCTGTGTAGTCCATGCTGTGAAAGCCTTTGATCTCCTCTGACGGGCCATTACTCAGATAAATGTGGGCCGATTTGAGAAGAGCCCTCTATAATACCAGTATTAATTATGGATAAATAGCAGCATGAATTATGTCACACTTGTATAGCTTAACATCTGTGTTCCTATATGCTACACCTGGAAGACCACTAGACTGAGATCTAGAAAACTTTTATCATTCAGGTTCAATCATTGGGCAACCTTAGACATATCACTGTTCACCCAAATACTTACTGTGTATTTATATATCAAGCACTTTTCTAGGATTCACAGATAGTAAGATGAAGGTATCCCCTGCTTTTTAAAAAATTCAGAATCTGGTGAAGAATTTAAAGTTAATGAAAAAATTAATATTTCAATGTAAAAGTCTACCTGGATCTCCAGATCTCAACTTCCAGATCTCAGGGAAAATGCAGTCTACAGGTTTTATAAGATCCTTCCAGCTCAATAAAAACTAAACTGGTACTTTAGTACCCAGCCAAAGTAATGAAGCAGATGCCTCACCCTTCGTGCCTTTCTGTGCCTAACTAGTTCAGAGTGGACTCACGCGGGAACACATACTACCTTACCCCTCATCCCATCTCACTGCATAGGACTCAGGAGGCTAGGCTGTCAAGACAACACCTAGATTTTATGCCATATAGCATTCAAGGTCATTATAGTCAAGGTCATCCTTATGATTAGACTGCTGATCTAAACATGGCTTTCTCTCTTGGTTCACTGCTGTTCATGTAAACCCAGAATTCCTTCAGCAGGGTTTAGAAGGGTTAAGACGTGATGACCTTCAAATTTCCTTCTAGTTCTAAGGATTCTAAGAAACCTTGGTAAAGTGCATATTCATTTAGTTCCTTATAGGAAATAAAAGCACGACCCCTGCTCCCTAAAAGCTCACCACCTAGTGGGGCAAGCAAGCAAATAAGAAGCCACATTTCAATACTAACAGAAGTGTCTGCTCAGGATGCTTTGAGTGCATACAGAAAGGGGCACCAAGAGCAAAATATGAGGGGAAGACAAGGAGAGCTACCAGGAACAGGCCACACAAGAAAGGAATGAACATATAAAACAATCAAGAGTCTCAAATTGCTACACTAGCAACATCTGTCTATGCTCAGGTTAGGCACTTACGTGAATTCCAAAACTATTGCTCATGATAAAGCTCTTTGGTGTGACTGAGTACAATATAATCAGGCATTACACTGGAGCAGAATGTGTATCTCCTGTGGGAAAGCACATGAGGGAGTTTCAATCCGGGATACTCCTCTTTGTGATCAAATGAGAACCCCTAGAGTATACGTCTCAAACTTCAGCCTGAATAAGAATCCCTGGAAAGTTTATTAAAACACAAATTCCTGGGTCCTGGATGCTTGGGACCCTGCTCCAACACATTCTGATTCAGAGATCTAGGATGGAGCTGAAGAATTTGCATTTCTCGTAAAATCTCAGTGATGTTAGTTCGTGTTGGTCCACACTGTGAGAAGAATTGCTCCAGAGAAATGGTTCTCGAATGTTAGCCTGTTTCTGAATCAGGATGGCTTGTTAAACCACAGGTTGTACATGAACCCCACCTTCAGTGTGTCTGAGTTAGTACGTCTTGAATAGGATTTGAGAATTTCCGTATCTAACAAGTTCCAGGTGACGACCATGTTGTAAGAACCGCGGGAACTATGAACAAGGAGTTGGGACACCGAGACGTTTGGCGAGAAGCAGCATTTATTAGCGCCCTGGCTCAGCAGATTCCTGTCCAAAGGCTGAGCCGCCAGTGCAGCAGGGCCATGCCTTTTATACATTCACTACAAGGCTGCGGGGGAGTCAGCACCCAGAAACCTTGCAGTGGGAGCTATCAGGTCACTATAGGTGTATTCAGGATGCCAGTTATATTTTAATCTATCTCTGTAAAGGTTACCTGGATGCCCAATTATAAACTAATGGGCTTCCGAGACTATGATCAACAAGCTGTTCCATACCAGAGTCCAAGTGGGGAGAAATACATTGTTACATTGTTTCAGTCTCAAGCACCTAAGCACCTTGGGACTCCTCTACATTCCTGAAGCCTCAACAGAAACTTTGTCTCCTTGGCTTCCTACCACAACCATGCCACTGGTCCTGGGGCCACACTGTGAACAGCACCGCTCTAGGGGTCTTCCTGCATGACAGTGTCTTTGTCAACAATAGTCTGACCCACAGAAATCTTTATAAACCAGGCACTGAGGCAACAGATAGCAGATGTAGGCTAGAGTCAAATGGAAGGTAGAGGATCTCAACAGCAAAGAAGAGATGATGGGTAGGGATGAAGTAGAAAAGGAAGAGAAAACTTTACAAGCCACACCAATGAAGTAGCGAAGCAGAAAGACACATTTTAATCACACAGCCACAGGTTCAAATCCCACGTATAGGGCTATCTGGTGCAAGACATTATTTTGTAAACCCTTTTCTTGTTTGTAAATGAGAATAATGATGTTTTTTAATAGGATTTTTGCACGGGTTCCATGTGGAAAATATATTTAAGCCCCTAATACATAATAGGGAGCAATAAAATAATAAAGCAGCTTCTTGTACACAAGTCCATGAATTTTAGAGTATTGAAGGAAAAGCTTGGATCACTTTTCCAAATGTCTCTAATTTTTTCCCCAGAAGTGTTATGAGATTTCAGTCAAGTGTTCACACATGCCAAAAATGTTTGCTTTCTTCTCAGTAGAGATTAGAGCTGGATAGTTTTAGGTCCTCCCTGTTTAAACTAGCTGGTATTAAGAAAAAAGATCTTCATTAAGAGCTTCAATAAGTGAAAGGACATCTAAAGCATATTATCATTCCCAAAGAGGAAGAAAATAGAGTCTGATCAATGTAGTCCCAACTGGGCTTCATAAGAAAACATCTAATAGAATTTGAGGCTGGCATGAAATCCATGGCTGATTTCAAGCACCAGGTTAGGCTGACCATCCCCACCCACCACCGCCCCCTCATGCTCACCTCACTTTCCCACGCCCAAGGAAACTTAGCTTTGTAGGTTGGGATGTGGGATATGGACATTTCTGATGATTGATATGAAAGTCATAGTATTCGTCAGTTACCTGTGCAGAGAGGAGTGGGAACACAAGTGTTGTTCCCTTTTACCCCTTCTGGTCTTAGCACATGCCAGGCTAAAAACCAGGCTACAGTGATGTAGGTCTCTGCATACTCACTCCACACAGGATTCACATCACACATGAATAAGGTTTACCTACTGTCAACATAGCATTCATTTCCTTGTGCCAGGATGTATTTTGATATTCCCAAAGTTCCCAGTTCTGGGTGCTTTCCAACTATTGCCTTTCTTCCTGAAATAGTGCTAATTTGACCCAGGTGTCCATTCCTGTCAATCACTGGACAAGATGGTTTTTATGATATATTTGTACAACTGTCACATTAGGACAGCAAGGAGAATAATGCAAGTCCCATGTAAGCATCGCGCCTCCACTCCTTGACCATTTCAACTAACATTTTACATGCCTCTCGGTTTTTATTACCCTCTCAAAGCAAACACAAGACCACAAACCAATATGAATTTTTTCTGTTTTTAACCTTTATTTTTTATAGCAAGAGAATACATACATCTTTTGAAAATATCAAATTAAACCAAAATGCTTTACAATTAAAGTGATCATATGATTTATTATCCAAACTGGGACATTTTTCTGCCTGGCACAAATATCAAACCAAATGGAATTTGGGACACAAAGGCAGAAACCAGAACTGTCATGGGTAAACAAATATATTCACTGTATACGGTTGCTCTGTCTCTAATGAAGACCAGCAGTTTCAACCTACTCCAATACCTGATATCACTCTCCACCACTGCTATAAACTCTTAGTTATCTCTCCTGAAAGTTGTGTCCATTTTCTAAATAATATTATCATATGACCAGTTCTTGATTAATCAGTTTTACACTTTACCCTATTATGATAGAACCGCATCGAGTGTTCCTATGCCACTGATCTCCCGCCCTCATAGTCCTAGTATAATTACCTCACTATTTGTAGTTAAACAAAAAGTTAATAGTTATAAAATTCACTGTGTAAATATTGACTGCAAAGTTAAGTAACATAAGAGGATTTTATAAAAAGATTACATTTTCTTTATTACAGTCTTTATGCTGCTCTTCCTGAACTTAATAATTTCCTTATTTCTGGATTTATATAATTTTTGATATGCATATCCTTATTTTTCCCAAATCCTCCATCATGTCTGCCATCTATGTGTTCTCCTCACCTTCACTACATGCGCTTTTATATCAAATGTCCTATCAAGTAACCTTTATTCCCAGGCCACCTCCTTCCTGGAGCCTCCAATCCCCTTGCTCCAATCTGAACTGATGGCTGCCAACCAGTGACATCTTGAATATTCTTTGTATTGCTCTTTTGGGTTGTGGTCACTGGTTCTTGGAAACTATGTCCTTCCTCTTCTTGATTTATTTCTTCATTGTGATTAAGCACAGTGGATGCTTTCAAAGAATGCATGGGGGCATGAATCCTCACGTGTGTGAAAAGGTATTCATTTTAGCCATAACTGATAATATGACAAGATAGGAAATTGTAAGAAATCATTTTAGTCAAAACTGTTAAGTACTCTGTTGCCTTCCAGTAGCTAGTATTGAGCAATAAATCAGATGCTACTCTGATGCTTATTCCTTTATGGGTGACTTGATTTTATTTTTCCTCTCTGGAAACTCTTAGAATCTTCCTCTGTATCCCTGCTCCACAATTAAGTGGATCTTTTTCAGTCACGCTACTGACCACTCACTGTGCCCATATCATCTGTTTTGGAAATATTATTCTATTACTTTGTTATGATTTTCTACACTTGTTTTATCTGCTCTTTATTTCTGGAGCTCCTTTCACTCAAATTTTTGACATTATAGATAAACTCTAGTCTTCCATTATTTTTCTAAAATAATCTCTCTTACTTTCTGGAAAGTTTCTTTGACTATCTTGCAACCATTTTACTTAATTCTTTATTTTAGCAATTACATTATCAAACTTGCCAAACTCCCATCTCTTTTTTAAATTTCTCCTTCTTCATAGTATCCTCTTACTGTTTTATGTGCGCAGTAGTCTTTGTGTACCTCTGAACATGCAGGGTGGAATGCTCCCTCTGTGTCCTGAACTTGCTTCTTCAAGGTTCATGTCATCTGTTGATTTTTGTCTCTGTTTCTGAGGGGAAGCTTTCTTCACATGGACATCTGTCTGTGATTGTCCTTTCACATTTAACAATAAGACACTAAGGCACCAGGGAGAGGATCGGAAACTCAGATGACAAATGAAGACCACTAATTAGAAGCTTCACTGCAGCACTGCAGAGTGCTCTGGGCTGGAACTTCCCTTGAGGCCACCCTTAGAGCCCCTAGGGTCAGCGCATGGGTATTCCGGTTACCTAATGCTGCACAACAAGCCACCAAAATGCAGTTGTTTTATAACAAAAGCAACATTTATTTTGCTTCTGAATCTGGAACTGAAGCAGGGCTCATTAGGGACATCTGGTCTCTGTTCTACTTGGTATCGAAAGCAGCTCAGGGCTGGAGGCTGCAACACTTGGGGCTCCTCAGACCTCTGTCTCCATCTCTGTGCAATCTTTCCATGTGCTCTCTCCATGCTGGCAGTTTCAGGAAAGCCAGCTTTCTCCATGTTGGCTCAGGGATCTCAATGCATGTGAACTGAGAGAGAGTGAGACAGAGGAGTATCCAGGTGAAAGCTATGCATCTGTTACTCTTTTTATTGTCCAGCCCCACAAGTCAAAAGTCACAGAGCATCACTTTAGCTATATTGGTGGCAGTAGCCACAGACTAAAGGGGAGGGTGCAGAGACCGCATGTCTCGGCATCTCCGTAGTAGAACAGTCAGGATGTGTATATATACATACATCACACCCCGTATGTGTGCATGTGTATACATGTATGTAGTTATAAGTTGTATTTGGAAAATAACACTTGGCTCTGTCTGCCATTTATTTCTAAGGCCATTTAAAATCTCCGAAAAAGTGATTTCCGATCCCGTTTCTGGGGGTAGACTCCTCCTGCAGGTGTTCCACAAGCAGGGAAGAGCAGGGGGGTCCTCAGCCTCTGAAGTTCAGCTCTTCACAGAAGAACATTTTGGTCTTCAGTCTAAAGATGGCTGGCTGTCTGCTTTTGGAATTCTGAACACTGACCTCCACAGTAATCCTCCTATTTTCAGCACTGTTCTCTTCCAGAGTATCGCCCTGCAAACGCTCAGCCAGGACCATCAACCCTTTCAGCATGAGCATTCCCCTTTGCCCACTATGGTTTTCTGTCTGTCTGGGTCTATATAATCTTTACTTCTTTCCTACCACTTGACTGGGTCTCAGGAGAAAGAGACGATAAACATTTACAGTCAGTCAGTCACCTTTATGACGAGGCCCCAACAAAATGTGTAATGCAGATCTAAAAGTCTCCAGGTTTTGAAGATCAGAACTTCAAAGTCTAAAAGGCAGATAGAAGAGGTAGTGGGAAGAAAGTTAGCTCTCTTGAAACAATTTTCCCTCAAGTTCCCGGCATTGTCATTTGCAGGCCACACAGCAGCAATAACTAGACTGTATCTTGGAGGCAGAATGATCTCTGCCCACATCTCCACTCTGTTCTACTAGTTTTGCCAGCAAATGATATAAGATTCTGCACCTACAAAAGGCAGGTTGTGCTACCTACCTCACAAAGTTGTTCAGCAATGCATCTAGTGTACTGTGAACAATTATTGGCATATAGTAAGAATGCAATAGATTTTAGCTGTCGTTACCTAGCAAAGATGCTGAAAATTTCTATTTGTATTTTCACCAAAGAATCTTATTCTTAAGTCCTTTATCTTCAGCTTGTTAACCAGTTAGCTCACATGAATCCTTAACCTTCTCCAGTCAATTGTAGCATTTACAATACACGTGGAATAATTTCTTTATGGAGCTTTCCTACCACTTAGAGTACAACAGTGGAGAGAGTAAAGCTCAATAGGTATTTCATAACTAATCTTATTCACTCACTTTAAAAAAATTCTTATTTTTTGACTGCCTGAAACAACATCTAATAAAATATAATTCGATGTACATACCAATTTTTTAAATTTAGTATTTAGCCAGCTTTCATTCATTTCCATTCTCTCTGTACATGTGGATACTGAAGAAAACACCTTCTTGAATTTTTCTTGCCATACATATCAAATATGAATCCAGAGCAATGTCTTGGATTTTTTTATACTTAGTTAATTTTGTTATATATTAAAGAGAAAACTGTTGTGGAGAGTTTTAGGATAAATCAATTGCAAAGCTTAATCTCTGAGGACTACAAAATCCACAAGAAAGAGACAACCAAGCCTAAAGCAGAAAACCCAATTTGCAATCTCACTCTACCAGAAGAAATGTTTGCAGCTGCAGAAAAATCTATGTTCATAACTTAGATATTTGTGATTTGAGTCTAATTCACTGATTCATTTGTCAGGCTGATTTTTCATACTAATAATTGCTGAGTCTTTTTTTGATATCTGCTCAATGGATATTTCTTTTTCTTATAATTCAAGGAAGGTGAAAACCAACTCCTTTTATAAATACTTCCATTCTTTGAAATAGATTACATTAAGTGTGCATTAAAATTTGAGGATGTGCATTTCATGTACCATTTAGTACACTATACTTTATAACACACAGCTTTATTGCTATGACTATATTTGATAGAACGGAGAGGAAAACACAAAAAGAAATAAAAAAATGATACTCCCTCAGGGCATTAAACAGTACCCCCTCATATTTAATAATTCACTCAGAATGCTTACAGAATATGCTGGAAAAAAGAATTAGTCATTAAAAACAAAATATTTTACATTTAATATGTCATTTTTACCTATGACAATGTTCTAAACCAAGAAATTTCACATAGCTAAAATCAAAGTACATGTAAAACAAATGCTTCACAATCCTATCTTTGCTTTTCAAAATCATTTATAATTGCTTGCCCACTTGTTTTTCAGATGACTCATAAATGTGAATTGCCAAATAGGCCAAAAATGCAGGAGAAGGTTCCAAACCCATGGTGAAGATGGATATAAAGTCCTTCATCTTTTATTTCTTCCATAAAAAAGAGTCAAATGTTCATTTCTCTCAAAGGAGAGCACATACTTCCAAGACTTTACATGTTGTGGATTTTGAGTTGTCAAAAATAACTTTGAAATGAAAGGGAGTATGTTCTCCTCAACTATGTCTCTACGCTGCCTGCATGAGCTGAGACAAAACCAGAGGTATTCATGGTGAATTCCAACCCTTAAAGGTGGGGAAACTTGCCTTCTAACCAACCAATCAGACAGCAAAGTGACTTCTCAATTAATCATCATTTTTCAAGGATACAATGGGACCATCCCTAGCCAGACTTCTCTGCACTCTATGCAAGAGGAAATGACTACTATTAACAGCACTCCCTTCTTGTAGCATTAGCCAGTGATGGGTCCACAGTGAGAAAATTTGTGGAGGACAGCTTTCTATGACCATTAAGATATAAAAACCCTTCCAAAGATATTCATTTCAGTCTAGAAAATTTTTACCATTAGCATGAAGATTCATATTGCACACAAATAAATCTCTCTCCAAGTGTTCATCATAACAATTCACTCTGAAAGGGGTTGTGGGTTCTTATGAGCATCTTGCATTGAACTGAATGAATCACGGATAAGAAACATGTCTCCTTTACAAAACAAACTACTGAAAAACATCAAAGCCATGAATATGAGATAGGAATGTTTAGGAAGCATATAGGAAAGGGCTATGACCTGATGAGCTCCTTAAACATTCTGATTCTCCTTTTATGGGATCTTTCAGTGCTTCCCATGAAACTGAGATATTTAGCCATTAATATTTGTAACCAATTTTTATTGTCAAGAGTAGTTCCTAAATGTGAAGACCTATCTAACAAGTTCCCAGAATAATGCCCACAATACTGGTCCAAGGATCACACTCTGTATTACACCAGAGGAACCTCCTGCATGACAATATCTTTTGTCAACAATTGTCCTGACCCTGAGACATCTTCATAGAATAGATGGCAAGTATAGGCTAGAGTATATTGGAAGACAGAGCATATTGGTGGAAGAGAGGAGATGGTGGGTGGAAAACAAGTAGGAAGAGAAGAGAAAACATCTTAGGCATGCACAAAAAAGTGGGGAAGTGAAGAACACCGATTTTTTAAATTACATGGATGTAGGTTTGAGTTCAAATCTTGTCTCTGGTGCTATACTTGATGCTATCTGGTATAAGATATGTATTTGAAAACTTTTCTCATCTGTAGATAAGGAGAAGGATGGGACTGTGTGTGTTCAATGTGGTAAATATATTGAAGCACATAGTGAGAAACAATAAAAAATAATATAAACGTTTCTTGTACACAAATGCATGGCTTTTAGAGTAGAGAAGGAAAAGCTTGAATCATCTTCCCAAATGTCCTTTATTGTTTTTTTTCCCTGAAAGTAGCATGATCTTCTTGACCAAGGAGAAGGAATTCAGCATGTCCTGACCGGATTTTCAGTGACACACAGTGCTCAAATACAGTAAGCTGTGTCTCTTTTTCTGGATTTCATTTCCTTTTCCACATGTACATGATTATGGAATCATGTCATCTGGTATAAGAGGCAGCAGCTTTTCATGCCACATGGATGATGATGAACTACAGTTTAAACCAGTTTTGTTTTGTTTTTTAAGGACACCAGAGGATAAATTAAAGAGTTACACTTTTCTTTTGAGAGACAAATATCAAAGGGAGTCCAAAATTGCTTTTGATCCAAGTATTGTCCTTTCATCTAGGTAAAACATCCTCTGTGTGTGTGTTTTGTTTTTGTGCATGTTTTTCTCTCCTAAGCCTACAGCTATCGAGATAAATTATTATTTTCTATTTTGCTATTTCTAGCACATAATACTACTTGATTCTTAAGTGCATTATTATACCACATTTAGAATAAATCCAGTAATACTTCAACTATAGGTATATGCTATGTTATTGGAATTGTCTTAACAGCCAACAGCTATTTACTGAACATCTCCCATGTGCCAGACATTATGCATATGCTTTATATTCATTCTTTCATTTCCTTGTAAGAGATTTGGGGACAATTTTCCACAGTCATCAAAGTTCAAAGGGACCAAACTGAAAGTCACCTCTTCACCAAAGTTGACTTGCATTAACTCTCTCTCATGACAAATCACGCTCATAGGCCATAAATTACAGTTAGAGCTGCCTTCATCAGCAATGCGTCCATGCCCAGAATGTAACTATTGATAAACACAGGCTGCCAGGATCCCTGTGGCCCCTGACTCTCCACCCCACGTCTATTCATGACCCCCTCACCAGCCATGAGGCACAGAGGCAGATTTTTCAGGAAGTGATGACAACACTGTCCTGTCTGCAGCCTTCCCTGCAGGAATGTGCAGAAGTGAAAGGGCATGGCCTTTCCCCTTTGTAATCTCTATTGGCTTCTTGCCTGCATCCTACAAATATGCTCCTCTCTCTGCTTTCCTAAAAGACATCCTTGTGCTTCATTCCTTCTCTTTTATTCCTGTACTGGACTTTCTTCACTGTTTATACCCAGACATGTATAAGAATACTCCTACAAGTTACTGCCCTCCAATTATGACTGAGGCATTGCCATACATTTAACCCTCATAAAAACTTGTAATGATGATAGAAAAACTGTGGCTCAGAAAATCTTATTACTAGTGTACAGACTCCATGTATGTCTGATGCCAAGAGCTGGGTATTGCTTCCCACCCCACCATGGAACCTTCTAGAGATGTCCAAACCAGCTCAATCCCTTTCTCACCAGACGAGAATACAGGCCAATCTTCTACTGCAAATTGCCATCTTTAATTCCCACTATGAAACTGAGTTATCAAATGCAATTCTCCCTCACATGTGGATTTCATGTGGCTAGAAGTTTCATCAGATAAGGTTATAAGGTGTCAGGGTCATCTTTTGGAATGTTCTCTTGGGGGACAAGGCCATGGCATTTCATTCTAATCCTTAGTCTCTTTGCTAAGGGCTGTAAGAAGAAGAAAAGTTTAAACAGAGGATAGCTAGGAGAGAGGAAGGAAGAGGAGTGAAGGAGGAGCAGAGGCAGATGAGCAGTGGGATGTTAGAAGGGGCCTCCATTCCCAAGTCTAGTGAATAAGCATTTTTAATTAGTAGATAATCAGGTTCACTTGGTTTCCTCCAAGTAGTGGTATATTCCACCCGCCCCTGAAGATGCAGACCCCCTCCTCTGACGGCTAGGCACTCTCTACCTTAGGACCTGTGTACACGCCCTTCTCTGTGCCTGTACTGCTCTTTCCAAATACCCAAATGAGTCTCTCTCCTCTCTCAGGACCTCACTCAAATGCCACCTTTTCAGTGAGACCATCCTTGATTTCTACTTTTCAGTTGCAACAACACACCGGCCTTCCTTTCTCTCCTCCTTTGCTACTCTATTTTCCTCCATTGCACTTGCCACTATCTGACATACTATATAGTTCACTGATTTATTTTACTTTTTGTTGCTTCCTCCCACTTGAGTGTAATCTCCATGAGGATAGAGAGTTTTTGTTCACTGCTGTACCCCCAGTGCCCAAAGAGTCCCTGGCATACAGTAGATGATCTAAAATGTTTGTTGAATGAATAGATTAACAGTTAAGTATTGGAAGATAAATCTCCCTCTAATCCTTCCTAGCTCCCTTCACTGTCGTATAAGCTATTCAACGAGGCAATATATTCTGAGCAAAACTGAGTTGTCCTTATAGTGGCTAAACCCAACCTCAGAGTTTAATGGGGGATCTTTTCCTTGGTCCTGGGCCCATGGGTCACCAGGAAGAGTTTTACTCCAGAGTTACACATTATCCTTGGCTGGAAGCTGGTCTTACCAGGACACCTCTGACATAGCTATTGAGAGTACAGCTCACCCTTGAATAAGACAGGTTTGAAATGAGTGAATCTACTTATATCTGGATTTATTTCCATAGATGCAGTGCAGTGCTATAAATGTATTTTCTCTTCCTTATGATTTTCATAATATTTTTGGGTCTCTAGTTTATTTCAGGAATACAGTGCATAATACATATAACATGCAAAATATGTGTGATCAACCTTTTATCGGTAAAGCTTCTAGTCAACAGTAGGAATTAGTAGCTAAGTTTTGAGGGGGGCCAAAGTTATATAAGGATTTTCGACTATGTGGGAGTCAGCACCCCTAACCATCACACTGTAATGTGAGGGTTAGGACAAAACTGTAATGCTCAGGACAAAAACGCATTCACAACTCTGCGAATGGTAGAGATGAGAGCAGCTGCTTAAGTAACCGGCACTTAAAGTCAACTATTCTCAGAATCAAGGATAAAAGAATTGATATGGCTATTCTCAATCAGTCTTATCATTTTCACATTACAAAATCTTAGTCCCACGGGCCATAAATTATAAGGTTGGCTGCTTCAGAAAGGCCCATGATATCATCACATTCCCGTGTTAATTAGTCAATACCCTAACTCTTTAAAAAGCCGATTTTCATACTGTATATTTCGTGCTGTTTAGTGAACATACTCATTTTGCCCTAAAAAGGGCTCTAACAATACTTTGTTTTTCTTTTTCCTTTTTTTAATACTTCTTATGTACTTGTCTTGAAACTCAATGACAATGAAAGGAAGATTTATAAAAGCCATTCTCTGTTGGCCTTTCCCAAGAACAATTTATACTAGAGTCTGCTGCAGGGGTTAAACACAGTCTGCTTACAGGTCAGATTTCACAAGAAGGGAAATGCATGGTGTGTCTCCAAGGAATGTCAGTCCCAAGAAACTGAAAGGGACTTGAGAAAAATTAAACATGTGCAAATTTTAGTTGTACTTCATTACAAAGCAAACAGAAAGTCTGACATTAAATGTAACAGCCTCACGTTAGGCTCATCAGAAAGGCTTTCATTTAATGAAATCATGGTAAAGTTATAGAAACCTCTGTAGATGGTTGAAAACCAAAAAGATATTTATGGTTGAAAGACTGTTTTAAAGTTTAATAAAATTAGCTAAGACAATGGGCTGATGCCCAGAGGCAAATCCATCAATGTGAACAGACAGTCTCTGGAAACCTTCCCAGGCACATCTCCACAAGTCAGTGGCAGCCCTTTCCCTCTTGTCTGGTGAATTAAGGCAGCTTCCCACTGGTTTGCAAACAGCCAAACCAGAAACTGTGAGGTGCTAATTTAAAATTTTACCACACATATGGAAGCAAACTGAGGTTCCTTATATGGCAACTTGGAAAAGACCAAATAATGTTTATTAACTCCAGTTTAGAATCTTATGAATTTAAAATAAGATCACTAAGTACATTACTACTCAACATCAACAGTTTCCCAATATGTGGTCCTAAGATTACTCAGCCAGAATCACCAAGGGGAAGAGGATCAAGGGGCTTTTTTCAAAAATGAAAATCCTCAGGCCTTAACCTAGACCTACTGAATGCAGAATCTCTGAGAACAGAACCCTAGAATCACCAGTTCCTCCTGAATTCTGATGCGTGCTGAAGTGTAAGGCCAGCACTGAAATGGGTCCCAACTTTAACTGCATCTGGAAACACCTGGAGGGGAGCTTGAAAAGTAAAGCCTGGTTACACATCCTGAAATTCTGTTGATTGTTTGGGATGTACCCTGGACATTAGGATATTTAAGAATCATCCTTGGATGATTCCAATGTGCAGGTGAAGTTAAGAATTACGGTAGTCAAGTCTCTTCCCACTAACAACCTAGTCCTCCTAATCATGTAGAAATAAAACACAAATCATAAAATGTCTGTGATCAAACAGGCAGATTTCTGTGACCTATTTCCAAATCACTGTTAAGAAGTTGAAATTATTCTCTGATTATATATATGGACAACTCAAGGACTTTGGACATAAAATAACTCAAATGAGGTGTGATGTAATTATTTTATAAGAAAAGAGATCTGAGCAGTAAAACTGTAGACTTTACAATCCCTGAAGATAAACCAGAGAAACGGATCTCACAGATCTGCTAGAGCCCCTTTGTTCCTTCAAAATTGGCAACGGAGTTGGGTAAAACTTTGAAATTTATGGTCCAACTCAAGCATTATTTAATATGTTAATTGTTTTATTTTTAGGTCAAAAGTACTAGTGGTTACTAATGTACAATATTGATTGACTTCTTACTGTATGTCAGACAGTGTATGAAGCATTTTAAATGCATTATCTTGCTATGTGGTAAATATAATTATTAGTCCCTTCTACAGGAGAGAAAACTGCGACTTAGTGAGGTTAAATGTCAAGGGTTTTAAGAACTTCAAAATCTAAGTTCATAATTCATTTGTTAATACCATAGATCTAAATAAAAAGCCAGTTGTCACCCTGCAGTAGTAACACACAGAGAATAAAATAAAAAGGGGAATATATTTACTTCTGTCCAAAAAATGATTCTTATATCACACCTGATTGCCCAAGCTCTGATGAATGAGTCGTTATTCTCTAAAGCTGTAATGCTTCAGTACTTACAGGAAGCCTAAAATTGTCTCAGTGAATTCCACTTCCTTTGGGAGTCTGCTATAGTCCGATTTGTCGTGGAAGGTACAGTCTTCTATTTTTAAACCACAAGTCAGCTCTCATGTGAAATCCCTTAATTTAAAGAAATGAAGGCTTTGTTTGGAAACTGGAGAGGAAAACTCAAAGATTCAGAAGGGGAGAAGAAGGCACAAAATGACATGTGCTAGAGATCATATGCCTACTCAATGGCAGACCCAGGTCTTGAGTGTTCACATATCCTGTGGTCAATGATCTTCCATTTCTTAGTTGCTAAACAAGCTGAACTACTAAAATAAACTCTTGTTAAATATTTAGAGATTATATAACTTATATACCTTTGGCCTCCCCAAACTTAACTAAATATTAACTTTTTAATGCTATCTTTTACAAGTGGGTTTTCCTGTAGAATGTTTTGTGACATCACTTCTGAAAGTTTTCAAATGTCACGGGAGGACTAGGCTCACAATACATTAAAAAAAGAAAAAAAATATATGCTGGTGGTCAGTGGACCAGTGACCTCTTCAGTCATCTTGGGGAAAGGAGAAACTCCCCATGGCACTACTAACAAATGGGAGTACTGTGGGTAAGAAGAAGATGCGTGGGAGAAATAAAAACATTTGCTGATTTCTGGAGTCAGTTCCTGACATCTTTTCATCAACTAAGCTATTTTTAGTCCAGGAAGGAAAGCCAGGAATCCTGATTTCTTGTCCCTTTTCCACTCCTGACTCACTGTGGCCTGCTCAAGTTGCTGCCTTCTCGGGCTAGTTCCTGCCTCTCAAAAACGGTGATGATGCCACTGTGTTCCAGCCACTTTCTCTAGTGATGGCGCTGGGATTAATGAGAGTGTTTGGGGAAGAAAAGGGAGGAAAAAGGCTTTGATCAAAGATGGGGGTAACTACACTATTTTATTATAAACAGTAATAATGGGCCTTTTCTCCTGGCCTGCATTAATACTTGGACCCAAGGGTATCAATCAGTGTGAAAATTGTGTACTGAATGGCACCCTAGTGGCCTGAATGAATTAATCCATCTCCAAAAGGTGCCTAATTTACCCTCCACCCCACATCCTTCCCACACTAGGCTCCTGTCTATTATTATTAGTGTAGAATAACTGTACCCTTCTTACACTCCACTAAACCCATGTGCTTCCTCTAACTTAATAGACTATAAGGGACCTGAAAGTACTATTGGAATAATTGTCTTCTATTTGAATATTTGCTCTTGACTCACTGGTGGGAGCAGCCTCAAACCAGTAATGATCACCTGTGACTGTTTGTAATTGGTGCTATCTCCTATCTCACTGTCAAGGTAATTTTTTGTCACAGTGTACAGAATAAGTCCGTTCTCTTTCTTTAATCTCCCTCTTCCTCCTCAGCCCCCCTCTGATACCTTTTCTGTCGTGGGGATATAGCATGCTTCCTGCTCCAACCGCGGAACGAGACCCTCTCACAATTCAGCAAAGAAGCCACCAAGACATTGGCTAAGCCACTTAGATTTTGCCTACTGCCTCCCATTTTCTTTCTAAATAGGATGAGAAGCAAAAAGGCACTTAGTGCATGGTAACGATTCTCATAAAGGTCATTATGATTTAATATAAGCGTCACTTAACTTGGAACAACAATCCCCTCAATGGCCACCCTGCTCCCTTCCATTATAAATACCAATATCCACGTTAAGCAGAAGGTGAAGAATCCCAAAGAACTCCAGCACAGCTAGTAGCCAACTGAATGTTACCAGACAAATATGTCTCAGAGTTCATCCTTATTTCTTTCAACGTCTTGTGACTGATATATGGGCTTATGGGCATGACCAGCATACACATCATGTTGAAAAGCCAAATAACGAATGTAAGTGTGGTACTTATCTTATGGAGATTTATGAAGCCAAGATAGCTGGAATCCCTTTAGCAAATATCTAATCCAAATTTTTATCTTAGGAGAGAGTACCATGGCCCAGAAAGATGAAGAGCCTTCCTCAGTCACATCTACCTTTTGTGACTCCCTCCACTAGTAAAAGTGAGGTGTAGAAAAGAAAAATACTTGACTTAAAGACAACCCCAGTCAATTAGGAAGATTTCTAGAGATTTGGTAGAAAAATCACCGTAGGGTTACACCAACATTGTCCAAATCAAATTGAAATATTACTCCAAACTATGCTATCAGCCCTAGTCTAAAATAGTTGAATTTTATTTTTCTTTTACAAAAACTAATCTCATAGGAAAAATTAACTACTTAGGTAAATAAGACAGAAAAAAGAAAGGCTGGAGAGAACAGATTTAAGGTGTGTATACATGCATATATTTATGTTAGCGTGGATTACTCTTATAGCAACTTTGCATTTCTGACACCAGTAGATAAAGAAAAACTCTCACAGATCAATTTGATAACAAGGAATTCCTAAACTCTCCCTAAAGTATTAATCTTGAGTTCCTGAGAGGCACAACTTGTCACAGAGGCTTGCACAGGATCTTAATGACCTGGCAAGAAAGGAGCTGTTATAGGATGATAACTAGACAGAGAAATGCCTGCAGGTCATTGATAGCAGGAAGGGTGATGGAGACCTTCTCCTCCACCACATACATAACAATGTTAAACTGAGAGTCATTCAACACTTGATCTCTATTTATTCCTCATCCATCACTCCCTACCTTAAGGAAATGCAAAAGGAAAAAATAGGTGAACAGTTGTTTAAAAAGAAAAAAGAAAAAAACACTCTTCAGGTAAGTTTCCAAAAATAATTTTACCTTTGCATAAAGCAAGGGATTAGATGTTCTTTTGACTGAAGCATAAGATTTCAGAGAATACTTATGACATAAGTTGATAAAGAATCCTTTTACTATGCATGACTGGACAATTAAATCAACTTTTAAGCTGCATTTTATTTTTCTATATTTTTTCTATCTTTAACCTCCAAAGACTGTCTTTTTGTGTTTATAGCCTGTCAGCGAAATTTTTTTCAGAGGGAATGATCTTTTGAGAACTCTGAAATAAGCATTGAGGTATTGCCGTCAACTGTGGCTGACTGCAACTTTAATGACAAATTTAAACCACAAGAAGTGAACATATAAGCCTACTGACATTTTTTAAATATGGTTTTTAAGTTTTTTTCATTATATTTACAAAACATCTGTAGTACTCCTCTACTGTTTGATATTATTAAGTCCACATTCTTTTCTATGAAATCAGATGTGTTAACAACTTTATCTCTTAATGTATTAAAGGTAAAAAAAGTAAAAAACTGTTTTATGAATGCAAGATGAAGCACCAATTTGGGCTACATACTTTTAGAGCAATAGTTTAAATTATTATTTGCAGCCCAGACACTAAGACAATGCTTAAATTTTACCCCATGAAATAATATGATGTTTGTCTCCTCAGATAAGGGAAACAAAATTTTAAAAAATGGGACTACATCAAACTAAAAAGCTTCTGTACAACAAAGGAAACCATCAACAAAATGAAAAGGCATTATACAGTATGGGAGAATATATTTATAAATGACATATCCACTAATGGGCAAATATCCAAAATATACAAAGAACTCATATGACTCAACACCAAAAAAACAAATAACCAAATTACAAAATGGCAGAGGACTGGAACAGACACTTTTCTAAAGAAGACACACAGATGGCCAACAGGCACATGGAAAAATGCTTCACATCACTGATCATCAGGAAAATGCAAAACCAAACCACAATGAGATATCACTTCATACCAGTCAATATGGCTACTATCCAAAAGACAAGAAACAACAAGTTTTGGTGAGGATGTGGAGAAAAGGGAACCCTCCTACACTATCGGTGGGAATGTCAATTGGTACAGCCCTTGAGGAAAGCAGTATGGAGGTTCCTCAAAAAACTAAAAATGGAAATACCATATGACCCAACAATTCCACTTCTGGGAATTTACCTGAAGAAAACAAAATCACTGGTTCAATGCACCTCTATGTTTATTGCTGCATTACTTACAATAGCCAAGATATGAAAGCAACCAAAGTGTCCATCAATAGAAAAATGGATAAAGAAGATGTGGTGCATAGATGCAATGGAATATTATTTAACCATAATAAAGACAGAAATCCTGCCATTTGTAACAACATGAACGGACCTAGAGGGTATTATGCAGAAATAAGCCAGGTAGAGAAAGACAAATATTATATGATTTCATTTATATGCAGCATTTAAAAACAAAACAAAACAGAAATAGACTGAGACACTGAGAAGTGACTGGTGGTTAACATGGGGGTTGGTGAAATAGATAAAGGGAATAAAGAGGCTCAAAATTCCAATTAAAATACAAATTAGTTACAGGGATGAAAGTACAGCATAAAAAAAATAATTGTGTAACATTTTTCTATGTTGACATATAGTAACTACACTCATTGGTGTGAACATTTAATAATGCAGGATAACTGAATCACTAGGCTGTATACTTGAAACCAGTACAAATAGATGAACGGATAAGATGTGGGAGGGTGTATGTGTATATGTATTATGGAATATTATTCATCCATGAGAAAAAGGAAGACCTGCCATTTGCAACAAAGTGGATGGACCTGCAGGTCATTATGCTCAGTGAAATAAGTCATACACAGAAAAACAAATATTGCATGACATCACTTATATGTGGACTCTAAAAAATAAAACTCATAAAAAAAGAGAGTAGAATGGTGGTAGTTAGGAGCTGAGGGTTGGAGGAAATGGAGAGATGTTGGTCAAAGAGTACAAACTTGCTGTTATAAGATGACTAAGTCCCAGGGATCTAATACACAGCATGGTGACTAAAGTTAACAATACCATATTATATACTTGAAAGTTGCTATGAGAGTAAAGCTTTAATGTTTTCCCTATAAAAACAACATGGTAATTATGTGAAAGATGTGCTCACTTTCCTTATTTTGGTAAACATTTTGCAATATTTATGTGTATCAAATCATCATACTTTATACATTAAACTTACACAATGCTGTATGTCCATTATATCTCAAAGAGGTGGGACAAATAAATAAATTTTAAAAGTTAACAAGCTGGAGAATTCTGGGAAGATGGCGGCATGAGCAGGGCAGCGGAAATCTCCCAAAACCATATATATCTGTGAAAATACAACAAATACAACTATTCCTGAAAGAGAAACCAGAAGACACAGTACAACAGCCAGGCTACAGCTACATCTGTGAGAACTCAGTACCTCACAAAGCGGGTAAGATACAAAGCTGCGACCCAGCGGGACCCGAGCACTCCCCCACCCCAGCACACTGGTGGGAGGAAAGGAATCAGAGTGGGGAGGGAGTGGAAGCACAGGCCCGCCAAATAACCAGCCCTGATGATCTGCGCCAGGAGCACAGACACACATCGCGCAGTATATCAGAGACTGGAGAGACAGAGGGGCAGGATACGAGACAAAGACTGCAAGCGGGTCCCCACAGCTGGCTCCCCTGGGACAAAAGAAAAGCGGGTGCTTTTTTAAAAGTCTTAAAGAAACAAGGGCCCAACAGTGGAACAAAATCGTACCACCCTACTCAGCCAGGCAGGCTGTGAGTCGTGGGGAATTTCAGACCCCCTGGCCGGCAGCCGGGCAAAGCAGCTGAGCTAAGGCTTCCCACAGAGATCAGCAGCCTGCCACTCGTTCCCCACTGGCTGGTGCCACAAAGGGCCTGCTGGAGCCGCCACTGCTGTGGAACAGTGGAGGAGCGGCCATGCCCACAGCAACCTCACAGAATCTACTCCCGGAGGGTGCGCAGCTAAGCAGGAAGGACCCCAGAACCCAGAACAAGGGCTGGAAAGCACCAGGGGACCAGAAGGCACCCAGCGAGACTGAAACTCCTGCAGTGCTATAGGCTAGGCTGAGGGTGACCCTGCACACAGGCAGCTCCAGGGGATTACCCCAGAGACTTCCTCCTGGTGTGCAAGAAACCAGTTCAGACCCTGGAGAAGGGCAATGGGACTTTGTTCTCCCAGCTGACAAACGTGGCACCTACCACGGATCACTTCTATCACCATGAAAAGACAGAGGAATATGGTACAGACAAGGATCACACAGACAAACCCAGAGAGAGGGCCTGATGGGACAGATTTAAACAATCTTCCTGAAAAATATTTCAGAATAAAAGTCATAACCATGCTGATGGATCTACAAAGAAATATGCAAGAGCTAAGGGAAGAAATGAGGATAGATTTTACAGAAATGAGACAGTCAATTGACGGGCTAAAGAGCAGACTGTATGAGGTACAAGAGACTATTAAAGGAATAGAAACGAGAGAACACGAATACAGAGAAGCTGAGGCAGAGAGAGATTTAAAAATCTCTAGGAATGAAAGAATACTAAGAGAACTCTGTGTCCAATCAAAACGGAACAATATTCGCATTATAGGAGTACCAGAAGAAGAAGAGAGAGAAAAAGGGATAGAAAGTGTCTTTGAAGAAATAATTGCTGAAAACTTCCCCAAGCTGGGGAAGGAAACAGTTTCTCAGAACACGGAAGTCCACTGATGTCCCAACACAAGGGACCCAAGGAAAACAACACCAAGACACATAGTAATTAAAATGGCAAAGATCAAAGACAAGGAGAGTATTAAAGGCAGCGAGACAGAGAAACGATCACCTACAAAGGAAAACCCATCAGACTTCTCAACAGAAACCGTACAGGCCAGGAGAATGGCATGATATATTTAACGTAATGAAACAGAAGGGCCTTGAACCAAGAATATTATATCCAGCACGATTATCATTTAAATTTGAGGGAGGGATTAAACAATTTCCAGATAGTGAAAACTGAGGAAATTTGCCTCCCATAAACCACCTCTTCAGGATCTCATAAAGGGCCTGCTCTAGATAGAAGCACTCCTAAGGCTAAAAAGAGGTCACCAGAGAAAATAAAATCATAGCAGAGGAAGAAAACTATCCACATACCAACTAAAGGCAAAGAATAAAACACATAGTATATAAAGAAAGGAAGAGGAAGAATAAGAACGGAGACAAAGAAACATCAGACTGTGTTTACAATAACTTAACAAGAAAGTTAAGTTAGATTGTTAGATAGTAAAGAAGCAACCCTTGAACCTTTGGTAACCATGAATCTAAAGCCAGCAATGGCAATAAGTACATATCTATCGATAATCACCCTAAATGTAAATGGACTGAATGCACCAATCAAAAGACACTGAGTAACAGAATGGATAAAAAAACAAGACCCATCTATATGCTGCCTACAAGAAACTCACCTCAAACCCAAAGACATATACAGACTAAAAATGAAGGGATGGAAAAAGATATTTCATGCAAATAACAAGGAGAAAAAAGCAGGTGTTGCAGTACTTGTATCAGACAAAATAGACTTCAAAACAAAGAAAGTAGTAAGAGATAAAGAAGAACATTACATAATGATAAAGGGGTCAATCCAACAAGAAGATACAACCATTACAAATATATATGCACCCAACACAGGAGCGCTGGCATATGCGAAACAAATACTAACAAAATTAAACGAGGAAATAGACAGCAATGCATTCATTTTAGGAGACTTCAACACAACATTCACTAAAAAGGACAGATGAACCAGACAGAAAATAAGTAAAGACACAGAGGCACTGAACAACACATTAGAACAGATGGACCTAACAGACATCTACAGAACTCTACACCCAAAAGCAACAGGATACACATTCTTCTCAAGTGTACATGGAACATTTTCCAGAATAGACCACATACTAGGCCGCAGAAAGAACCTCAGTAAAGTCAAAAATATTGAAATCCTACCAACCAAGTTCTCAGATAACAAAGGTAAAAAACTAGAAATAAATTTTAGAAAGAAATCAAAAAGGCTCACAAATACATGAAGACTTAACAACATTCTCCTAATTAATCAATGGGTCAACGACCAAATCAAAACACAAATCAAAGAATATATGGAGACTAATGACAACAACACAAAGCCACAACTTCCGTGGGATGCAGGAAAGGCAGTTCTAAGAGGAAAGTATACTGCAATCCAGGCCTATTTAAAGAAGGAAGAACATTCCCAAATGAATAGTCTAAAGACACAATTACTGAAATTGGAAAAAGAAGAACAAATGAGGCCCAAAGTCACCAGAAGGAGGGACATAATAAAGATCAGAGAAGAAATAAATAAAATTGAGAAGAATAAAACAATAGAAAAAATCAATGAAACCAAGACCTAGTTCTTTGAAAAAATAAACAAATTGGATAAACCCCTAGCAAGACTCAGTGAGAGAAAAAGAGAATCTACACACATAAACAGAATCAGAAATGAGAAAGGAAAAATCACGACAGACACCACAGAAATACAAAGAATTATAAGAGAATATTATGAGAATCTAGATGCTAACAAGCTGGAAAACATAGAAGAAATGGACAACTTCTTAGAAAAATACAACCTTCCAAGACTGACAAGGCAGGAAACAGAAAAACTAAACAGACCAATCACCAGCAACAAAATTGAATCAGTAATCAAAAAAGTACCTAAGAACAAAACCCCCGGGCCAGATGTATTCACCTCTGAATTTTACCAGACATATAGAGAAGAAATAACACCGATTCTCCTTAAAGTTTTCCAAAAAATAGAAGAGGAGGGAATACTTCCAAACTCATTCTATGAAGCCAGCATCACTCTAATACCAAAACCGGGCAAAGACCTCACCAAAAAAGAAGGTTACAGAACAATATCCATGATGAACATAGATGCAAAAATACTCAACAAAATATTAGCAAACCGAATTCAAAATACATTAAGAGGATCACACACCATGATCAAGTGGGATTCATCCCAGGGATGCAAGGATGGTACAACATTCAAAAATCCATCAACATCATCCATCACATCAACAAAAAGAACAAAAACCACATGATCATCTCCATAGATGCTGAAAAAGCATTTAACAAAATTCAGCATCAATTCATGATTAAAACTGTCAACAAAATGGGTATAGAGGGCAAGTACCTCAACATCATAAAGGCCATATATGACAAACCCACAGCTAACATCATACTTAACAGTGAGACTCTGAAAGCTTTTCATCTAAGATCGGGAACAAGACAGGGATGCCCACTCTCTCCACTGTTATTCAACGGAATACTGGAAATCCTAGCCATAGCAATCAGACAAAACAAAGAAATAACAAGGCATCCAGATTGGTAAAGAAGAAGTCAAATTGTCACTATTTGCAGATGACATGATATTGTACATAAAAAACCCTAAAGACTCCACTCCAAAACTACTAGAACTAATATCTGAATTCAGCAAAGTTGCAGGATACAAAATTAACACACAGAAATGTTGCTTTCCTATACACTAATGATGAGCTAACAGAAAGAGAAATCAGGAAAACAATTCCATTCACAATTGCATCAAAAAGAATAAAATACCTAGGAATAAACCTAATGAAGGAAGTGAAAGACCTATACCCTGAAAACTACAAGACACTCCTAAGAGAAATTAAAGAGGTCACTAACAAATGGAAATTCATCCCATGTTCTTGGCTAGGAAGAATAAATATTGTCAAAATGGCTATACTATCTAAAGCAATCTACAGATTCAGTGCAATCCCTATCAAACTACCAACAGCTTTCTTCAATGAACTGGAACAAATAATTCTAAAATTCATATGGAACCACAAAAGACCCTGAATAGCCAAAGCAATCCTGAGAAGGAAGAATAAAACAGGGGGAATTAGGATTCCACACTTCACGCTCTACTACAAAGCCACAGTAATCAAGACAATTTGGTATTGGCACAAAAACAGACCCACAGACCAGTGGAACAGAATAGAATATCCAGATATTAACCCAAACATATACAGTCAATTAATATATGATAAAGGAGCCTTGGATATACAATGGGGAGATGACAGCCTCTTCAGCAGCTGGTGTTGGAAAAACTGGACAGCTACATGTAAGAGAATGAAACTGGACTACTGTCTAACCCCATACACAAAAATAAACTCAATATGGATCAAATACCTGAATGTAAGTCGTGAAACCATAAATCTCTTAGGGAAAAACATAGGCAAAAATCTCTTAGACATAAACATGAGCGACTTCTTCATGAACATATCTCCCCAGGCAACGGAAACAAAAGCAAAAATGAACAAGTGGGACTTTATCAAGCTGAAAAGCTTTCTGTACAGCAAAGGACCCCATCGGTAGAACAAAAAGACATCCTACAGTATGGGAGAATATATTCATAAATTACATATCCGATAAGGGGTTGACATCCAAAATATATAAAGAACTGACAAACCTCAACAACCAAAAAGCAAATAATCCAATTAAGAAATGGCTAGAGGACATGAATAGACACTTCTCCAAAGAAGAAATTCAGATGGCCAACAGGCACATGAAAAGATGCTCCACATTGCTAATCATCAGAGAAATGCAGATTAAAACCAAAATGAGATATCACCTCACACCAGTGAGGATGCCCAACATCCAAAACACAAACAACAACAAATGTTGTCAAGGTTGTGCAGAAAGGGGAACCCTCCTACACTGCTGGTGGGAATGCAAATTAGTTCAACCATTGTGGAAAGCAGTATGGGGGTTCCTCAAACAACTCAAAATAGAAATACCATTTGACCCAGGAATCCCACTCCTAAGAATTTACCCTAAGAATGCAGCAGCCCAGTTTGAAAAAGACATATGCACCCGTATGTTTATCGCAGCACTATTTACAATAGCCAAGAAATGGAGGCAACCTAAGTGTCCATCAGTAGATGAATGGATAAAGAAGATGTGGTACCTATATACAATGGAATATTATTCAGCCATAAGAAGAAAACAAATCCTACCATTTGCAACAACATGGATGGAACTAGAGGGTATTATGCTTAGTGAAATAAGCCAGGTGGAGAAAGACAAGTATCAAATGATTTCACTCATCTGTGGAGTATAAGAAGAAAGAAAAAATTGAAGGAACAAAACAGCAGCATACTCACAGAACCCAAGAATGGACTAACAGTTACCAAAGGGAAAGGGACTGGGGAGGATGGGTGGGAAGGGAGGGACAAGGGGGAAAAGGGGCATTATGATTAGCAGACGTAATGTTGGGGGTGCACGGGGAGGGCTGTACAACTCAGAGAAGACAAGTAGTGATTCTATAGCATCTCACTACGTTGATGGACAGTGACTGTAATGGCGTAGTTGGGGGGGACCTGATGAAGTGGGGAGTTTAGTAACCATAATGTTGCACATGTAAATGTAGATTAATGATACCAAAAAAAAAAAGTTAAGCTGATCTTCATCAAAATCACAAGATGATAACAGGACTAAAAACAAATGGAACTTAAAAAAAATTGAATATAGTAATAGTTACATAGCTCTTATCCAGATCTCATAAAACCATGAAATAGTCATGCAATCAAAAACCTGAAATAAACTGGAAATCGCCTCCAAAAAACCAAACTACTTATAAGTAATTCTTTGCACTGATCTATGTGCACTTCCTTTACACTGATCTGTGTGACTCAGAGCCACTTTCCCTTATTTGGGGCACAATTTTTTTGGCTCAGTGATTTACTTTTCTAAGACATAGCAAAAGCAAAAAACTAGAGAGGAAGAGTAGAGTTAGGGAGAGTCACTGAAAGCAATATATTAGCTAACAAGCTTAACAGAGAGGAGTGGATTTTTTTTTAATATAACAATAGAAAATAAATAGTCAAACCCAAAACGCAGCAAGGGGTATTTTAGTGACAGGGAAGACATTGTCACCAGCCCCAGAGAACATTCTTGTATTAGATCATAGTAATTATGTATATTAATGACCCTGAATCATCAAAAAATGGTTCATTTATTATTATAAATTCTGTTTCCTAAGGTACAGAAGTACATAATAGTTTTTTTTATATAGTCCTATCTAAAGGAATAAAAATTTAAGCATTTGGACTTACTATAATTCTTTGCAAATACTGATCATTGTTGTAAAGTGGATAACTGTGTCAACAAAACAAACCTGAATGATCATGGCACTTAGTTTATACTAAATGGAGCTATTGTCTAAAGTCTAGCAATCTGAGAACTCCAAAAGTATTTGGAGTGAAGATCTGGAAAGGAGTATTCCAGCAGGGGGCTGCGAATTCAACAACCCCAAGACAACAACAAGCCCAAGCCAGCTGCCATGGCTGCCATGACGTGGCCAACGGGAAAATGGTTTGAGAAGGTCAGGAAACTCATCAGAGGTCATAGCACATGAGCTTGGACTTTGTTCTAATTGCAAAGGGAAAATACTGTGAAGTTTTAAGACTAGCAAGAATGGGATGTAATGTATGTTTTTCGTTTTTAAAGTTTCACGGCTGCTGTATGGAGAATGGATTGTAAGAAAGTAAGAGTGGAAAATGGAAAATGAGTTAAGAGGGTATTAGATTATTTCAAATAGAAAATAATGATGCCCAACAAAGACAGCAAGCTAATCTTTAAATAAATAAAGCATTAGTTTGAGTATCGATGTTTATCACAATTTACACTTCCCATATTATCACTGATGATCAAAAGTATATGTTTCATTTCACTTAAAACTTATTTACTGGACTGAACATTTCTACAGGACTGAACATTATCTACATTCATGAAGATAACCTACAGAGATGTTTGATGCATTGCTCCAGGCAGAAAGTGACAAAATTGAGGTCAGAGGGTACTTTACAAAAGAGAATTTTCTACCCAAATTTCATCTTTTACTCCACCTCCTCTTTTCAGAGTTTGATTTTAGAAATGTGACTGATCAATACTGACACCAACAGCTTTACTATTTAAGAACTCTTGGGCCACGACTCTTTTACTCTATGAACTATTTTCTAGCAGAGACCTGAAACCACATTATTTAATAATGAAATATAAGCTTTGAGACCCCTTCAAGTCCTTTACCTTTAGGAATAAGACAAACAGTAAGAAATTTCTAGCTGAATATTTTATGAGCAAGAAGAGCATGGTCTCTTTCACCGTATGAGTTTCGATTCCCACTCGAATCCCCTGCCTTAGGCAATACCACCTTTCTAGAAGAGTAGATGTCTTGAAAAAGAGAAACACTTGAATTTTTTTCATGAAACACAAAAAAATATTTCTACTCCTTGCTCTCTCTGTAGATTCCCTTAGGAAGAAATCTAGTGAAAGCTGAACTGGAAAGAATGTGATAAGTTTGCCAAAAGAATACGACTAGCTTGCCAACTTGATGTGGGTGTAGATAGTATGTTCCAGCTGTCTAAGCATGATTTTAGTTTCTAGAATCCTTTGAGTACACCCAAGCTCCTCAAGAAAGTTATGGAAAATTTTACAATTACCAAAGTGTTCATCCACAAATGGGTACTAAGGATGGCCAAACAATGGATAAGAATCTATTTATCCAAGTGTGACATGGAGTATAGGAGAACTGGGCTGCTGCCCCACCATCCAGCTTCCAACATACAACGAGATCCTGGGAGAATCAATAAGCAAATGACTGTATTTAGTTAGTGCTTGAAGAGTTACAGCTACTAATTTAAATTTAGGACTATGTTCACATGTCTATGAAAATAGAAGTTGACAAAAAATGGGAGAAATCATTACAAATTCCTATCTAAGAGATTATACCCTGTAAACTCCATGGAACTTCTATAACAGTGAAATATTGTATTCCTTTATTCAGAACTTTCTTAAGTACCTACCGAGAGAGATAAGATGTTTTCCCACTAGTCCCAATGTTCACTCTCCTTATATAGACTTTTGAAACTAAACTCTCACACTGCTCTCAAATAGTAAAGCATGTCAGCCCTAAAACCTGCTTCTATCACCACCCGCTGCATATCCTTGTATATACACTACCAGTAAGTGCCACAGCTTACTCATTTTTAAAAGGGAGTAACAGTACCTATCTCAAAATGTTGTTAGGAGGATTATATGAGTTTTTATATGTAATGCATATAAAAAGAGTCTCTGGCATATAGTAAATCTAATAAGTATTAATATTATCCCTACTTTCATCAGTCAACAACAAATGTATATTCCCTCTGTCCTCATCCAAATAAAACATGTGTTCTCTAATCCTGTAAAAAGTAACTGTCTGGCACCAACAGCTTGGACATCACCTAGGAGCTTGTTAGAAATGCTGAATCTCAATCCTCACCCAATATACTGAATAACAATCTGCATTAGAACAAGGCCATTTGGATACATGTTATAATTTGAGAAGCACTGCTCACAATAACTATACTTCCTTCCCCAAAGCTGCCCTTGCCCTGACTTTCCCACTGTGTTCCCTAGAATTATTGTTCCAAAATCAATAAACTGTCTATAGCCTCTAAATGTTCCCTCATCTCCTTACCCAGCTTTTCCTAAAGACACAACTTCCTCTGCAAATCTCTGCAGCGCCGACCACTTATTCTTACATGCTCTAAAGAGATCAGAGTTAGGAAGCGAAGTTGCTACCTTCCTTCTTCCAAAGCTGTCCTCCTTTCTACTAAAACACCCTGCTCTGCCATTTGTCTCTACAACTTCTATTCCTTGTGCTTCTGGGCTTCAAATCTTTGATCTATTCCCTTTCATCCATTAGCCTTTGCCACCTCTTCTTTCCAAGCCATTGTCATCTCTTTGAAGAACTACAATCACCTTATGGGCAATCTAACAGCCTGAGCTCTCAGTTTCTTAACCACCTTGCTTCCAATCACCTTCTCTGACACTTCACATGAGCACGTATTTCCGAGTTATATGTGGAATGTTGTCATCATCTGGAATTGATCCGATCCCCAAGGCACTAGCTCAAGCATGGACTGTCTGGTCATAACCTCTTTTTCTTCCAATTTGCTTCCTGTGACTGTTCTTCCACAATTTCATTGATGTTTCTAACCTCTCTCCTTATCAAATTTAGATTCTGTGGTCTATCATATTCCAATAATATTCTTGCTAATTCCCCAGCTATGTATTAGCAACATACAATCTTCTTACAACTATGCTCATCCTTCCTGCCTGCTACAGTGAAGGAGTTGACTTTGGCATCGTATAAAGCCAACCCTTCCACTTTGCTTTGAATGCCATGCCCATTTGCCTTCTCAAGAACCTCAGGAGCTATTGATTACCTTTTTTTCTCTCTTTAATATTCAATTTCCCCTCATCAAATGGATCCTCACCATTGGCTTTTAAAAATATTCAAGTCATTTCCATTAAAAAGTAAATGAAACATCCTTAACCTACATCTCCCTCTAGCCTCTTTTCTAGTTATCTTCCCTCCTTTATAAAAATACCCTCAGATGATTCGTTACTCATTGATTCCAGTTATTTACCAGCGACACATTCCTCAGCCTGACTTGGACCCCTAACACTCCAAAGCAAGCAACCTTCCTCATTAAGTGCTCTGATGTCTTACAGTTCTAACCCATAGTTTTTGACTTTGCCTTCCTTGCTCTATTCTTTTTAAGACTGTTAGCAAGTCTCTTCTCCTTCAAATACCCCTTTCCTTTAGCTCTCCTGCTGCTCACTCTTCCGGCTTTCCTTCTCTCTCTCTGGCAGCTCCTTTTCCATCTCCTTTGTACAAATATCAGTTAATGTCAGTGACACTCAAAAAAATAGAGAAAATATCAGTTACTGTTATTGACATTTTTAAAGCTGAAGTTGTAAATATATATTACCTTCTATATATTTGTTTTACTATTAGCTGTGTACTTAAATATAAATTAATATTATTGGGGTTGTCTTACTATAATCATTTTCAATTCTTATTATATGATAATCTGAATGATTTCTCAAATCTATAAATTCCCTTTTGATAAATTCAAATTTAATTCTCCTTGACAAATTTCCTAAATTTCACACTGATGCTATGGAGATATCAACATGGAATATCTGAATATTCTTTCATTTGCATATACTTTTTATATCTGTTCCCCTCTTAAGTAAAAATGGTATAGATAGTAGGGAACTAGACGTTGAACATTTTAAATATAATTAAATGAAAAATTATGAGACATTTTAAACTTCTCTTTTTGCTTTAAACAATAAGAAACAATTCCTTAGAAAATTAGCTCTAAATGCCCTCCCTACAAAATGTGGGTTCTGAAAGTCATAGAGGCCTTTTCTCACAATATTTGTATCACAAATATTCTCTGAGGGAGATAAATTGTCCCTCAGAGAATATCTGTGAGCTGGAAATGGTGTTAATGATCAATCATTCACATGCAATGAAATCTCCAAATAAAAATCTCCAAATCACACAGTTCAGAGAGCTTTATACTACTGAACACATTTTGGTGCTGGGAAAATGGCACACCCAGAGAGGACATGGAATATCCATGCTCCTTCCCACATATCTCACTCTATATCTACTCATCTGACTGTTCATCTATACCAATCATATCCTTTATTACCTAATAAACTGGTGAACCTAAGAAAGTATTTCCCTGAGTTCTGTGAGCTGTTATAACAACCAATCAAATCCAAGTGGAAGGAGGTCATGGGAATCTCCAATTTGCACCAAGTTGGACAGAAATTGTGGGTAACTTGGGAACATACTGCTTACAACTGGCACCTGAAATGGGGGGTAATCTCATGGGACTGAGCCATTAACCTGTGGGATCTGATGCTATCTCCAGGTAGATCGTGTCAGAATTGAGATAAATTGAAGGAGAGACCAAGCTGGTGTCATAGGGAATTTCTCGGTATGGAGAAAACCCTTACACATCTGGTGTCAGAGTGTTGGGTGGTAGTCATGTGAAAGTACAGGAGACACACAAAAGACAGAGTTTTTCCTTCCTAGGTTTTAAAAGGCCATGTGTTCAAATAGGTGGGGTAAAGAGAATAGGACGGGGCAGGCAGGTCAAAAGCATCATGTAAATCTTGGACAAGCTTCCATGAGACTGGCATAAGACATGTAATGTCAGAGCCCATAGACTAGTCAGGAAAGGATTCATGTATGGGGAACTGAGTTCTTGAACAACGAATGATGCAAGACTTCAGAAGAAATGGGACAAGCGGAAAGTCCAAGACAAGAGGAAAGTAGATGTTATCCACAAAAAGACAAAGCTCAGCATAAAGAAGACAAAGACTTGGAGTCTGACAGTCTCAATGAGGAGGAAGAATTGCTCACACAAAGCACATATAAAAAATTAAGTTCTAAGGCTTATATGATGACTATAAAATGAAAAGCCATTCAGGAAAATTCTACTGGATGGTAGAATAGCTAAAAAGAAGAAAAAAAAGGCTTCATGGAGGTTATGGGATCTAATTAAGAGACTTCAAGGCTTAGAAGAAAAGCAGTTACTCTAGTATTCAGCATTAACAAATAATGTAGAGGCCAGGAAAGAAATAACTTAGCAAACTGTGTGTTACAGAAATAGAAAATGTAAGCATATAGCATTCCATTTCCATATATATGTTTGTTACCATTTCCTTCAGGAATTAAAAAGAAATGAGACTAGAAAGGGGAAAAAAAGGAAGAGGAGGTGGTTATTCAAAATAGGTGTCTTTGCACTTTTTAAAATCAATTTTTATTGAAATATATTTTATATACAATATTACATTGGTTTCAGCTGAGCAATTTAGTGATTCATTGATTATATATCTTATTAAATGCTGACTGTGATAAGCACAGTTACCATCTGTCACCACAAAATTGTACAATACTATGAGCTATATTCTCTATGCTATACATCTTTGTGACTAAATTATTTTATAATTTGAAGTTTGGTTGCACTCTTCTAAAAATGAAAGATAAACTTGAGAATTCTATATGGAAATAAGGCTTTTTCTCTTTACAGTTCACTGCTGATTATTAGTTTTCTAGTTGTATTTTTGTGTTTTATATGGAAGAAACTATCTTTACATTATTGTGTAAGTCAGTGAAAAGGTAGGAGTCAACTTATGGTTAATATTTTCAATAAACTATGTATAAAATGATTAGGGAAGTAATTACCCTGATCTTGAGTAATAAAGCATAGAAATATAGAAATTTCACACATTTTTCTTAGCTCACCAAAGGTGTTCTTTTCATGTGAACAGAGTCAGAAGACTTCACTACCTCTTTAAAGGACACTCCTCAAATCTTCCCCAACCCTTGACCCTCCATCCTCCCATGCACCCCCACCCACCCATTCCCTTATCCCCTGAGCCCTCTTCTCCTAGTGTGAGTTTGTGGGTTATGTCTCAGGCACTGGGACCCATCAGTCATTAAAAAAAGTACTTTAGTTCACTTTTACTGCCATTTCCTAAAACTAAGTCCTCATTTTCCACAAGCTCTCTGATGCCTAATTGTCTGCTTTGCTACCTATGGCTCAAAAACTGATCCAGAATGCGTATCTTCAAGAACTAGGAACCTATCTTACTTCTGCCAATTCTGCCCCCTGGGTGTGTTCCCAGTTCCAGTCAGGCCTTGCCTATTCTTCCGCAGCTAACCTTCCTGGAACTCATCATGTCACAGCAAGCAACACTCCCAGGCTACTTACTTATTGTCATTAAGTAAGAATTAAACCACTGCCAGAGTACATGCTGATCCTTTAAACAAAATGCAATTTCCTCTTATCTCTTCTTTGCCAATGGCCTGTGAATTTGTCCTACTGTCTGCATATTTTTTTAACTAGTTGTACGTTTAATGTTGTAAGTTAGTGGTTGAGATAATGGTATAGATTATTGTAACTCTTCACTAGCCTTTGTTAGGAGGAAAAAGACCTAGAGAAAGTCGACTCAATCTCTTCATGTAACTGGAACTAGGGAATATAAACATGTGAGCAATGGGGAAGCCGTAAACTGCCTGCAACATTCACAGAAGTACAGAGAAAGTGAATCTATAAATACAAACAAGGAACAGAGACAAGGCATAAAATCCCTACCATCCGAACCTTGATTCCCTTGACTTTTTATAGTTGCATTCTTCCCCTTTTGGGCTGATCAACAAGCCCTGGATCTCCATAATAAACTTCCCTGAGTTGTACAAAGTCAAGGAATTGTCACTTGATGTGGCCTACATGAGGCACTCCAAAGTTTTCTATTTTATAAACTTCTATTTTATTTATTTTATTAATATATGAGTGTTTTTCTTTGTTTAATCTCAAACACCTTGTTTAGGTGAAAACAAAATATTTCTATTTTGATACCAAAAAGCCTGAAATATACCCTCTATAGAGCTAGTGATGAGATAGAAATAACATAAGTTATTGCTGGTTAAATTTCTTACTACCCATTTAGTGTGTACACTTATACATCAAGAAATTATACAGGCCTTGTAGCATATTGGTATGTCTGAAGTGATACAGTGAGTTATTCTAATCTAAGGTTCTTTTTGTTAACTGAAGAAATGCAGCATTAGACTTATCCTGCAAATAATGTAGTTCGCTAAGATGTAAATAAAAGTTGAGATGATGGAGAATTATAAAGTCTTTAAAGTTTAAATATCTTTTGAAAACCCTTCAAAATAAGCTGAGGGATTCTTAAGAACGGTCAAATGTTGTAAGCATCACGCCTCAGAGTCCACGCCATCAGCGAGAGAAGTATTATAAACCTAAACAAACTGCATTCCCAGATCGGAGGGACATTAAGCTAACCCAGTGCCAAGAAAAACACTTCTCATTTGCTGCCCTGAATAAGAGTCCTTCCTATGAACATGGGAGGAAGTCATTTGCCAGATGTTGCTGTTTATTCTACAAGTCTCCCTTTGACTTGTGCTTATTTTCTCTTGACCTCCCCAACTTCTCCCATCCACACCACATGGAGAAAAATCAAGACACTCTAAACCTTGCTAAAGGAGTACCTAGCTGTTTCAGTCAATACCTCAGTCTCGACATGTGTTCTTGTTTATGTATCCAACCTAATTGCTGATGGAGATTGAATGATTAGGCCTCCCCCATTCAATACGATCTGCACATCCATCAGTAAAACAGACTCTTTTATAACTAGGCATCATGAATGACATCTATGATGGAAACTTTCTCTTTTAGGATAACAACAAACCTATTATGATAAATCAGGATAAATAAAAGGAAGTCAAAAGGAAAAGAAAAGATTTTGTAATTTTTTTAAAGGTAGTCTACACCATTAGAACTCCCAAAAGATCGCTCGGTGGAATGTCAGAGCTTACACTTTATCAAATGGGATTTTTAGCAGGAATCTCACTGCAGTCTTGCTTTCCCCTCCAGAGAGAGAATCACACCGGCTGATTAGGCAAAAAGTCCTGGATTGCTCAATTTCTGTTTTACACATACCTTACTGACTTTATGTAAAAATGACACTGGTATTCATGTAAGTCACTGTATCTTCAGGGGTCTCATACCTCCCACACCTACTTGTCTGTTTGCCAAAGCCAATTACTTTCATGGTGGAGGCTGCCTCTGCAGCTATGCTCAGCTTTAGCTGTTGCATTCTTCTGTGAGTCCCTTGTCTTATTCCACTTGCTATCTTCTGGGTGTACTCCAAAAGTAGGAGCTGAGGAAACTGGGGTGACAGGGAATGTGGCCAGGAAAAGAGAGAAAGCAGGGTGGAAGTCCAACCAGCTAAGAACAATCTGTGGGCTCAGTGGGCCCATGTTCTTCAAGCGTTACCCAAGGAACTCAAAGGGCTTGGATTGAAATCATCTCTAAGAATGTTTGCATGTATACAGACAACCCTTATATTATTCCTGAACATATCCTCATACACAGAGAATGGCTCTGGGCTCACTAGGTGCTCACCATTGAATGAATGAATGAATGGATTGTTTAGTAATTCCTTATGTGATATTCCTTTACAGCATCTTTGTGAAGATATTTGACTATTTGGCTAGTTAGTAGGGCGTGCTGTCTCCCAAATTTTTGGTAAAATTTCTCACTTGGCATTAAGCAAAAATTGCTTTCATTTACATATTTTAATCTGGTATTTTATACTCAATGGATTTCAAAAATACATTCTTTCCAATACAGTAACAAACCTGATTGGATTGTGGTTTAGTATAGGGTTCTCAAACTATCTGTGGTGGAAACCAATTTGTCTTTAATTTTCAATCCAAAATGGTGGGTATTTTTGTAAAATAAAATAGAGATGAATTACCAGAAAACAAAAACAAAAGCCTATGTTCATTATATTATCCATAATAACCAAGATAAGGAAACAACCTGTCAACTGACAGATGAAACTATAAAAATGTGAGATATACATACACACACACACACACACACACACACGTGATATATATATGATATATAGCTATGATATAAATATATGCAATGGAATATTTTTCAGCCCTGAGAAAAAAGGAAATCCTGCAATTTATAACAATATGGATGACCTAGAAGACATTATGATAAGTGAAATAAGCCATACAGAGAAAAGACAAATACTTATATGTGGAATCTAAAAAAAAAAATTAAACTCATAGAAACAGTAGATTGGTGGTTACCAGAGGCCAGGGAGTAGGGGAACTAGGGAGATACTGGTGAAAGGGTACAAGCCTTCAGCCATAAGTTAGATCATTAATTATAATTCTGGGGAATCTAATGTATATCATGATAGCTGTAGTTACTTGAAATTTGCTAACAGAGTAAATCTTAAGCATTCTCACAACAACAAAAAATGGTAACTATGTGAGGTGATAGGTGTGTTTATGAACCTGATTATGGTAATCATTTCACAATGTATGCATATGTCAAATCATTATGTTGTACACTTTAAATGTATACAATTTTGTTTGTCAATTATACCTCAGGAAAGCTGGAGGAAAAAAACCCAGAAGACATAGAAAATACAACGTGATTATTTTTATCATTAGCTTCAACAGGCATAAAATAACACTGTCAAGTTTCAGTTACACAAAAAGTTTCTAAATACTCTCAAATTTTTTTATCTATTTGGTCACAAAATGTTCACAATCAGTCAGTAGTACCATCCTGTGATCACACTAAGGGCTGCCCCGGTTTAGGTCTAATCTTCTTTCTTTCGTTCCTGAACTGACCAGATTTAGGGCAACAACTCAGAGTATGTTCATTTTGTATTGCCTCATTCCCATAACACTTAGCACTAAGATCTTTGCAGAGAAGTAGAATCACTGTGTTGTTGAAATTAGTTTCCAATATTTTTCAAGCATAAAAGAAGTCATTTTTAATCATTGTATCTATCCTTTGAATTTTTCAAACACTAAAGATTAAAATATATTTGTCAAAAGTTGGAAAATAATGGTCACTAAGAAAATGTCTCTTTTTCACAAAGTGATTAATTTCACTTACACACATCTTTATTCTCCCACTGAAATACTTCCAAGCCATATTTTCTTGACATTAGGGAATAATGAAGATAGATGTCTAGGCAACACTGAGCTTATACTGAAATGTATGACTCCAACTCTATTGCCCTTTAAAAGGACTGGGGGCGGGGGGAACCATACCATATGTGTTCTGTTAATCTCTCTCTCACACATGCACACACACACTTGCACACATACACATATTATAATGGCTTGTCAGTTAAGCATGTGATGTTGTAACCAGCCAGATTTTATTCAAGTCCTGACCATGTTACTTATTAACCATGAAATCTTGGGCAAGTCACTTACTCTTCTGTATCCAGGTTTCAAGAAGGTTCTTCATAAATATGTTTTGAATGAGCAAAAGCATTATAATAGCATTGAAGAGTAGTAGAGAGGTGGATAAACAGCATCATATTTTTTCATTTGAGCCAGTTTCACAGGGTTGTGGTAAAAAGAAAACAGCAATGTCATAATGAAACATCCAGCGATTACCAGGGTCACAGACTAAAGTACATTCTCAAAAACAGAAACCAAGGAATGTCCTATGAAAACCACTAATGAACAAGGACAGACCTTTCTTTCAGTGCTAAAGCCCTCCTTTCTGAAGGCCTCCAAATTCCCTAAAGAGGCAAATAGAAAACCTGAGTTCAAAGTAACACTAGGCTGTATTATTAAGTCTGTGCTCACATACACCTTTTTTTAAAAAACGAATTAAATCAAAAGATATTTCTAACAAAAACCACTATTTGAATTTAAATGCCACTTTATAAGTACTTCCCGGATTTAAACATAGCAAAATAAATAGAATCTTACCATAAAACACCATCACAGGCAAAATCTCTAAAGTTATTATTGTTCCATTATTCCTTCCCTCATTGAGAAAGATGCAGATTATGGACACACACAAGCACTAAAGCATATTTCAGAATAACTTTGTTGCACAGAGTATAAAAGTTTTTGTGACTTTTCATCGTATAAGTGGAATGGGGCCCTTAGAGCAAAGGGGCCATAAATCATAGGGGATAAGGGAAAAGGACACAGAATCAGAGACCATGAGAAGACTATTCTGTACTGTATTGAAAAAAATGTATTTTAGCAGCAATTTCATTTTCCTTCATCTTTAATACAGGCTCCCAAAGGGGTGTCATAATAAATATATGATACAACATATGAGAAAAGTAGTTTTGTGAGTTTGAGTTTTCAAATGTGTCTAAAGGTGATATAGGTAAAAACACTCTATTTTAATTTAAAAAGCTTCCATGAGGGCAGAAATGCAGAGCATTGTTTTAAGATGGTAATATAGAAATGTACACCTTTGCAACCATTGATACAGACTTGGCATCAATTGCACATGGCTGAATAGTCTACCAAGAAACTCCCCAAGACAGAGCAATGTAAGGCACGTCACACTTCCCTCAGCAAAAACTCTTCTTATTCTCCACCTTCTAAAGACACAGAAATGTAAACATTTTTCCAATCCATCAAAATAATTGTCCTATAACAAGGAATTACTTTTTGAAGCAGTAATAAAGAGAGTAGCACCCAAAGCAGTGTTACGACACAAACAAAAATGGAGGAAGCATGAATACACGTCCACCCTCTTCCTTACTCTAAGGGAGAAAAGAGTGCAAAGGCCAGACGGGGAGCTATTACCACTCAGGGTCTCTATTAGCTGTGTGTAGATATCTGCGTTTTTGGAAATAACCTTTCCCAAGTTCGCTTCCCATTCCCTAGTGCAAGTGGTACGTGGTCATTGTCTGCAAGCACACTGTTCAAGAGACTCATGTTGTAAAGAGGGCTTTGTCCCAGGCCTGAAGACTTCTAAATTGCTTTGGTGGTTCAATTGCCAATGCTTGTTAGTTTTGGCAGGGCAAACATATGGAAAACTGTTCTTCTCATATTCTTTGGCTCTTATATTTGCACAACAGATGAAACAACAATGCAAAACTAAAACTGTTCCAGACCAAAGAGACTGAATCTAATTTGGCTTTCGGGTGGGAAAGGCACTCTAATGGCCGTCAGGAGATGAGCATTCTAGACTCACTCACTCTGAGACCCAATTTCTACATGCTGAACTGAAGAATTTATCCAAAGATTTGATGATCATGAGAGCATCTTAAAATAAAATCTTCAATAATTTTCTACATTTACATTAAGACAGAGCTTTCCATTTAAAACTATACGTTCTATTTTCAGACCTAAGATTTTTACTGAAAATAAGTCACAAATAGATTTCTACTGAATCATTTCAATCATTTAGCTATTCATTAAATATGTATTAGTCTGTACATCTCTTATGAAAATCAGGTGAACTAAAACATTACTTTCATTTATATACATTTTTTTCTATTTCTCCACCTTTTTTTCTATTTTTCCCATCTACAGACATCACTTATAGAATGAGGACTTGTTCTTTCAAGTTATAGAAAAGCAAAAGGAAATCTGATAGCGATGTTTGCTTTGCCTAAAAGGAAAGTATTGAATTTTTTATTTATACTATTAGAGTAATACCATATCTATTACAGAAAATTTGAAAACAAAGTGGAAAAAAGGAAGTTGCCAATGGTTTTACCACTCATTGTCAACCATCATTTAGTAACTTGTCTTTCAGAATTTTTCTAGGCATAAGCGTTTTAGAAGGCAGCAGAGTTCTTCTTTAACTTAGCTGTGGTCATAATGTATACCATGTCGCATCCTGCTTTTCTCACCTAACAGGTTAATGTAAGCGTTTTCTGAAGTTACTAGAAACTCTATTTTTATTGGTTGCACACTATTCAACAAATGTATATACCAAAATTTAAAGAGCCATTCCCCCACGGATGAGCATTTTAAATAGTAAATTGTTAAACAAACTTAATATTTGTGCAAAAGTAGGTAAAGCTTTCATCAAGACAGGGGAACTGCAATACTTGGAGATCAGCAGCTAGAAACCTCCTGACCAGTAGGCAACTCTCTGGAATAGATGAAAAGAAGGACATCTACTCTGGGAAAGCCCTCTACTCTGCCTCCATGGATACCTCGCAATAATATAAAGGAAAACAGCCTCTTGGTAACATAGAATAAATTCTTGTTGTCAGGAGAACTCCCACCCATTCTGCAGCCAGGCAAAAATGCTCATCTAGGAACTCTGATTTTCTACAACAGCAGAAAATGCTTTCCAAAGGAGCATGAGGTTAACGGGCCAAGCAGCAGGTGACAACTTCTGCTGCCTATAGGGCTGAAATGCAGTAACATAAGTAAGCCATCCCCTCCTGCAGGGAGGAGTTGTAAGGAAAAGGAAATGTAGCTGGTTTTCAATCTCAGTAGCTGTTTTTCAAATCAATAAGGAAATTTTTGTAATTGCTCCCCAGAGTCTGCAGTTTATACATTTATGTTATTTACAGGAGTTCTACAAACAAACTTCTTTTTTAAGACTGTTTTCCTTTCTTTATGTAGCACTGGAGTTAGGGAAATACAGAAGGGATTCATCCTTTTTTTATAGGGCCATCTTAGCTGAATACTCTGTTTTGACTTTTCATAAATACCTTACAAGATATATAGGAGACATAAAATAATTTTGCTAGAAAAATTTTCCAACAGTAGTTTAAAATGTATCAATGACAGCAGAGTTACTTCTATTGCTAGCTTAGAGACCATGGCTAAATTAACATACACCTTGAATTTTAAGGCAAAGGGTAGTGATTCTGTAAAGGTTTTAGAGTTAAAAACAACTTTGACCAAGTTTTTTAAATGGGCAGTAACATAAATTCTATAAACCCTAGGTATAAAATGACTGAGTTTATAAGTCCTAAGAAAATGCAAATTGCAATCAGAGAAATTTTTTTAATATTTCAAAGAAAACCATTTTGGTGATGAAGTTTATTACACCCTGGACTGATTATTCGGTTTCTTAAATCCCTTTCATTGAGAGTGTCTAAGAATATGGCAGAGAATTCACTTTAAAAAAAGTTCTGAAGCAGTTCTGTGAAAGAAAAAGATGGCCTAGAGTCTAGACAGTCTCTTAAGAGCCCTTCCTGTGTACTAATCCTGAATTTCATTCATTACTCATCTCCTTAGAGGTAATCCAAACAGATTAAGACATAAAATGCTTTTTTCTTCCCTCTTCTTTTTGGCTTTGGAACTTTTTTTAAATTAATACTTAATGCTCTGTCCCAAGAACCCTGCAACCTTTATAAACAGTTGTTAAATAACTACAGTTCCTTCCCATATTCATTCAACAGTCAACAGCACCCACAAATTAAGCAACACCCAGTTTAAGGTATCACAGTGCCAAACACTATAAGAAAAAAGTGATTTATAGCAGCTGGTAAGCATAGGCTTCTAATTCAAGAAAATACCACAAGACAGAGATCTCTGATGTAGACAAGGATTTTGAGAACTTCTAAATTTTATTAGTACTTCAAAGCATCATTCTATTGCACTATACAAATTTCAACTCAAATTATTTTTCACTTTTCCTTGGGATTGAACTACACTTAAAACAATAACTAAACGTGCCAAATTTTATTTTTTTAATTGTATGTTCTTTTGTTGTGCAACTCCAGTTTGTTGGAGTCAACTGCAGCAATATGATCTACTCTGGTAAATTTCCACTGCTCTTTATAAAGAAAAACTCAAAGAATTTTCACAAAAGTGTGAGGTGCTGCAAAACATACAATTTATACATCAAGTTCAATATGATGAGGGAAAAAAATCAAAGAAAAAAATTGCTCCCATCATCTTTCAAAAACAAATCTTTGCATATATGGCTAACCAAGGACTTACGTAATCCAGTATTTTTAAAGGTATTTGTCTTTCAGTTCAGAAATACTTTAAATTGAGTAACACTCAATAGACTTAAAGATGGCAGCATGTGTAGTGAGACAGAAACCTCCTCCCAAAACCACTTATAATAAAAAAATACACCAAACACAACTAATCCCAAAAGAGCAACCAGAAGGAAGACTGAAACAGACTGCCTATATCCGGGGATAAGAGAAGACCTCACGGAAAAGGGTAAAGGAACAAAACTGTGCTCTGGTGGGACCCAAGCTCTCCCCCAACCCCAGCTCGCCAGCAGATGGAAGATAAACAGATCAGGGAAAGGGTGGAAGCCTAGGACTGCTAAATACCGAGCCCTGGAGACCTGCTCCAGGAGTACAAACCTATATTACATGGTGCTCTGGAGATAAGTGGGGTTGGAGAGCAAAGACAGGCAGAATACAGACAGAGACTGAGATTCCAGCTGCTTGCGGAGAACAGGTCCCCACAACTGGCCACTCCAGGACAAAAGTAAGGCAGATACTTTGATAGATGTCCCAACAGTGAGAGGGCTGCTAAAGGGGCAAAGATTACACTGAGATAGATGCTCAGGAGAAAAGAAAGTTGGACAAAATTGTCCTGGCACACTCAGCCAAGCAGGTTGGGAATGTTCAGAAGCTTCAGGCTCTCCATCCACCTAGCTGGCAAAACAGTCCCAAGGCCTGCCCCACCGTGATATACAGCCTGCCACTCCTTCCTCCCAGCTGGCACCTGAATGCAAACCTGCTGCCCCTGCCATTGCACCAGGCCAAAGGGCAGCCCCGCCTATGGCAGCTACAGAGGCGTAATGCAGAAGGGTGCTCCCTATGCGCTCAGCCCAATGGCCTTGGCAGGCACTGCAGCCAGGAATCAGGAAAGAGCTCTGTCCCCATGGCAGGCACCGGCGCCGCTCACCTGTGACCCCCACCATCGCTCAAGGTGCTTGGAAGCTCCAGAAAGTAGAGCACCTGGGCACAAGAGGGCGCCACCTAAACACAGTTATCATACCATATTATTCAAGTAGGAATGAAACATCAAAACAAACCTGTTCAATCCAAAATCCCTCAAACACCAGAAAGAGGGCTCAGTGAAACTGAAATCACCAATATTCTTGATAAAGATTTCAAAATAAAAATAATAAATATGCCCATGGAGCTACAAAAAAATATCCAAGATCTCAGGGAGGACTTCAAGAAAGAAGTAGAAACTTTGAAAAATACAGTATCTGAAATGAAATACAGTGGAGGGATTTAAAAGCCGATTAGAACAGACAGAGGAGATGGTCAATGAAACAGAAATTAGAGAACAGGAATACAAAGAAGCTGAGGCACACAGAGAAAAAAGGATCTCTAGGAAAAAAAGAATAAGAACAACTCTGCAACCAATCCAAATGGAACAATATTCACATGAGGGGGATACCAGAAGAAGAAGAAAGAGAAAAAAGGATAGAGAGTATCTTTGAGAAAATAATTGCTGAATACTTCCCCATTCTGGGGAAGGAAATAGTCTCTCAGACCATGGAAGTGCACAGATCCCCCAACACAAAGGACCTAAGGAAGACAACACCAAGATATATAATAATTAAAATAGCAAAGATCAAGGACAATGACAAACTAAGAAAAGCAGCCAGAGAGAGAAAAAAGATCACCTACAAAGGAAAACCCATCAGGCTATCATCAGACTTCTCAACAGAGACCTTATAGGCCAGAAGGGAGTGGCATGATATATTTAATGCAATGAAACAGAAGTGCCTCCAACCAAGAATACTCTATTCAGCAAGGTTATCATTTAAATTTAAAGCAGGATTAAACAATTTCCGGATAAGCAAAAGTTGATGGAATTTACTTCCCACAGAACATGTCTACATTGAATTGAAAGGGACTGCTCTGGATGGAAGTGCTCCTATGGCTAAACAGCTGCCACCAGAGGAAATAAAACCACAGTAAAGGAAGTAGACAGATTTATTTCTAAGAAAATGCAAAATTAAATCAGCTACCCAAGGGATACACAAAGAATAGAGAATATTACAGTTAACATATAAGGCACGGAGGAGGAAGAAAAAAGGAGAAAAAAAAACCTTTACATTGTGTTTGTAATAGAAGAATAAGTTAAGTTAGACTGTAACATAGTAAAGAAGCTGCCATTGAATCTTTGGTAACAACGAATGTAAAGCCTGCAAATGGCAGTAAGTACATATCTATCGATAATCACCCTAAATATAAATGGACTGAATGTACGAATCCAAAAAACAGTGTTACAAAATGGATAAAAAAGCAAGACCCATCTATATGTTGCCTAAAAGATACTCACTTCAAACCCAAAGACAGACACAGACTAATAGTGAATGAATGGAAAAAGATATTTCATGGAAATAATAATGAGAAAAAAGCAGGTGTTGCAGTACTTGTGTCAGACAAAATAGACTTCAAAACAAAGAAAGTAACAAGAGACAAAAAAGGACATTATATAATGATAAAGGGGTCAGTCAATAAGAGGATATAACCATTATAAATATATATGCATCCAACACAGGAGCACCTACATATGTGAAACAAATACTAACAGAATTAAAGGAGGAAATAGAATGCAATGCACTCATTTTAGGAGACTTCAACACATCACTCACTCCAAAGGACAGATGAACCAGAAAGAAAATAAGTAAGGAGACAGAGACACTGAACAACAAATTAGAAAAAATGGACCTAACAGACATCTACAGAACACTCCACCCAAAAGCAGCAGGATACACATTCTTCTCAAGTGCACATGGAACATTTTCAAGAATAGATCACATACTAAGCCACAAAAAGAGCCTCTGTAAATTCAAAAAGATTGAAATATATGAACCACCTTCTCAGATCACAAAGGTATGAAACTAGAAATAAATTGTACAAAGAAAACAAAAAGGTTCACAAACACATGGAGGCTTAACAACATGCTGCTAAATAATCAATGGATCAATGACCAAATAAAAACAGAGGTTAAACATTATGTGGAGACAAATGAAAACAACAGCAGAACACCCCAACTTCTGTGGGATGCAGTGAAGGGAGTCCTAAGAAGAAAGTACATAGCAATCAGGCCTATTTAAAGAAGGAAGAACAATCCCAAATGAACAGTCTAAATTCATAATTATTGAAACTGGAAAAAGAATAACAAAGGAGACCCAAAGTCAGTAGAAGGAGGACATAATAAAGATCAGAGAAGAAATAAATAAAAATGAGGAGAATAAAATAGAAAAAATTAATGAAACCAAGAGCTGATTCTTGAGAAAATAAACAAAATAGATAAACCCCTAGCCAGACTTATCAAGAAAAAAAGAGAATCTACACACATAAACAGAATCAGAAATGAGAAAGGAAAAATCACTAGAGACACCACAGAAATACAAAGAATTATTAGAGAACATTATGAAAAATTGTATGCTAACAAACTGGATAAACTAGAAGAAATGAACAACTTTCTAGAAAAATACAACCTTCCAAGGCTGACCTAGGAAGAAACAGAAAATCTGAACAAACCAATTACCAGCAATGAAATTGAATCAGTAATCAAAAAACTCCCCAAGAACAAAATCCCTGAACCAGATGGCTTCACCACTGAATTTTATCAGATATTTAGAGAAGACATAATACCCATTCTCTTTAAAGTTTTCCAAGAAATAGAAGAAGAGGGAATACTTCCAAACTCATTCTATGAAGCCAGCATCACTCTAATATCAAAACCAGGAAAAGACACCATAAAAAAAGAAAACTACAACCAATATCCCTGATGAACATAGATGCAAAAATACTCAACAAAATATTAGCAAACCGAATTCAAAAATATATCAAAAAGATCATCCATCATGATCAAATAGAATTTATTCCAGGGATGCAAGAATGGTACAAAATTAGAAAATCCATCAACATCATCCACTACATCAATAAAAATAAAAATAAAAATCACATGATCACCTTCATAGATGCTGAAAAGGCATTTGACAAAATTCAACATCCATTCATGATAAAAACTCTCAACAAAATGTGTACAGAGGCCAAGTACCTCAACATAATAAAGGCCATATATGACAAACCCACAGCCAACATCATACTTAACAGTGAATAGCGGAAAGATTTTCCTCTAAGATCGGGAACAAGACAAGGATGCCCACTCTCCCTGCTTTTATTCAACATAGTACAGGAGGTCCTAGCCATGGCAATTAGACAACACTAAGAAAAGGCATCCAGATTGGTAAGGAAGAAGTTAAACTGTGTTTTCAGATGACATGCTTTTGTACATAAAAAACCCTAAAGAATCCACTCCAAAACTACTAGATATAATATCTGAATTCAGCAAAGTTTCAGGATACAAAATTAATATGCAGAAATCGGTTGCATTCCTATACACTAATGATAAATTTGCAGAAAGAGAAATCTGGAAAACAATTCCATTCACAATTGCATCAAAAAGAATAAAACACCTAGGAATAAACTTAACCAAGTAAGTGAAAGACCCATACCCTGAAAACTACAAGACACTCTTGAAAGATATTAAAGAGGACACTAATAAATGGATATTTATCCCACACTCTTGTGTAGGAAGAATTAATATTGTCAAAATGGACATCCTGCCTAAAGCAATCTACACATTCAATGCAATCCCTACCAAAATACCAATGGCATTCTTTAATGAACTAGAACAAATAGTTCTAAAATGCATATAGAACCACAAAAGATCCCAAATAGCCAAAGTGAGAAGGAAGAATAAAGCTGGGGGGATTATGCTCCCTGACTTCAAGCTCTACTACAAAGGCACAGTAATCAAGACAATTTGGTACTGGCACAAGAACAGACTCATAGATCAATGGAACAGAATAGAGAGCCCAGATATAAACCCAAGCATATATGGTCAATTAATATACGATAAAGGAGCCATGGACCTACGATGGGGAAATGACAGCCTCTTTAATAGCTGGTGTTGGCAAGCCTGGACAGCCCCATATAAGAGAATGAAACTGGATTATTGTCTAACCCCATACACAAAAGTAAACTCAAAATGGATCAAAGACCTGAATGTAAGTCATGAAACCATAAAACTCTTAGAAGAAAAAGTAGGCTAAATTCTCTTAAATATAAACATGAGCAACTTTTCCTAAACACTTCTCCTTGAGTAAGGGAAACAAAAGCAAAAATGAACAAATGGAACTACATCAAATTAAAAAGCTTCTGTCCAGCAAAGGACACTATCAGCAGAACAAAAAGACATCCTACAATATGGGAGAATATATTCACAAATAACATATCCGACAAGGGGTTAACATCCAAAATATATAAAGAACTCACATGCTTCAACACCAAAAAGCAAATAACCGGATTAAAAAAAGGGGTGGAGGATATGAACAGACAATTCTTCCAAAGAAGAAATTCAGATGGCCAACAGGCACATGAAAAGATGCTCTACATCACAAATTATCAGGGAAATACAAATTAAAACCACAATGAGATATCACCCACACCAGTAAGGATGGCCAACATCCAAAACACAAGCAACAACAAATGCTGGCAAAGATCAGAGAAAGGGGAACCCTCCTACACTGTTGATGGGGATTTAATTTTGAGGTTCCTCAAAAAACTAAAAATAGAAATACCATTTGACCCAGGAATCCCACTCCTAAGAACTTACCCTAAGAGTGCAGCAGCCCAGTTTGAAAAAGACAGATGCACCCGTATGTTTATCGCAGCACTATTTACAATAGCCAAGAAATGGAAGCAACCTAAGTGTCCATCAGTAGATGAATGGAAAGAAGAAGTGGTAAATATACACAATGGAATATTATTCAGCCATAAGAAGAAAATGAATCCTACCATTTGCAACAACATGGAGCTAGATGGTATTATGCTCATTGGAGTAAGTCAGGCGGAGAAAGACAAGTGCCAAATAATTTCACTCATTGGTGGAGTATAACAACAAAGCAAAACTGAAGGAACAAAACAGCAGCAGACTCACAGACTCCAAGAAGGAACTTGCGGTTACCAAAGGGGAGAAGTGGGGAGGGTGGGAGGGGAGGGAGGGAGAAGCTGATTGAGGGGTATTATGATTGGCACACATGCTGTGGGGGCAGTCACGGGGAAGACAGTGCAGCACAGAGAAGACAATTAGTGACTGTGACATCTTGCTATGCTGATGGACAGTGACTGCAGTATGGTGTTGGGGGGGGGGATTAGACAATATGGGTGAATGTAATAACCACAATGGTGCTCATGCGAAACCTTTATAAGAGTGTACATCAATGATACCTTAATAAAAATAAAATAAAACTGGAAAAAAAATTGAGTAACACTGAAAGGAGAGAAACAAAACCCACAATATTCTCTGGATTTAAGTCATCCAAACCTTTACCTTTACTAAATAGTAGAACAGCCCCATTAATACAGTTCACATCTCCCCACTGTTAATTATTTTCTTGATTCCATACACTGCTGGTATACATTTTAAATAAAAACTCTTTTAAGGTTTAAAGATCTTGAGTTCCATAATAGATGGTGTAAGGATCCAAATTCAGACCCTAATTGTGGTGTTTAGGTAACCAGAAATGAAAATTGTGTCTCCCAATTAATCAAAGGAACACTTGATCTAAGACTGAACCTTAGCGTCTGTAGTTATGTACAACCTCTTCAATTAACATAATCTTAATAATCTGTAAGAATTTACAATGACTTAATCTGTGATGTTTTTTATTTGTTATACAGGTTCTTAGATATAAAAGGAGTCTGCTTCAGGTACCACAGAGAGTTGCTATCTCACCCAGTGAATCTGGAAATCTTTGAGAAAGTATGGTGGGGTATTTACCACTAAATGGATTTTAACAGCTGGGTGAGTGGTTCCCAAACTTTAGTATGTATTAGAATTTCTGTGGTTAAGTTGAAGCATCTCTAATTTTAGCTCCATAGCTAATTCAGATGCCCACCCAGGCTTTAGATCCACTGATCTGGATTGTACATTCAAGATCTCTTCCATTTTGTATTAGGAATTAATTTTAATGTATCTTGCCTTATCAAATCTGGATCAAAATGTGGTTTGTCTTTAACTTCTAGGACTTCCTATAGCCATTATCTTCTCTATACATGATTATTCTCTGGTTTTCAGCAACAGGTCACTGGCTGAGTCTCCCCAGATCCCAGGAAGAGGAAAGAGGGGTTAGCTCCACCAGAGGGAACCCCTGCAGCTGAGAGAGACATGAGTTCAACTAGCTTAGTTCAATGCTATCTCAAGTTCCTAAGATAAAAAGAACATTTCTAGCCTTCAAATAAACTTCTGTAACAGCTGGATCTACATGAAATACATGACATTGCTTCCCCTTTGGAAGACCCTAGCTCTTCAGAAAACACCATGGGAAATCTGTTGATGATTTCCTGTAAGCTGACCACCACTAATTCCCACTGATGTCAACCACTTCCTCTCCATGAGGTTTTGCAAAGCCCTGTGACATGGCAAAATTTGTTCTTGAAGAGAACATGCTAAGATTATTTTGTTCTTGTTGTATATCTTATGCCAGAGAAGTGTCTGGAACATAGTAGGCATTCAATCAATATTGATTGAATGAATGGTTTCTTGACACATAAAGTATGCAATCTTTATAATTGTGGAGGACATAATAGTACACAGCCCTTTGTAAAATATCAAGGGAGCTATCTTAATGCTTATTGATCTACCACAGACTTGACTTCCATTTTGCAAACTTATTCATCAGTGGAACCTGTTTTAAATACAGCATTATTCAGAGGTTTCTTACCTGTACCATAATTCAATTATGATACAATCCAAGATTTTCAGTATTAGTTTACAAATTTAGACCATCTGATGCCAGCTAATATAAGATAGCCCTAGATTTACCCTAATATGTTTTTAAGCATGATTCATTCATAAATATCTCTATATGCTTAAAGACAGAGGCAGAATTCTGATGCAACATTTTCCCATCTTCATAGTGTTGCTGTGTCTAAAATGGCTAGATTTCCTAGGATGAGCACCTCCTGTGCACTACTGGTTCACCAATAGAGTGCCCTTTCTACATATACTGGAAGCAAACAGTCCTTTCCATTTAAGTAGAACTTACATTACGTCAATTGAGACTACAAGTTTTACTTAAGCAGGGGGTAACTACAGCCGATAGAGATGACCTCTAAAAGTTATCTATCAACCAAGTTTTGTAAGCTGAATTGTAATCTAAAGTACTGGGGCAGCTTGTCAGTTGATGCAAGACTTTGATACCGCCTTTTGTAAAGTGACAGAAAAGTAAATATAATTGTAACAGTAAATCGTTTTACAACCGAAAAATTTGTCATTTGCATTATGAAAGTAATGTCTTTCTTCAGCAGCATAAAAGGCCCTTTTGAATATGATTCATGTTTTAAAGTGATGGATTAAGGCATTAAAAAAAACACAGATTCATTAATCCAAGTGAATTTTGCTTAAGTAAATTCTTTCTTTCATTCAGTAGACATTTATTGAAATGTTCTCTAAGCCAAACATTAATAGAGAACAAGACATTCACAGCCCCTACCCTCATAGAGTTCACATTCAAGAGGGAAAAGGATAACTAAGAAAATAGGAGGTAAGAACAAGAAAGTTCATATCGATACGGGGATAGTTAAAGAGACATCCTTAAAGGCCTTCCTGGGGCTACACTATTCCAGCTGAGACCTGAACAGTAAGTGACAATTGGCCAAGCAAAGGAAGAAGAAATAGCATGCTCTTGGTTCAGAGACAAGAGAAAGACTATCATGTAAAAGGAACTGTACAGAGCCCAGGAAGGTCAAGGTAGAGAGGAGACAGGGCAGCACGCTGGGAGAGGGGGTTGAAGGTGTCATCAGGATTCAGCTTTTGGAAGCCCCTGCCACCTCATGAAATGTTTGAGAATGTGCCTGAAGCACAGCGGACACCACCAAAGGGGGTAAAGCAGGTATCGTGGGAATGTTTTCATAAACACATATCAAGCAAAGAACACTTGGCCAACTCCTACTAGAGCCATCTTTTACAGCCTAAGGCTACCCCCAAGGAGCAGAGCAGAGATGTACAGTGCTAGCACACAGTGATTTATTCTAGACAGTGAGCTCAAGGAACAGGAGTGATGGGCTGGGAGGAATAAGACAAAGGAGAAAAGCCATTCCAAAGGTGCACTGTTATGCAGATCTCCACTGTGGGCAGAAGGTCTCCAGCCCACAACGGACAACACTGAGGAGCCATGCAGAAGGTACCTGGGACTCATATAACCAAGTGTGGGAACGGCAGGGTATTTACCCACAACCTCCCGTTCCTGATAGGTCCAGATTTGCACGTGCATCTAAATGGTTGAAAGGGTACATACTAACGTGCTATAAGACAGCCCCAGGACTGGGCACCTGTATAGCTGAGGCAGGTACCTTCAGGCTAATACTGCCCTACAACTGGTTGCAACAGCAAGACTGAAATTAAAAAGTAGGATAAGTGAGGCAGGATACAAGAAGTATCAGATACACCATTCCATTTACCATTCACTCAGGAGCCTGCTATAAATCTGGAATTATTCAGCAACAAAATGCAGAGCCTATACAAACAACTTGTAGTACAGGTGCTGGAGAGGAGAACTGGTTCTCTTAACATCAAGTTCCACCCCCAACTAATACTTTTATCTTTCCAAATAACAGTTGGTGCCAGATCCCGGGCAAAGCTCTCACACTGTCCTATTTAAACCTTTGTGGGGGTACTATCATTATAATTGTATCAATTATCTACTACTGCATAGCAAAGTATCCCAAACTCGGCAATCCAAAATAATAAATATTTATTATCTCTCTCAGTTCCTGCAAGTCAATAATTAGGAAGCAACTTGACTGGCTCAGAATCTCTCATGTGGTTACAGTAAAGACACCAGCCAGGGTTGCAGGCATCTGAAGGCTTCACTGGGCCTGGAGGATGTGCTTCCAAAATGGATCACTTACATGCTGCTGACTGCTGGCAGGAAACCTCAGTTCCTGCCCTGAGGGCCATTCCTCAGGCTGCTTGACTATCCTTACAACATGGCTGCCAGCTTCCCCCAGACGGAGCAATCCAGGAGAAAGGGCAAGGCAGAAGCCACGATGCCTTTAATTACCTAGCCTCAGAAGTCCCACAGCAGCACTTTCACACACCCTATTGGTTACACAAGTCAACCCTATTCAGCATGGGAGGAGACTATATGTGGCTTGAATATCAGAAGGCAGGGATGACTGGGGTTATCTTGGAGGCTAACCACAACAATCAACATTTTACAACTGAAGCCACTGGGGCCCAGAAAAATAAAGTGACTTTCCTAAGGTCATGCAGTGAATTACATCTGGTTCTAACTACAAATCTTATGCCTTTAATCACCATGCTATACTGTCACTTTAAGTAGTCGGTTACTTAAAGCCAAAGATATTTAACCACACAGGGAAACATTTAACCTAAAATAATATCAAGAAAAAAAAAACCTGGAGCCTACCAACAGACTTAATTTGGCACAAATTTCTGATTCCAACCTCCTTCATCTACAGACTAAATTGTCAGATTTATAAACACAGGTGTACTTGGGCCAGAATTAATCAAATGTTACATGGCATAGTGTAAAGGAAAAGGGAACAGGCTGAGAAAGTTTAATTTAGTAAAATAAACTGACTTCAAAGGAGCCCAGATGGTTTCAATACCATGTACCTTTAAAAAAAAGAAAGGAAGATTAAGGGCGTGATAATGAGAAATGAATAACCACGCTGTCCTCTCCACAGGATGGGGCAGGGGCTGCTTTCTTCTACTTTGTATTTACAGGACAAGAAAACCAAAGGCCATAATGAAGTGGAGGTGGGGATGGGGGGTGGGGAGGGAGGCAGTATAACACAGAGAAGGCAAGTAGTGATCCTATAGCATCTTACTACGCTGATGGACAGTGACTGTAATGGGGTATGTGGTGGGGACTTGATGATAGGGGGAGTCTAGTAACCATAATATTGCTCATGTAATTGTACATTAATAATAGCAAAATAAAAAAAAAAGAAAACCAAAGGTCTGATGACTGAATGTTGCTGTAATTCATCCAGGATGCCCCACTTAAGTACTTACTCTGCAGGAAGGCTGGAGTCACAGTTCTCAGGAGTGCGGTGCCGTGCGATTAAAACAAAATGGAAAAACTGAGGAGCAAAGAACAGGTATACTAAAGGATGTTCTCCACTGTATCTACGTATCACTACGGGACCCTATTAGATTCATTAATGAGCCATCAGTGTTGGACTAGAAAGATAAAGGAAGGAGCAACACTGATCATCCTTTATTCCAATCAATATCAACCTTGTTAATATTTAAGTCACACACAGAAAATCTATTCTCAGTGTAGAAAGGGAAACTATTCTCATGACCCTATTCATCACACCAAGTCCTAGCTTTGGTCACCCCACAGCATCTCCAGGCCCTCCAGCCAATGGAGAAGCCATCTGACAGGGTGTAATCCATCTGAGTCCTCAGTGATGAGTACGTCAGTCTGTCCATAGGCCCCCCAGTTCTGCCCTCCTCCTCTTCCACTCCTCCATACAACAGCCCATTGTTTAATGTAAATAACAATCTCAGATCTTCAAGCACTGGTTCTTTCCAACTACAGCCATCTGAAAACTTTTATGCTCTTTTATGAAAGTTAACAAAAAACATATCGTGGGCTGAGATCCAGCCAATAAATTAAAGCCATTCCACACTCAACTGTTTCCAACAGTTTTTCATGTCTGCAGACCAGGCGTACAAACTCAATCATTTTCATTCATTTCAACTTTTGTTACAAAGCATCAGGAATGGAATAAATTAGGCAGTTCATCTTTCCCTCTACTTCATAAAAAATAGAGCACTATTTCTTGAGAGAGCTTTTCATGGAATAGACACCATTTCTTACAGTAAAACAGTTTGACAAACAAGGTAAGAGATAAGCAACGGTGTTCAATAAGATTTCAAAGGAGATAGGAATGTTGAACAAAAAAGAGGTAGGGGCTCCACCTCAAAGCACTGGAATTTTCCAGGATCTTTGATCATAAAAAATGAAGCTTTGGAACAACTCTGCAACAGGCCTATGGAATGTTTCCAGTATTTTTTTTCCTGAGAAAATGGAATTTCTAAAACATGACTATTAACATACATGAATCTCATCATTTCTACAAACATAAGCAAATGTAAAGAGAAACAAAAATAACTCATTTAAAAGCACTTAGGGCTAGTTACCCAGTGGCTATGCTTGAAATCCCTCAAAGGTTTCACAGGATACTTCAAATAAAATCCAAACTCCTTACAGAGGTTTGCAAAGGCCTCCATGATCTGGCTTCTTCCTCAACTCGGAGTCATTCCATTCTCTCTTTGCCCTTCTGTATGACCTTCTCCAGTCACGCTGTTCTCCTTGCAGCGCCTCTACAGTACCAACCTCTTTCCTATGGCAGATCCTTTGCCTATTGTTCCTGCTGTTGAACCTCTCTCTCTCCCCCTTTTCACGTTGCTGGCTCTGCCCTCTGTCCCTCCCTGATAACTATAAATAAATAATCATGTTTTATACTTCTTCATTCTCACCATGGAGGTTCTCTATTACACCCCACATTCTTTTCTCTTGTAGCCTTTTACACAAGTTCAGTTATGTATTTCCCTTTATTTCTTTGCCTGTTCAAAAACTATCTCCAGAGCCACCCTGCAGTCTCCACCAGGAGAGCAGGGTCTGTTTTGTCTACTATGGATCCACCACCTAGTTCAGTGCCTGGCTTGGAGTAGATGCTCCATAAAAAACGTGAGCAAAGGATGGTGAATGAGTCATGCAACATAGTTAATCTTCCCATTAATTGACCTTGACCCTTTAAACACAGAAACCAATGATAATAACAATTTTGGCAGAAATCTTCCCATGTCTCTTTAAATTGACTACTTGAAGGTAATATAACATTTTTCTGACAATTCGGGGGTATAATAACCAACAGTAAATATTGTGCCTTATGGCAATGAAATGTTCTTTGAGATTATTGATACCGACTTATTTCTTATTATGTTCATATGCCTGAGACTGCAACGTTTTTTTAATTTTTAGCCCCACTTTCTTTGGTTTTTCTTTTCTTATCATTGTCAGGCTATTGAACTTCTCAATGAACCTTTCTTAAACAACTCACAAACACATTCTACTTTGTTACTTTCATCTGCATATGGGCGGGGAAACTGGACAACAATCATGGAGAGATGTGTGCTAACAGTAGACAGACTCCTCAAATGGCTGTTAGATAGTCCAATGAGTAGAATGGCATCTATTTTATCTACTTGAGACAATCTTTGCTTTACTTACAGGTTGGTAACTACCCTGGATGGAAGAGTTTCCCAGGTAAGACATCCCTGAGTAAGTGAAGTGTGCTTCAATTATTAATGGCTAACACGTTGCAGCCTCCCCAAAAAAACCCATAAACACTCTACTCTCAATACTTATAGCCCCTAAATGTGTGAGGGGATTTCCCCACCAAGAATTCTCTAATTCACTGCAGACACCATCTGGGTGTTCTACAAATAAACTTCTGATGCCATCCCTGTAAATAGTGTCAGATCCCACAGAGTCTTGTGAGCTTTGTCCCACAATACCCCCACTTCAGACACCAATCCCAAGTCCACATTGTCACCTGTGCTTCTGACCAACCAGCTATACATAGATAGTTCCTATGACCTCCTACTCATGCCCAGCAGTTTGCTAAAATGGCTCACAGACCTCAGGAAAACAGTTTACCTACTCGATTACCAGTTTATTATAAAAGGATGTAACTCAAGAATGGCCTGATGGAAAAAATGCACAGGGTAAGGTGTGTGGGAAGGGACACGGTGCTTCCACGTGCTCTTCAGGCACGCCACTCTTCCTAGTCCCCATATGTTTACCAACCCAGTATTTTTAGGGATATTTATGGAGACTTCATCACTTATGCATGATTGATAAAATCACTGGCCACTGGTGATTAATTCAACCTCTAGCCCCTGTCACCTCATGAGAGGTACAGTGGGAGGTGAAACTTCCAACCTTCTAAATGCATAGCTGGTTCCCCCAGGATATCAGGGGCCTTCCCAAAATTCACCTTATTATAACACAAGCTCCGGTGCCCATTTAAAGGGGCTTGTTATGTAAAACAAAAGACACCTTATTCACCTTTATCTCTCTGGAGCTGTCTCAGGACCCCAGGACAAAAGGCCAAATATTGTAACAAAAAGTCCTCTCATGTTCTTATCACTTAGGAAATTACAATGGTTTTAGGAGACCAGAAAGACCAAATATATATTTCCCATTATAAATCACAGTATCACAACCCTATACCCATTTAAACTGTTTGCATTTCCATTCTTAAAGGAATAAGACAAATGCAGGTTTAAATATAAATGCAAATGTTACAAGAGAAATACATTTGGATTCTTTTGGAGAGAAAGGTAAAATAAAATAAAAAAATTTAGACCCAAGATATAAATTGGGACTTAATGTTTCAAAACACATACCTGAAAGTGTGAAAGGATTTCAATCTAAAACAGAACCAGAGGATAATAAATGGAGACTCTCATGCAGGCACCCTCAGAAGAAAGGGACTTAACCGATTTCCCATAAGCACCTGATTTCCATAAGACCAAGACTTGTCTCCTGACCAATAAACGTCTGCCAAGAATCTCTCCCCATCCAATGAAATTACTGCTTAGACCCTGGCTGGACTTCCCCGTTTGTGCTCCTTGTCCCTAAATACAGCCCACCCCGAATGCTAAGGCGATGCACCTGTAGCTTGCTACCATGTGTATTTTCCACTGCAATTCCCCTTCTATTCCCAGATAAACAATTTCTGGTAATTTGAGCTTGCCTTAATTTACCTCTTAGGTTGACAAAACTAATGGCAAGGATGGAACATGAAGTCAATTATGTCTCAGTAAAACAGAGGGGGGAAAAAAGGACATTTTGTGCTCAGTCATTTAAAAAGAAAAAAAGTCATAATTTGTAAAATATAACAGAGGTAATGGGGTATATGAATTGCAACATAAACCTACAAATCGCCACCCTGATATGTGTTATGTTTATCAGACTCACTGTCTACCTCCTAACTTAAAATCTTTTCTGGCTTCTCTGCATTCTCCTCTATTTGCTTAGCATTTACGTATCCTTTAGGTTGCACTTTAAAAGATACTTCCTCAGGGAAGTCATTTTTTACTTCACTCAAGAGACCTTTATTTTTCACTGAAGCACATTATAATAAATAACTATTTACATAATCATTAAATGTCCTGTACTCCACCGGACTGGAATCTTCATGAGGGCAACACACACTGTTTTGTTCTTTGCTCTTTTTTTTATTATACCTGTGCATAATAAATATATGTCAAATGAATAATTGAATGAATGGAGGCCCCAATATACTTGGGGAAGAGTGTTACTCTTCATAAGAAGGCTGTCAATCAAGAGAGCAAATAACCATCTCTACTACATTTGCAAAGCCCCACTTCCCACTCTATGGAGGCCAGTATTTGATACCCTAGAATAGAGTAAAAAAATCTGTGACTCTGAGATTGCTTATTTTCAGCTTTATGAAGTAGGAAGTAAAAATAGAGCCGAAGGGATTCAGATGTACAGCTGACTGTTTTATTTAGTTTTTCTCTTGGTTTGAACAAATGTTGATTAGTAGCTCTACCGTCTCTAAGAGACAAGATCAAATTACTGGCCTTAGAAGGTTAGTGAAAGTGCTGGGAAGAGAGGAATGTCACGGCAGTGGTATTGGTTACTATGGAAGTAAAGGAGAATCATTAGTGAATTCTTTAGCTATTGCCCTGGAAAAGACACACTGGGAATTTGCAGTTCGCCTTATAAGCCAAAGCTAAATGTCCTCAGCTGCAGACAAAGATGCAAGAAAATCAAGCAGCCAAGAGAAATGTCAGAGATATAACATTAAATTTGGGAGTTTGTGAAAAACAACTAGAATCTGGAATAACAAATTTGAGGTATAGAGTTCTCCTTTGCTTATAAAAGATAGAAGGAAAAATTGGGTTAGTTGGCTGATACCAGCCTTTTAAAAGCAATTAATCCATTGAGGCTGAGCCTATTCTAATAAATATGACAATAGAATTTACTTTGCAGCATTAGCAGTATTTTGTATAACCAATATAGTCTGGCACAGATGTTTGAGAAAAATTTTACTTATTTGAAATCCTATTTTTTTTCAAAGTGAAAAAATACCTCTACTCAAGGTAACTTTTTACACCTGAGATAATCTATATTGGTCGATAACCAAATAATTTATATTTCCTCCATGAAGACTTCTTTCCAATTCACCTCCATGAAGAGGTGAGTTGGAAAGCAGACTGAAAAGGGAGATATGAAGTCTATAAGTGTTTTTAAGGATGACTCACCATGGGCTCTTCTAGATGGCTAGCTGTGAAGAGTAAGAAAGAGAATGTATGAAACCATAGGCATCTGAGCCCAATAGCTCCCCTGGAAATTTGCTTCCACCTTTGAACTATTTTATTGCATTAGCTAATACTACAAATATTACCAATGTGAAAGTGATCCCATTTGGTTCTCCAGTTTATCATTCTCTCACATGAAAATTCATCTGATATTACAAAAGGCACAGACCTATATTTTTAAATGTTTTGATTACCTCATTTCAAAAATGATTGAAGTAACTTAAAATAATGCTGTGGATAAAGTGAAGGTTCCTATAGCCAGGATTCTCACCTGGCCCTGACTGGCTAGCTCACTACACATGTGTGGGCAATATGTTGTTACTGACTTTCTATAAGGAGCTCCGCCCAGTGTTCTGGGCTGCTGCACAGCTGCAGGGCTGCATGGCTGCAGGAGAGCAAAGACTGGAGCGGTGGCAGCACAGAGGACAGAGACTGAGACGGCTGCGGGGGCAGAGAGGCCCAGAGGCAGAGACTGGCTTGCTGCATGCAGACTTGCTCTGAGTGGATGGGATTTTAGTGATTGACCTGCCACTGTGGGAATAAAGCTGGGTATAAACCCTTTCACCCCAAGAACATTCCACTGTCATTTTTCGGTCTCAATGAATCCATAGTGAACTTGCATAGGGCTGAAACCCATTGGCAAGACAAATGCATGTTCGCAATGAGGAAAATTAAAATGAATGAGGAAACTAATTTTAAGAAGTGGAAAACAATTATACCTAAGCTAATATCAAAAATAAGTGATGACATTAGGTTCAACTTTGAGTTTTCTAAAAGACAAAGTAAACAAAAAAAATAGTGATGAATTATGCATTTCTCATTTGAACAAAAGAAATATTTAGGAGTTATACATCTTCTAAGAAGTATTTACTGCATAGATCCTTTTACAAGTGACTTTAGACAACCTAATAAATAATCCACAAACCACTACTGTCCAAATGTTGTTTATATGATCACTAATGCTATAGTTCCCCCTTATCCACTGGGGATACATTCCAAGACCCCCAGTGGATGCCTGAAACTGTTGGTAGTGCCAAACTCTATATATACTGTTTTTTTTCCTATATGTACATGTGATAAAGCTTAATTTATAAATTAGTCACAGTAAGAGATTAAGTACATTAATAAAACAGAACAATTACAATATATTGTAATAAGAGTTATGTGAATGTGGTCTCTTTCTCTCTCAAAATATCTTATATTGTACTCACCATTCTTATGATGATAATGTGAAATGATAAAATGAGATGAGATGAAATGAGATGAATGACACAGGCATTGTGACAGTGTTAGACTACTATTAACCTTCTGAAGATTTGTCAGGAGGATCATCTGCTTTTGGACCAAAGTTTACTGTGGGTAACTGAAACCATGGAAAGTGAAATCTCACATACAGTGGGACCACCGTATATACCAACATAGCAGGAATTTATGTATGCTTTTTAAGTACGCCATATATACATACATGTACATTTCTGTTCTAGTGTGTATAAGTACTATATAATGTATACATTCACATACATTACAATGGGCTTAATGTTTGTGTCTCCCCCAAAATTCATATGTTGAAATCCTAACCCTCAATTGATGGCATTAGATGGTGGGGCCTTTGGGTGGTGATTGGGTCATGAAGGTGGATCCCTCATGAATGAGCTTCATGTCCTCATCAGTGAGGCTCTGGAGAGCTCTCTTGCCTTCTTTCCATCATGTGAGGCAACAAAGAGAAGTCAGCAATCTGCAACCCAAAAGAGGCCCTCTCCAGAACCCAGCCATGCTGGCAACCTGATCCCAGACTCCCATCCTCCAGATTTCTATTAAATACCTTTCTGTCTCGGTCTGCAGCATTTTGTTATAGCAGCCTGAGCTAAGATATACATATATACATACACACACATGTTATAACTCAGAGTAAGTGCTTCTCTAAAGGAGTAAAGTGATGAAGTTGTATAGATTGTTGGCAATGATGGCCACAGTCATTCCCCCCATCTCTGAATGCTAATACTTTGTAATGTGATTTTAGCATTTCCTCATGAGGTGGGGTATATTTCTCCTTGCCTAGAATCTGGCTGGCCCTGTAACCATCTTGGACCAAAAGAAGAGATGTTGTATAGCTTCCTAGCCCCGGCTTCCAGAGGCTATGCAGCTTCTACCCTCATGCTCTAGTAACAAGACTGCTGCCACATGTAAAGCACAGGCTGGCCTTCTTGAGGACAAGAAACCTACCAGGGAGAGAGGCCCAGCCAATAGTTAGCATCAACTGTCAGATGTGAATGAGGCCAATTTAGACTATCTCATTCGAGTTAAGATGCCAGATAAATGCAGCTGCATGAGTGACCCGGGGGGAAGCCATAACTGCCCAACTGTGAGTGACCACCAGAACTGTGAGCTAAATAAATGATGGTTTTAAGCTCTGGGATGGTTTGTTATATAGCAAAGGTTGATAAAAGATTCAAGGTATATAATTTTCTTATTTAATAGCAGAACAAAATGGAGAAATCAAGGGAGTCATTCACACTGCAATTTCATAAGTCCTTTGAGGAGTTCTGAGGAAAGGGAGATGAAGCCTAAACTGAGAAGAGTTCCATTTTTACTTATTGTGCAGGATAGGGCTTAAACATTCTTTCTCTAAAATAGCTATTCTTAATCTAACTTTTAAAAGGAGCAAGATTATAGTTCAAGGAAAGAACTGCTTCCTTTCCACTTACATTTTTTTTAGGCCCTGGCTAAATCTCCTCATATTCTTCAGTAACTCTTCATTCAATTTTCTGTATGGTCAAAACTGTCATATATGTCTGTTAGTTACATTTTTTTCTGGAAATACTCCCCCAATCCCTCCATCATCCTGTACAAGATGCTCCAGGACTGCAGGATTTTCCTTCTCCCAGTTCTCATGCTCGATCCCTTATGTCCTGGATCTCTGGTCATCTTCTTTCTTGATTTAATCCTTGGTTTTGTAAGAATACATCCTTCTATAGCTTGTTGAGAAAGTAGGTGGGAAATATAAAAATAATAAAAAGACCTTGCTTATTTGAAAACATCTTTGTGCTAATTTCACACTGGATTGCTCATTTCATGAGATACAGATTCCTAGGTCAGAAATCATTCTTCTCAGAAATTGGAGGCATTTTATCAGCACTTTCTAGGATGAGAAGCTGGACGTCATTCTTCATCCAGATCCTTGCATGTGACTTGTTTTTTTTTCTCTCTGAAAACTTTTAGGATGTCTTCTTCATATTCATATTTCTGAAATTTCATGATCATATGCCCTCGGGTAGGTCTTTTTTCCAGTCCTGTTAGGTATTCAGGGGACTTTTGCATCTAAAAACTCATGTCCTTCAATTCTGAAATTTTTTTGTGAAGATCTTTGATGATATTTTCCTTCCAATTTCATCTCTCTTTCCGGAATGACTATCACTTAGATGTTAGATTTCCATCACCTTTTAATTTCCTTATCTTTTCTCCCACTTTTCACTCCTGACTTCTGTTCTACTATCTAGAAGTCCTCAAACGTATCCTTTAAATTGCTCTTGAATTGTTACCTACATTATTGTTATTTTCCATGAGCCTTAGTTCTTTAATAAATGATTTTAGTGCCTTAATGTTTTTTAAAACTCTTATTTTTGTTCTGTGTATATAAAAGAAGGCTATAATCTCTTCTTTTTTTAACGTATTTTTATGATCCCTGCATTGAATTTTTCCCCCCGTTTTTTTTTTTTTTTTTTTTTTTTTTTTTTTTTGTATTCAAATTATAATCTCTCCTCTTGGTTAAGTCTTCATATGTAAAGGCCAGTCACCAAATCCTTCCTGGAAGCTCCAGCACAGTTTGTCAAAGGATGGGCTCCACTGCAGGATGCCTAGGACATTCAGTGCCTGCAGCTCTTTCCCCCACTCTCGTGCCAGTGTCCTAGCAGCACAGCAGGGAATGAAGTCAGGGGAGTCTCACAGTCAAATGCAGACTTTCAGGTAATCCTATTTCTGTACAGTTTTAATCCCATCTTTGGCTGTCAACAGGCACATTTTTATAACACAATTTGTGTTCTGATTTGTCCTCAGAAAAACTTGGTCACCCATCAATGTACATCCTTGGTGTTAGAGCAGGCCTGGGAGCTTTATCCTGGGATGAAAACATGCCAGAGGGCATCCTGAGTTCATTAAAATCTTGTATGGGGGAAGCAGAAGAAATGCCGGAATATAGGGAGAGCAAGAGATGAGGGTGGCATGCAGGGGAGAAGGTGCCACTTTGCAAACTTTGAGGCTCATCCTCACCCATTCACTTCCAACACCAAGACAACAGACCTTTAATTACCTCTACCCATGGATGTTGTGCTCTGTAGGGCAGTGAAGTGACAGGAAGGTACAGCTGACTTGGGAATTTTGTACCACAGGAATAAATCTGCCTGGTGGCCCACTGTGAACAGAGTGGTCTGATGGATGCACCATCAACATACCTGCCAAGTACAGTAGAAATTCTGCTTCTGATCTTCATGTTTCATTTACCCCGGTAACATCATCAAAAAAAAATCATGATAGCTATCTCTATGGTATTAGTGGAATACAATTTTTAAAAGTATAACAAACGATAGAGGTGAGACAGAGGCCTCCTCTAAAACCGCATATAATACAAAAATATAATTAATGCAACTAATCCTCAAAGAGCAACAGGAAAGAAGGCTGTGCCAGACTGCATACACCTGGAGAAAAGAACAGACCTCACAGAACAGGGTAACATACCAAATCCGTGACCCAGCGGGACCCAAGCCCTTCTTTCACACCAGCTCAACTGCGGGAAGAAGAGAAACAGAGTGGGGAGGGAGTGGAGGCCTGGGACTGCTTAAAAGCTAGTTCTGGAGATCTGCTCTGGGAGAACAAACCTACACTGTATGGTGCTCTGGTGGGGTTGGAAAGCTAAGGAAGGCAGAGTACCTGGAGAGACTGAGATTCCAGCAGTTTGTGGAGGACAGAGATCCACATCCGGCTGCTCATGGACAAAGAAAAGGCACATGATCTGAGAGGCTTCCTAGCAGCGAGAGGGCTGCTGAAGGGGCAGAGATTGCGCAGAGCTTACTCGCAGGAGAAGAGATAGGTGAACAAGGTTGCCTGGTTGTGCTCTGCACACCAGGTTGAAAACTTTGAAGAGCTTCAGGGGCTACATCCTCCTGGCTGGCTACTCAGCACCAAGGACCCCCACTGCGACACACAGCCTGCTGTGCTTTCCTCATTGCCTGCCAACATTAGCTCTCAAACCGGCACTCACTGCACTGGCGTCAGGCCAGCCGGAGGGGGGCTCTGCCTACAACAGCGACAGATGCAAAGCACAGAGGCTTATACCTATGTGCCTGGCCCACTGGCTCTGACACTGGAGAAAGGCACTGTAGCCAAGAAGCAGGAAACAGATCTTTCCTCCACCCAGGCACAAGTGCCGCTCTACTGTGACCCCCAACCTCACTCCAGGGGCTTAGCAGCTCCAGAGACTAGAGCTTCTGGGCACTTGAGGGTGCCACATAGAAATATGAAATGTCAAACGAATCTGGTTCAGACCAAAATCTCACAAACCCCAGAAAAAGGGCCAAATGAAACTGAACTCATGAATTTCCTAAAAGAGAGTTCAAAATAAAAATCATAAACATGTTCATGTAAGTACAGAAAAATATTCAAGAACTCAGGAACAAATTTATGACAGAGATTCAATCATTAAGAAATTCCATATCTGAAATGAAACATACAATGGAGGGATTTAAAAGCAGAATAGATGTAGTAGAAGAGATGTGAATGGAATAGAAATTAGAGAGGAGAAATACAAAAAAGCTGAGGCACAGAGAGAAAAAAGGATCTCTAAGAATGAAAGAATATTGAGAAAACTGCATTACCGATCCAAAGGGAACAATATTCGCATTATAGGGGTACCAGAAGAAGAAGAGAAAGAAAAATGGATAGAAAGTGTCTTTGAGGAGGTAATTGCTGAAAACTTCCCCAATGTGGGGAAGGAGATAGTTTCTCAGGCCGTGGAAGTGCACAGATCTCCCAACACAAGGGACCCAAAGAAGACAACACCAAGACATATAATAATTAAAGTGGCAAAGATCAAGGATAAAGACAGACTTTTAAAAGCAGCTAGAGAGAGAAAAAAGATCACATACAAAGGAAAACCCATCAGGCTATCATAAGACTCCTCAACAGAAACGTTACAGGCCAGAAGTTAGTGGCATGATATATTCACGACAATGAAACAGAAGGGCCTCGAACCAAGAATACTCTACACAGCAAGTTTATCATTTAGATTTGAAGAAGGGATTAAATAATTTTCAGATAAGCAAAAGGTGAGAGAATCTACCTCCCACAAACCACCTCTAGAGTGCATTTTGGAGGGACTGCTATAGATTGAAGTATTCCTAAGGCTAAATAGCTGTGACCAGGGGAAATAAAACCACAGCAAAGTAGAACAATTACTTACTAAGAAGATTTAAAATCAAATCAACTACCCCTGAAGTCAATCAAAGGATAGACAAAAAGTACAGAATATGATACCTAATATATAAAGAATGGAGGAGAAAGAAAAAGAAGAACCTTTAGGTTGTGTTTGTAATAGCATATGAAGTGAGTTAAATTAGACTGTTAGATAGTAAGGGGATTACCCTTGAACCTTTGGTAACCATGAATCTAAAGCCTGCAATGGCAATAAGTACATACCTATCGATAATCACCCTAAATGTAAATGGTCTGAATGCACCAATCAAAAGACATAGAGTTACTGAATGGATAAAAAAAACAAGACCCATCTATATGCTGCCTACAAGAGACGCCCTTCAAACCCAAAGACATACAAAGACTGAAAGTAAAGGGATGGAAAAAGATCCAACTAATAGTGAGAAAAAAGCAGGAGTTGCAGTACTTGTATCAGAGAAAATAGACTTCAAAACAAAGAAAGTCACAAGAGACAAAGAAGGACACTACATAATGATAAAAGGATCAGTCCAACAAGAGGATATAACTATTATAAATATCTATACACCTAACACAGGATCACCTACATATGTGAAACAAATACAAACAGAATTAAAGGGGGAAATAGAAGGCAATGCATTCATTTTAGGAGACTTCAACACATCACTCACTTCAAAGGAAAGATGAAAGAGACAGAGGCACTGAACAACGTATTAGAACAGATGGACCTAACGGACATCTACAAAACACTCCATCTAAAAGCAACAGGATACACATTCTTCTCAAGTGCACATGGAACATTTTCAAGAATATATCATATACTAGACCACAAAAAAAATCTCAGTAAATTCAAAAACACTGAAATTGTACCAATCAGTTTCTCAGATCACAAAGGTATGAAACTAGAAATAAATTACACAAAGAAATGAAAAAGCCCACAAACATATCAAGGCTTAAAAACAGGCTCCTAAATAATCAATGGATCAATGACCAAATAAAAACAGAGATCAAGCAATATATGGAGAGAAATGACAACAATAATTCAACACCACAAAATATATGGGACGCAGCGAAGGCCGTGCTAAGACAGAAGCATATTGCAATACAGGCCTACTTCAGAAAAGAAGAAAAATCCCAAAATGAACAGTCTAAACTCACAATTTATGAAACTAAAAAAAGAAGAACAACTGAGGCTCAAAGTCAGTAGACATAATAAAGATTAAAGCAGAAATAAATAAAATTGAGAAGAATAAAACAATACAAAGAATCAATGAAAGCAGGAGCTCATTCTTTGAGAAAATAAACAAAACAGATAAACCCCTAGCCAGACTCATCAAGAAAAAAAGAGAGTCCACACATAATCAGAATCAGAAATGAGAAAGGAAAATCACTACAGACACCACAGATATACAAAGAATTATGAGAGAACGCTATGAAAAATTATATGCTAATAAACTGGATAACCTAGAAGAAATGGACAACTTTCTAGAAAATAAAACCTTCCAAGGCTGACCCAGGAAGAAACAGAAAATTTGAATAGACCAATTACTAGCAAGGAAATTGAATTGGTAATCAAAAATCAACCTAAGAACAAAACCTCTGGACCAGATGGTTTCACTGCAGAATTTTATCAAACATTTAGTGAAGACCTAATAACCACCGTCCTTAAAAGTTTTCCAAAAAGTAGAAGAGGATGGAATACTCCCAAACTCATTCTACAAGGCCAGCATCACTATAATACAAAACCAGGCAAAGACACCACAAAAAAAGAAAATTACAGACAAATATCTTTGGTGAACATAGATGTAAAAATATTCAATATTAGCAAACCAAATTCAAAAATATATCAAAAAGATCATCCATTATGATCAAGAAGGATTTATTCTAGGGAGGCAAGGATGGTGCAATACTGGAAAATCCATCAACATCATCCACCAAATCAGCAAAAAGAAAGACAAAAATCACATGATCATCTCCATAGATGCTGAAAAAGCATTCAACAAAGTTCAACATCCAATCATGATAAAAACTCTCAACAAAATGCATATAGAGGGGAAGTACCTCAACATACTAAAGGTCATATATGACAAACCCACAACCAACATTATACTTAACAGCGAGAAGCTGAAAGCTTTTTCTTTAACATCAGGAACAAGACAAGGATGGCCACTCTCCCCACTTTTATTCAACATAGTTCTGGAGGTCCCAGCCATGGCAATCAGACAACACAAAGAAATAAAAGGATTGGCAAGGAAGAAGTTAAACTGTCCCTGTTTGCAGATGATATGATATTGTACATTAAAAAACCCTAAAGAATCCACTCCAAAACTACTAGATATAATATCTGAATTCAGCAAAGTTACAGGATACAAAATTAATACACAGAAATCTGTTGCATTTCAATACATTAACAATTAACTAGAAGAATGAGAAATCAGGAAAACAAGTCATTCACAATTGCATCAAAAAGAATACCTAGGAATAAACCTAACCAAGGAAGTGAAAGAACTATATTCTGAAAACTACAAGACACTCATGAGGGAAATTAAAGAAGATACGAATAAATGGAAAAACATCCTGTGCTCATGGATAGGAAGAATTAATATTGTCAAAATGGCCATCCTGCCTAAAGCAATCTATAGCTTCAATGCAATCCCTACCAAAATACCAACAACATTCTTCAACAAACTAGAGCAGATAGTTCTAAAATTCATATGGAACCACAAAAGACCCTGAATACCCAAAGCAATCCTGAGAAGGAAGAATATAGTGGGGTGGATTAAGCTACCCTACTTCAAGCTCTGCTACAAAGCCACAGTAATCAAGACAATTTGGTACTGGCACAAGAACAGACCCATAGACCAATGGAATAGACTAGACAGCCCAGATATAAACCCAAGCATATATGGTCAATTAATATATGATAAAGAAGCCGTGGATATACAATGGGGAAATGACAGCCTCTTCAACAACTGGTGTTGGCAAAATTGGACAGTTATATGCAAGAAAATGAAACTGGATTACTGTCTAACCCCATATACAAAAGTAAACTCAAAATGGATCAAAGACCTGAATGTAAGTCATGAAACCATAAAACTCTTAGAAAAAAAATAGGCAAAAATCTCTGACATAAACATGAGCAACTTCTTCATGAACATATCTCCCAAGGCAAGGGAAACAAAAGAAAAAATGAACAAGTGGGACTATATCAAACTAAAAATCTTCTGTACAGCAAAGGACACTATCAGTAGAACAAAAAGACATCCTACAGTATGGGAGAATATATTTGTAAATGACATCTGAGAAGGGGTTAACATCCAAAATATATAAAGCATTCACATGCCTCAACAACCAAAAAGCAAATAACCCAATTAAAAAATGGGCATAGGATATGAGCAGACAATTCATTCAAAGAAGAAATTCAGATGGACAACATGCACATGAAAATATGCTTCACATCGCTAATTATCAGGCAAACGCAAATTAAAACCACAATGAGATATCATCTCACACCAGTTAGGTTCCCCAACATAGAAAAGAACAGAAACAACAAATGCTGGTGAGGATGCAGAGAAAGGTGAACCTTCCTATACTGCTGGTGGGAATGTAAACTAGTTCAACCATTGCTGAAAGCTGTACAGAGGTTCCTCAAAAAACTCAAAATAGAAATACCATATGACCCAGGAATTCCACTCCTAGGAATTTACCCTAAGAATGCAGGAGCCCAGTTTCAAAAAGACATATACACCCCTATGTTTATCGCATCACTATTTACTATAGCCAAGAAATGGAAGCAACCTAAGTGTCCATCAGTAGATGAGTGGATAAAGAAGATGTGGTACATATACACAATGGAGTATTATTCAGCCATAAGAAGAAAATAAATCCTACCATTTGCAACAACATGAGCTAGAGGTTATTATGCTCAGTGAAATAAGCCAGGCAGAGAAACACAAATACCAAATGATTTCACTCATCTGTGGAGCATAAGAACAAAGCAAAAACTGAAGAAACAAAACAGCAGCAGACTCACAGAACCCAAGAATGGACTAACGGTTGCCAAAGGGAAAGGGATGGGGGGGTGGGAGGGGTGGGAAGGGAGTGAGAAGGGGAATATGGGGCATTACAATAGCACACATAATGTAAGGGTGGGGGCACGGGGTAGGTAGTATAGCACAAAGACAAGTAGTGACTCTATAGCATCTTACGCTGATGGACAATGACTGTAATGGGGTATGTGGTGGGGACTTGATAATGGGGGGAATCTAGTAACCACAATGTTGCTCATGCAATTGTATATTAATGATACCAAAATAAAAAAAATTTTTTTAATGGGCAGAGGATATGAAGAGACAATTTTCCAAAGAAGAAATTCATATGGTCAACACACATATGAAAAGATGCCCCACATCACTAATCATCAGGGAAATGCAAATTAAAACCACAATGAGATATCACCTCACACTAGTTAGGATGGCCAGCATCGAACAGACTAAAAACAACCAATGCTGGCAAGGATGCAGAGAAAGGGGAACCCTCCTACACTGCTGGTGGGAATGTAAGCTAGTTCAACCACTGTGGAAAACAATATAGAAGTTCCTCAAAAAACTAAAAGTAGAAATACCATTTGACCTGGGAATCCCACTCCTTGGAATTTACCCAGAGAATACAATTTCTCAAATTCAAAAAGACATATGCACCCCTATGTTTATCACAGCCCTATTTACAATAATCAAGATATGGAAGCAACCTAAGTGTCCATCAGTAGATGAATGGATAAAGAAGATGTCATACATATACACAATGGAATATAATTCACCCATAAGAAGAAAACAAATCTTACCATTTGCAACAACATGGATGGAGCTAGAGGGTATTGTGCTCAGTTAAATAAGCCAGGCAGAGAAAGACAAGTGCCGAATGATTTCCCTAATTTGTGGAATGTAACAATGAAGCAAAACTGACATAACAAAATAGCAGCAGACTCACAGACTCCAAGAAGGGGCTAGTGGTTACCAAAGGGGAGGGTTATAGGAGGGCAGGTGGGGAGGGAGGGTGATGGGGAGTGAGGGGTATTATGTTCAGTACACACGGTGTGGGGGGGTCACAGGGAAAACAGTATAGCACAGAGAAGGCAAATAGTGACTCTGTGGCATTTTACTACACTGAAGGACAGTGACTCCAATGGAGTATGGGTGGGGATTTTATAATATGGGTGAATGTAGTAACCACACTGTTTTTTCATGTGAAACCTTCATAAGAGTGTATATCAATAATACCTTAATAAATAAATTAATAAATAATAAATAATAAATAAAAGGCATAATAAACCTTGTGTATTTCAACCATAAAAAGGAATTTTCCCACCAATCCTCCTATTTCTCTTGGAATATGAGCAAATTGAATTGCAAGTGAAGTATAATGAAAAGATTTTAAGTTATCGTGCAGACATGAAGACATGGGAAGTTGGCTGTAAAGTTATATTTGGGTATTTGTGCTTATTCCCTGTTCAAATACTGTCCAAAAATTCTCTATGAAATAGGAAACTTTCTTCCCCTTTCTTGCCTCTGCACCCAGAAGCCTAAAACTAGTTGGCCTTGTATTAACTCCCTTCCTCACTCCCCACCCTGCAGCATTAGAGATCATTCTTCACAGCCAGAACCGTTAAAAAAATTGTGTCCATAACAAAGAGCCTCCTACCACTGCCAAGATACACTGTGATCAATCACAAAACCAGTACATATTCCAGAAAAACAAGAATCAGAAGTTCTAAAGAAAACCAAGATGAGCGATCAAATCAACATGGTGTGTACCTAGATGTAAAGAATCAGATGTGCAGTATTAAAGGCAGAGGAGCTACGGATTAAACCCCGAACTGGAGTTCATGTATTTCACTATGAAACGCCACAGCTGTTTTCCTTTGCTTTTCCTTCTCTTTCCCTTTTTCTCCCCTCCTGTTCTTCCCTGGTTTGAAAGGTAAGGAGTCGGGGAAAATAGTCATGATGACATGGCTTATAATCAAAATCACATTCACTATGAATGTTGGAATACAGTCTTCACCTAAAACATCCTGATTTTTTTCCCCTTAGACTTTGAACATGGGAAGTGTGGTATTTATGTCAATCTCTTTGTTCTGTATCTTGAGCATAATTCACACCCTACAATCAGAAGAGTATGTTCCACGCTCAATACCAAAGCACTCAAAGCAAGTCTTGTTTAAAAGATATGTGATGGGGTCAAGCTCAAATTATCCAAAGGGACTCGAGTCCATGAACTAAGTTCATAAATGTTTAAGGATGCCTAGCCTTCAGTTTTCCCATAGGACAAGGGTAAAAGAAAGAAAAAATCAAATAAATTCCAGCTAGATAAGCAGTCTGGGTAAAGGACGAGAATACTGGAAGGAGGAGGAGGTAGAGGAAAGGAGATCATAAAGCCAAGAAAGAGAAAGGTTCATTAAACTGGAGTTTGAAAGGAAATTATACAAACAGTTAACAGAGATCAAAACAAGGAGGGTATGTTCCCAGGACCCTGGGCGAGTTAGCATCTGGCAGCTGAATTATATGTATGGTAATGTGAACAAAGCAGATAGAGAAAACTCAGTGGACTGAGGATTCCAGAGGGTTCAGGGCTGGCACTTTCTGTTTCAGCGTCACTGAAATTGTGAGAGATGTGACACAGCTAAATCTTCAATAAGAAACAAAAGATTCCATCCGGGACAGTGTCAGTTGGGTTATAAGCACTGTTCATAAAAGAACTAAAAAATCTTTTAGGAAATTAGCTAATGAGATTAAAGAACAGATTGTGATGTCATTCTTGACCCATTTTGAACTTGTTGTTATTACTCCTCTGTGTCAATCAGCTCACTCTTGATATTTATCAGTAGGATATGATTACATGCAAACGCTTATGGCTGTCATCTGCAGAAATCTCAAAATGCCACATTAAGTAACTGTAATGGGAATTATTGACAAAATGCAAGAACGGGCTGCATTTTAGCAAATGTATGTAGGGAAGAAGATTCACCATATAAACCACTATTTTCTCCTCCGGAAATGATAGTCCAATATCAACAATGTTTTCTGCAGGCTGGATGCCTTAATCACAGGAATCCAGCTGCTCTTGTTAACAACAAAGGCATGATTTATCTCTCAGGGATATAAAGGAATGAAAGGCATAACTGAGAAAGTTATGGCTTATACAGATGGGACTAATCCCAGGGGACAACGACTTTCCCAGCATTTATATCTTCTCCTTTAAACATTCTGGAACCAAGCCGTATCTCAGAATCATTCTGGTGTTAATGCCCCATCACTATCCTGATATTTCACTTTTTTTTAGGCTAGTGCTTCCTGCTGCTAGAAATTCACTAATTAAATTTCTTCATTTAACAAAGTAACCATTTTTTTGCTAGAGCAAGATTCATTTAGTTTGACTGTATTTTTGTTTTCTTGGACATATATTAATTTGCATGGGTTAAGCCATGTTTCTAAACATACTGAATAGTTTTTCTGAAGCACCGATCCCAGTTTCAGCTTCTTTCCTGCCCATCAACTTGAGATATAATTTCTGAAGGAGACAGACAAATACAGGAAAGCAGAAGTAGGATTTGCCCAACTCAAAATCCACACCCATAAGTCCAGCTGATAGGAAGTCGAATATTTTAATCTTTTCTTTTGCAAATCATTGTCAGATTCCTTGTCCCTAAGTTACTATAATGCCTCTTTCCAGAGCTCACACAACCAAAAAATTCAGATAACTGGAATTGTTTTCTACATTTTACCTCAATAAAAAAGAGACCAAACAAACAAGTGGATATTGGGGACAGGCTTTTTGTTGTTGTACTATTGTTTTGTTACCTCTTAGAGCAGGTTGTAGGGTGAGTATATCTTAGGCTCACTGCCCACTTCTTATATACCTATGATATTCAAAAATGGCATGTATGTTCAATCACAATTGTATTAAGGATCTTCATGACATGAGCCATCGAAGGAAGAATAAACTCATTTTAATGCTACAGGTACTACACTTTATTTGAAACTTTTAAAAACTAGAGATCAATGGAGCTCTCAATTAAACATAACATTTTCTTAACCAGGACACTTCAATGTATATACATACTTCTGAAATAGGAAAAGTACTCTTAATTCAGCCATAAACACACACATACACTCAAAATAGTTTTAACAGTAAAAACGAAGTCTGAAGAGAAAATAGAATTTCAACAACTCTATCAATGAAATAAGCCACTGAAGACCACATATTGTGTATTCCCATTTATATGAAATGTCTAGAATAAGGAAATCTATATATAAAGAGACAAAAAATAGATTTGTGGTTGCCTAGGGCTGGGGAGATCGGGGGTGGGAAGGGGAGGGATAAATGACTGCTAATGGACATGTGCTTTCTTTTTAGGGTGTTGAAAGTATTCTAAACTAAGATCACAGTGATGGTTGCACAATTCTGTGAATATAATAAAAATCATTGAATTGTACACTTTACGTAGGTGAAATGTATGGCATGTGAATTATATCTCCATAAACCTGTTTGAAGATTACCCTCTCGCAGGTAGTATTCCAGAGCTGCCCACTGCACAGGCATTCAACAAAATCCAACAGAGAGAGCACCAGAGCTTTGGGCGAATCTAATTTGTTTCCCATCCCCTTCTTTCTTTGTCAGTGATATTTAATCTGCTTTCACTCCATTAAGCTGGAGTTGTACTTCCCCACCTGTTCACTGACTTGGCTTTGAATGTCTGGCCCTCCTTAAAAAAACATCAAGGGCTCCTTTTAGAATGTCCACTGATGACAAACCCTGCCTCCTAGATCTCATACAAAGTCTGACGTCTGAGCACATCTGCCACTCCTGACCAGAGCACTCCTGGATGCCGCCAAGTTTCCATTGTTTTCTAATCCAAACCTCTGTCTTTTCCCAGAGATGTTAAGTGAGACCCAAGGTGGGGGCTCTGACAGATGACAGGCCAGACTCCTCAAGAAGACTTTGCGTGATCTCGAGGCAGTCGCCTCTATCTAAGTGGAACATAGTGAAGTATATGGAGACTCACACTAGAAAGCACCCAACCCTTTTTTTTCTAAGCCACTAAACTGACATAAATACCAGTGAGCTTTCCATTTGGACTGGACCACCCTGTCTACCATCATGATGCATTACACAACGGAGCGCTAGGAAGATCTCAGCAATACTGTCTGGTCCCCAGGAGCAAAGATGCCTTCATCCACGCATCATATTCGAGTCGGCCCCGGGAACACCTCTCCAAATAACAATCATTTACTTAAGGTCCATGTTTAAATTGGCTTAGGAAAGGAAAAGTCCTAAGAGCTTATCTGATCCCATGGAAAGGTAGAAATCAAACGGGTTTTCATTTTTTCTTTTCCCTGATTTTTCGCACCCCACCTTCAGAACTCCATTTGCCTTCATCTGCAGAGTCCCTTTAGGAAGTTGTGCCCAAAGGCACAGCTGAGTCACTGAGTTGTCCTGTGGTCTGACCCTCTGAAGTGTTAGATTCAGATTTGAAGAAATTGCTTGAAAGCACTGATATCTTTTTCTCACCACTGGCAAATGGCAGAGTTTTCACATCCTAAAAGCAACGCTTTTAAGTGAGAATATAAGAATCAATTTGTCCATCATCCCATTATCCTGCCCAACTGCTTAATAATTAAGGGACAGGCCAGAACCTCAGTTAATCACCTAAAAAGCCTTTTTTTAGTTGATTTTGAAATTGATGTGCTGCCAACAGTCTAAGAAATATTCTTTTAGGCATCGACCTGGGAGTTTCCACAATTTAGATGAACGGCTTATTCAAAATGCAATTTAAATTTCTCTACAGAAATTTTTAGTTTGATGGAACTTTAAATCTTAGAAATAGTTTAGTACAACTCCCTCACCTTACAGATGACAAAAGTAAGACCCAGTGAAGAGACGCAACTTGCCCAAGTTCCTATAGCTAAATAAATGACAAAAGAAAAATCCAAGTCCTCAGACTCCTGAAACAGGACCATGATGTGGTAATAATTCATGATGAATGACATTGATGCGTGACTCAAAAACTGGGAGGAGGACAAGGAGGGGATTTAGAATTAATGAAGGAAAATTAAAGGACTGAACGGCATCTTTTTTCAGGCTCTCTGCAATAATTGAAACAGAGAATGTCACGAAGACTATGACCTATCTCCCTGAGCCAAAAATAACCAAGACCTCTCGGAGCCGACACTGCTGGGAAACAGAAGGCCAACCCCTGCCCCAACTCTACTCCTGGACACAGAAAGCTCACAGTTTGCTCTGTCAGGACACAGACAAGCCCAGAACAAACCATGATTCATACCAGCCTTAAACAGTTGCGATAATCTCTTATATTGGTTTGAATATTACTGTCTTATACCAAAATAACAAGAGCTATTATATGTACTTGTATTTCATAAATAAAGGATCGTCTAATGTAAATGACATAAAGAATTACAAGGAAAAAATAAAATACACTGCATTTCATTAGACCCATCTCCTGATTTTGCTTAGACTTAACCTAATTTCTCTTGTAGGCCTATTAGAGAATCACTTTCTTTCTCCCATTAGTAGAAACTGTCGTAACTATTTTTTGCAATGAGCTATTTCTGGTATTGCTGACTTATAATTCTACAGAGCACTTCATGGGGGCAGAGGGCCACTGAGGGAGCCACAGAGACTCTTAGGAGGAAGGTGGAGCTCTGTGTCTAAACAATGAGAAGTCAGTCATTCACTGGGTTCAGGACCTATCAGTTACTTATCTCCTTGGAGATGTTCTTTTGGGCTGAATAAGAACGTTTACAGAGTTTCAACCCAAGGCAAGTGGTTTAGAAGCAAGAAGACGGTATCTTCTGATAAGTACAGAGCCTGGGTTACATTTTGGTTCCCTGATTACTGTCTTGATGATATTGGATAAGTTACTGAATGTCTCTGAGAGATGAGATGAGCTGTACTGGTACGGTAGTGTCGTGTGAACATCCAAGGGGGTAAATACATTGTAGTAACTAGCTCAGTCTCTACACAGGTTATATTCTCCATAACAAACAATTTTCTTCTTTTCCCCTCATTAAGGGAATCGGGGGTCTGGCTGTCCTGTTGAAGAGAAAAGTTGTGCTACAAACAGGCTCCTCTGGGGCCATGAGGACTTTGGGAAAGCTAGGTCCAAACAGTAGCTTAGAAAATTGGTGAAGGAGCCCAAGTCTGTGTAACAATAGAACCACGATGCTCAACAGCCTAGCCCAGTGCAATTCAAAGGGCGGTCCTCGGCCCAACGGCATCAGTATCGTCCCAGACCTTCTCAGTCTGGGTCTCTGGGGCACGGGGCCCATGGGTGTGTAATTCCACCGGCTCTCCAGGTGATTCTTTTGCACACTTAAGTTTGAAAAGCACAGCTCTAGAGAAAGTGTTATTAGCAAATCTGAAAGGACAGGAAGACATGGGCCAGGGAAACAATCCCATTTTCATTCACTTAAGTCTAAGAGATTTTAAGGCAAGATGAAAAAGACAACTGGTAGGAAATCTCAGGGGGAAAAATCTTTAGAGATCATATAACAATGACAGATTTTTCCAAATGCTTTCATTCGCTTAGAAAACATGAATCCACACGGTGCTTATTAACCTTATAACTAGAACTAAGCCAGTGAGTTTGTTACAGATTGACTTGGTAGATTGATCCCCAAAACAAGAAGGGATCAGCAGTAAAATTCCTAAACAGAAAGACCTTGGCTTATTTTTGGTGACAATAAATGAAAAGGGGGATGGGAAGGCAGCATCTTGCTCGGCGGTCCTAGGAGGAAAAGAACCAAGGAACGGAAGCAATCCAAACCTCTCTAGAGCTTTAAAAAATAATAAGAACAATAAGAGTGAGATATGGGACTGAAATCCAGGAGCTGAGAAATAACCCATCAGTCATAACCGGCAGGAGGCCCAGCAGTGAGGATCCTTCTTAGGAGCTAAATATCTGCCTGCGTTCACATCCCACAACATACTAAACTGTTAGCAAAAAGTTGTAGCATGCACAAAGGTCAAGGGCACATGACACTTAGAAATTTCAGTTGCACATGTAAATATTTACCTAGCTCCATCCTTGGGGTCTACAGACCTGTGATTGGTAGCACCCCATAATTATTTTTAGTGAGCTGCTGTATTTTATTAGAAATAAGAGGGTGGGGACAGAACCTGAAGCAATTGGGGAAATACACTACAGATATTAAGTAGTAACCCCACCACCCCTCTGAAGCTTGGGGGCAGTGGAGAGGAGGATTCTGAAGTGGCATGTCCATGTCAGAGAAACTACCATCCTAATGATCTACTAGGTTCCCAGCTCCTGCAACTTTCTCTACTCAAAGTTAAGGACACTGGATCCCATTTCCAGACGGAACCCTTCCCCAGAGTCTGGATTCAGTATAACCATTAATCAGCAGAAACTAAAAGTGCTGCAGTTAAGTATCTCAAGCAGACATGCCTTCTAGGTAAACTTATTCCTGGACATGTTCTGCGAGGAGTTCCCGTGGGACTTATTTGCATCAGCCTTGCCCCTGTGGCAGCTCTCTCCTTTTGCTTTGTCTTACATGTTCTACACACCCAGCTTGGAGTTGGACACGGAAATCCAAATGCTGCCCCCAGCAGACCAATAGTCTACTTTCCCTGGGAAAATATTCTAGACTTCCTTCCCAGGTTAGGTGGGAGAATGTGTGTCCTGGCCTGAATGGAAATTAAAAACTCAATAGAAAGATTGGAAGATAAGGTTGAGGAAATCTCCCAGAAGGTAGAGCAAAATGAAAAAAAGATGGAAAATAAAAGAAAAGGTAAGAACCTTGGAACACCATTTCTGAAAATCTAATGTCTGAATACCAAGTTTCCTGAAAAAGAGGGCAGAGAAAATAGAAGGAGGAAATCATCAATTAAAAAAATTCAAGAAAATTCCCGAGAACTGAAGAACATGGGTCTGAGCCTTCAGCATGATGGAAGAGAGCCACACCCAGACACATCACTGAAAAATTTCAGAATCCTGGGTGGAAAGAGAAGAAACACAATTCCAAGTCATAAATGGAGGAATAGACAGTAAATAGCCCCCAGTGCAACCAGAACTAGAAACTTATGGAGTAAAGCCTTCCAATTTCTGAAGGAAAATTACTTCCATTTCCAACCTTAATTTCTATAAGAAGCCAAGCCATCATTCAAGTGTCAGACAAGATATTTTCAGATATTCAAGGACTCAAAAATGTTTAGAAAAGTGTTGGAGGCCTTAGGGATCAAATAGTGATAAGTACGATTATAAATAAGCACATTTAAGACAAGATAAATCCAGGGAATATAGTAAATTATGCAGAAGATTTCTCCACTATCATGCAACCTCTGTTATTCTGTGGCTCCTTGGTTCACTCCAAGTATACAAGGGTTAGGTCTGGGACTTAAAGGGGCCATAACAACTGTAGGCATGACACCATGACCATTTCTCTTACTTTCATACTACCTTACCTGGTAAGTATACTTTTAGGTATCGCTTTAGGTAAAAATTTATTCATTAATGGAATATTGATAAATAAGGCATGGACCCTACAGTCATATTGTTTAACAGAATAGTGAGTTAGAGTAGATGAACATAAAGAATTGAAACACACATGAAGAGATCAGTGCTGCAAAACTAGCTCTGTTTCATTGCTCCAGGCTGTTCTGAAGACAGCAGTTATTCCTTTCAGCCAGGGGAGTGTCAGGAGGTAGTGTGTGAAAAGCTCCGTGGAGGAGGTGACACCTGCGGGACTGTTTGTATTTGGATATTGCAAGATGGGGCAAAAGGGCTGGATATTTCTGGCAGTGAAAAAAGTATTTTTAAGGCAACTACATTTCAGTGTATATAAGAGAAACAATCATTTCTGAACAGTCCCTGAAGCATAGAGCATGAGAAGAGAAATAATGGAAAGATGAGACATGCAGGGAAGAAAATCATATTAAGTTTTAACATTGCCAGAAAAAAGGACTCTGGAGAAAGATGATCATAAGAAGAAAAGACATAAATGCTAATAAGAATCCAGTCATCAGAGAAGTGTCCTAATGCACTCAGCCAAGGCACTGACCACTGATCCGGCTATGAATTTCCCAGTTGTCCAGTTCACTGTCCAAGATTAGTAGATGGGCAGGAACTTTGAAGAAAAATTGAAACCACCAACCAAACAAAAATTTTTTTTCATTTAAGATTTATCTTTGGACACTTATTTCTCTATGTTGCATTGTTTTCTTTTTCAATTCAAAGAAGAAATTATAGCAATCCCCTTTTCTCATCTGGATCCCTCCTTTCCCAGCTTTACGAAAACATCACCATATGACAAGCCTTGTGCTCTGGGATCATTTTTACTGCCAGTCACTGGGGTCAGAATCAAGACTAAACCAGGACCCTTATAAACCACACCAAAGAAACCTTTCAGATGCTACACGCAGTGAAATAATCCTACAGCCAGCCTTTGCATCTCAGTGAACAAGACTTCTGCAATCAGGTTTAACAGTTTTGTTGTGTTCCACAAATCTCTTGCATGCCCTAATAAGTAGAAATGTAGTACCCATTTAGCAAGCTCTGGGATTTTCTGTAACCCAGATTATCTGGAGAGCTTTCAATTTTAGGATGGAATTTTCCAGTCTTTAGCAAAGTCCTCAAATCCCCATTTCTGCCAACAACAATAGCTAACATTTGTTGAGAACATGCTCTGCGCCTGGCACGTGCAATCTTTTTTAATCCTTACAACTATTTATAGTGGGGGCTATCATTTTGTCCATTTATAAGAGAGGAAACCAAGGCACAGAGAATATAATTCTCCATGAATCATAGAGCTAGAAAGTAAATGAAAGAAAGAACAACATTGCTTTCTTCCTTCTCCACCAAGAGTCTGCAGTTTTTGCCAGCAGCTCTGACCTGATTTCTACTCCATCAGGGTTTTTTCCTGGATCAGGAATGACGTCTTCTAATGACACCTTAATTTCTTTCTATGAAAGCATCTAGATTTGTCTCCTAGGCACTTTCAGTACCACCTTGTCCTCTGCAGTTTTTAGACTCTTTCAGTTTAAAAAAAGGTCCTGACTTAATCTTACCCTTTACCACCATTATTCTGTTATCTTATCAGAACTTTCACTATTTTGAGGGTTTTTTTTCCCCCACTGCATTTCATCATTTTCAAATGTCAGTTTAATTTGTCACCATGTGTACCCTTCTGGAGACCTTAAAATCATGGTTCATGAAGATGATGCTGGAACCCAGCAAATCAATCCAGACCAAAACTGAGAATTAAAATGTCATTACCAGAATGGGAAAGAAAAATGAGACTACTCTCCAGCTGCATATACATCTGTGTATTTCTTTGGAAGCTAACTTTGAAATGCTAAAATGCTCCCACATGGAAAAGATCCATCATTTTGTTGTTTATATATCTGAATATACAAACATATGCTTGCAAATGTCCAGAGAACCTAGTTTACAATGCCTAACTAATTCAACCAACATGCTCAGTGGCCTTTTATTTAATTTTATAGAAATTTACAAAAACAGGTATATTGTCCTTATACATAAAAAAATTATGCAATTTTAATTGGATCACTCATCTAAGAAAGTTTGGTCCAAATAACCCATATTCTCCTATACACGTACAGAATAATATTTAAAATTTGCCCTTAATCATTTTACAGAGAAAGGAACTACAGAACATTAAGCTCTACTTACATTTCTCTAAAGTACCTTCCAATTTTTGTCACTGTACATACATAAGTACATTTTTATGTCACTGTGTCATATACGCACTCTATTTTGTATTCTGCTTTTTCTTTACTTTATTTAATATTCCTTTTACCTAAGCAAACCCCACACTTGCCTTTCTTGTGTCAAAGGATAGTCATGTGGTGCTCCTCTGTGACGCTATTGCTGTCCCCCCCTTTCCTGGCTTTTGGGATTGTGTTCTATTTTCTCCTAGTTTAAACTGGGTTACTTTTAATATGCTCACACAATTTACATTTTTCTCTTTAGGAATACCTCCATAGCGCACAAGTTTCAACTAGATTTTAGCTTCTTCTAAACATTTGTTTACCCAAATTTTAATTGAGAGTTTAATACACACAAACACAACACAGGAACGGTGGCAAAGAAAAATCCCTACACCCTGACCTTACTCACACTCTTCTCCTCTAGGCCTCCTTAGAGCCCTGTCTGTCTGAATCACTGTTCTGAGCAGAGTCCCAGAAATGGAACTACCACATCAAAATGGAGGAACAGTGTTACAGCTAGTTTTTTTCCAATTTTTCCAAACTACTCTCAAAAATACTAAAGCAATTCACAGTGCTGGCAGCTCTTTACAATTTTGCCTTCCTCAAAGCCCACCAACCACCATTACGTTTTGCTGTAATTATTGATGTATGATATTTAAATAGGTATAAAATAGTGCCTAAATACTGTTTTAGAATCCACATCCTCAGTTTTGAGCAAATCCATACACTCAATTCTGTCATGTGCTGATTTAGTTTCTCACTTTTCTTGTGAGTACATATACTGTCTTCTTCTTTCCGTATTGAATTGGCTTTTAGTATTGGTATGACATTTATACAAGTTTATATAGCATTGATAGCATGTGCAGGATTTTGTATTATATCATTCTTTTACTTATACATAGCACATGTAGTTTTGTAACAAGTTTTATCTATTATTTTGTCATTTTGTTGTTCTCTTTGAAATGGTGTTCTATTATTGTTATATAGAACATTTTTGCTTATGTATTTAAATCCCCCTGTCTGGGGCCCAGCCCCAGGGAGGCAGGCAGAGGCTGGAAGAGCCAATCACAGCCAACAGAGCTGTCCATGGGGCGGTTCTCAAGGAGGTTCCCTGGACAAGGCAAAGAGAGCAGGCAGACAGCTCCCACATAGCCCCTGATGGAAAGTCTGAGGGACGCTTTGCTCCAGATGAACGCTGGCCAATCTGGATGCACACTGGAAGGGCTGGGTCAACTGAGGTCAGAGAGCTATGGAGGTTTTAAGGTGGATCATTTTGAGAGCAGTCTGGGCCAGTCTGAGATGAATAGCACTGTCACTAGGTCTCATCTCTGTGTGGGCTGATGTGTGGTTTGTCAGAAACAAAGCTTGGATAGGTCGGAAAAAAGTCAGGACCGTCTCAATAACTTCCACCTTACCTATGATGATATCCTTAGTTTCTTCTGTAGTTAGGAATTTATTTTCCAATTATAAATTCCTGTCTTGTCCCACAAGGTAGTAGAAAGAGTTTCCAAAGGAACACATGCAATATAAGAATATCAAAATAGAATTAGGAAATTAGGCTGAAGGGAAATACAAATGGAGGTAGAATGTCAAGGTCAGGTAAAAGAACATCTAAAGGGAGTTAGGATAAGTGTCGAGCATCCTTTCTAGAGTTTTTTAGTGCTTTACTTTTTGATAAATTTGGAGTTTCTTAAAATATGTGGTACATCTGTCAGTAATGCAGTTCTTCTCCACACCAACTGCCAGTGGTCCCTGATATATTGAGTGATTAGTGATGTCATTCTCTATTGATCCAGCGTTTTTGATCTGTTTGTCTTTCATTCTCTTAAAATAGCTTATAAATTCTTCTGAAATTTCAATGCAATTAGGGTCTCTTTTTAATTCAGTGCCATACAATATTTTGAGGTCAGAGTGTCTAAATAAGTTACTTGGAATTTTTCTGCATGGGAGACTTGACTTTTCCCTGTCATTTCTGAATTTATTCAATTATACTTAAATGAGCATAAGGAGGGGAGAAAGGACGATACTGGGGAATAGAATAGGGAAATGCCCTTCTCCCAGGAGGGATCCCATCCAGAACTCCTTCCTGAACTCAATTCTAGGAAATCTTTTCTCCTGGAGAATAGGTCCTGTTATGGAGACTACTCTGGGGCATTTCACAATGTTGCCTCTTTCTCTCTTCCTGCCAGAGCCATAGGGCATTTTTCTGTTGTTCAGAGTAAAAACATGGTAGGGTTCCAGAAGATAAAACCCTGGTGGCCCCAGAAGTTTCTCACTCTCAAGCAAGTCCACACTCTGGCTCCAGCAATTTATTAAAATTACTATTTAAGTTTATGTGTCCACTGGCCTCTGGTCAAAGTCAGCAGATCTTCTCTGGAAGTCTGTCTCCATGGATTTGGGCATGATGGTTTGCCCTGTGAGCTCAGTTCTATGACAGGTCCAAGGAAAGTCAGGGAAGTTGTTCAGTTTTTTTCTTATTGTACAACTAGGTGACAACTTCCAAGTTTCTTTACATGTAGAAGCTGAAAATGATACGAAGTTTCAATAATTGTCACTTTGTGAATCAGGTTAAAAATCATATGTAGTAAATCAAGTATGGCCATCTACTTTTCAAATATTCTTTTGCAACTTTGCCCTTAATTATTCCTCACAAACTTCAGTTATTAATTGTTTCTATATACTAACCATAGAAATTTTGGTATCTTAACCATTTTTTCTTCTTCCAATAAAGAAATCAAAAAGTCTCTCTTTATGAAAGAAGATAACATCTTTCAGTTGTCCAGGGCCCAGAAGGACAGTAGAGCTGATAGAAAGCCAGAACCCTTACTTTATTTTTTTTAGAGAAAAGAATAAAGAAACATAAGAATATTGCTTGTAATTATCAAGAAGTTCTAGTTAGATAAGATCCAAAATTTTTAATTTATAATAGGAACCCCAGAATTGAAAACTGAAATGACAGAGTGGTCCATAGGTAGTGGCAGAGGAAGATCCGGGACTCACCTACTTCCACAGACACAAGAAATCTGTAGCTAATATGGGTCATTTCCCTCTGAAAAAGATCTGAAAACTAGATGAACTGCTGTCTGCAACAAGGATAAAGGACCACATCAAACAGGTAAGAGAAGCAGAGAAATGGTCTCACCCAAAACAGAACACCTTCACATGGGAGACACAATAGGGAGGGATCTCACCAGACAGGCATTTCTCCTGGGAAAGTGAGGGGTCTGACACCTCCACATCAAGAATCCCATCCCTGGGGTCTGTACTGGAGAGATGAAAAACAATGTGGCTGCTGTGTGGGGATCCCAAAGTACTACAGGAAACTGAAATTCCCCTCTTGGAGGGTTTGCATTGCCACCTCACTCACCCCAAGACGCTGCAATAGAACAGGAGTTTGAAAGCACCTAGACTCTATATGAGGGAGATTCATTGCTGATCTGGGGCCATCAGCTGGGGGAGAGGAGACAGATAAAATGCTCCTCAAGGCAGGGGGACTGTCAGACGCCACTGTCACACTCACCACATAGCCTGCTAGCACAGCAGGCAAGCTTGGACACGGCATCCTCCCACTGCCTTGTTGGGAGAGGGGAGGATGAGTGGCCACAGCACTTGCTGAGGCTGGAGACATCAGATGGTTGCAGCACTTCCCCACTCCCCGGCTGGGACCTGCAAGTGAAAGCAGCCATGGCATTCTCGCATTCCCAGCCTAAAGCTAGGGCATGCAGCACAGACATGGCACTCTCCTGCTATATTACTGAAGCTTGTGGGTACATGCAGTAAAGACATCTTACCACTGCCTTTCAGAAGCTGGCAAGCGTGCCCTACCCACTACGCTTTCCACCTGCCTTGCTAAACCCAGTGGACACACACAATCCAAACACAGGACACCCCTGATCACCTGGTCCTGGTTGCCAAGAGGCTGGCATCCCAGAGTTCCACAGGACTGTAACAATCAGAGAGACCGTTCTTGGCAGGCCAACACCCCTGGGTTACTGCACAGACAACTGACTGAAACACAAGCTCAGGCGTCCCATGTAAAAGGCCTATTTATTTAGCCTGGGTCTTTAGCCTAAGGGGCAGGCTTCAGGTTCCCTACACCTCTGGAGGCTAAGGAGGAGTTCTGAGGGAACGTAAGCTGGAAGACACCATCCTTGTGTACCCTGTTGGCCTCACTACAGTTCAATAACACTTCCCAGGGAGAAACTTACACACTTGTCTGAAGTCCTGATGTTTGTGACTGTTGCCCAGAGGAAACCTCCAAATTTCCTAGTCTGGAAGCCAGCAGGGATTACAGCTGTGACTCCACAACTGTATATATTTGCATACTTTAAAAGCTGCTATCTAAAGGTCTGGCTTCTAATCAGCCTGAAACTAGGTGCTAAATGAGATCCCTCCCCTGGATCACTGATAGGCCTTTGCACACTCTCAACAGTGAGGGCATATCAAGAAAACTTCCCGTAGTTAAGACAATCACAAAGGTTCAAGAGACAAACAAGGGATAAGGCAAGGTTGAATGAGAAGACTCACATCTACACAAGGCCGTTCCTCCAAGACTAGGAGAGGTGTCTGTTTTGCCTAATACATAGAAACAGAGAGAGTCAAGCAAAATGAGGAAATCCATATTCCAAATGAAAGAACAAGACAAAAACCTCATAAAGAATTCAAAGTAATGATCATAAAGATGCTCACTATATTTAGGAGAAGAATGAATGAACATAGCAAAAATTTCAATGGAGATAGAAAACATAAACATAAGAAAGTACCAAACAGAAGTCAGAGAGCTCAAGAATACAATAGCTGAACTGAAAAATCCACTACAGGGATCCAACAGCAGACTAGACAAAATAGAACAACAGATCAGGGAGCTGGAAGATAAAACAATGGAACTCACCCAGACAGAGCAGCAAAAAGGAAAAAGATTTTTTTTTAATGAAGAGAATTTAAGAGATATCTAAAACAATACCAAGAGGAATAACATTCATATTATAGGAGTCCCAGAAGGAAAAGAGAGAGAGAAAAGGGCATAAAACTTATTTCAAGAAATAATGGCTAAAGGAAACAGACATCCAGGTCCAGGAAGCACAGAGAGTTCCCGATAAAATGAACCCAAAGAGAACCAAGACACATCGTAATTAAAATGTCAAAAGTTAAAGAGAAAATCACAGCAAGAGGAAAACAAACCGTTATACACAAGAAACCCCATAAGGAGATCAGCAGATTTCTCAGCAGAAACTTGCAAGCCAGAGGGAGTAGCATGACATATCCGAAGTGCTGAGAGGAAGAAAACCTACAACCAAGAATACTCTGTCTGGCAAGGTTAACTCAGATTTGAAGAAGAGATAAAGAGTTTTCCAGAGAAGAAAAGGCTGAAGGGGTGTATCACTACTAAACAAGCTGTACAAGAAATATAAAAGGGACTTCTTTAAGCTATAAAGAAATTGCATTAATAACAAGAAAACATATGAAAGTAAAAATCCCACTGGAAAAGGTGAATATATATTAAAGGTAGTAGATTAATAACTTATAAAACTACTAAGGAGGTTAAAAGAAAAAAGCAGTAAGATAAAACTGCAATAATTAGCTAAGAGATACATAAAATAAAAAGATGTAAAGAGTAACATCAAAAACACAAAATAGGAGAGAGTAAAAATATAGGGTTTTGGAATGCATTCAAATTTAAGTGGCTATCAACTTAAATAGACTGTTGCATACATAGGATGATATCTGTGAACCTCGTGGTAACCACAAAGCAAAAACTTATAGTAAATACACAAAAGAAAATGAGAAAGGAATCTAAACATAACACTAAAGAAAGTTATCAAACCACAAAAGAAGAGAGCAACAAAAGAAAGAAACAGAGAACTACAAAACAGCCAGAAAACAATGAACAAAATGGCAATAAGTACAATTTTTTTAAATGTGAACTAAATTCTCCAATCAAAAGACAAAGTGGCTGAATGGATTTAAAAAAAATGACTCATCTATATACTGCCTACAAGACACTCACTTCAGAAGTAAGGACACATACAGACTGAAAGTCAAGGGATGTAAAAAGACATTCCATGCAAATAGAAATGAAAAGAAAGTTGGAATGTCTTTTGAATACTGTATCAGACAAAATACACTTTTTTAAAAAAGACTGTAATAAAAGACAAAGAAAGGTGTTATATAATGATAAAGGGGTCAATTTATAAATATATATACCAACATAGGAGAACCAAAATATATAAAGCTAATATTAACAGCCCTAAAAAGAAGATTGACAGCAGTGAAATAATACAGGATTTTAACACCCCACTTCCATCAATGGACAGATCATCCAAACAGAAAATCAATAAGGAAACATTGGCCTTAAATGACATATTAGACCAGATGAACTTAGTATATACAGAACGTTCCAATCAAAAGCAGTAGAACATGCTAATAATACGTGTTAAATGAAGTAAGTCAAAAAAAGACAAATACCACATGATTTCATTTATATGTAGAATCTAAAAACAAAACAAAACCATAGATACAGAGAACATATTGAAGGTTGCCAGAAGAGAGAAAAGTTGGAAGCGGGGTGGGGCAAATGGGTGAAGGGGATTAAGAAGTACAAATTTCCATTTATAAAATAAGTCATGGGAATATAATGTACAGCATGGGGAATATAGTCAATAATATTGTATTAATTTTGTAAGATGACACATGGTAATCAAACTTATTGTGACCATTCTTCAATGTATATAAATGTTGTAAGATGACAGATGGTAATCAAACTTATCATGACCATTCTTCAATGTATATAAATGTTGAATCACTGTTTTGTACACTTGAAAGCAATATATCATCGTGTATCAAATATACTTTAATAATTTTTTTAAACTGAAATTGCTGAAAATCCAATTAAAGGGAAGGAATGTCTGAAATCATATATGAATGGGTCTCAGGAATTACAACTATAGGCCAGTTGAGCCACCTAGCTTCTAAACCATCGGTTCAGACTATTTGTCTCATTGGGGGTTTATAATTTTCTTCAAGTAAATCTCTTAACTGCCAAGATTAATACCCACATAATATTTTTATCTTTGTATGTAAAAATAAATAATAGCTGAATGGTAATTAACATGCAATACTCTTGGAACTTTCTTATATTCTGAAATTTTGCTAAATTTATGTTACTTCTAATAGTGTTGGTTATTTCCATAATTTCTTTTACTTTTCTGGTTTATATGTGTGTGTTTTTATAAGAAAATCATTCCTAAAACATTTTCCTCCTTTTTTTTGTATATGATTCTGTTTTTATCTCAAATAACTATTGCCAGTATTTCAAGTGTTATGCTAAACAGCAATGGTGACAGAGCATATTGTCATCTTATTCCTTGTTCAAGGAAACAGCTTTAGTATTCCTGAAGTGAAAGTAATGTTTCTCCACTCTAAATGGATACTATTAAAAACTACTCTGTACACTTAAGTAACATAATCAAGAAAAGATACAAATTTTATTGAATACCTTCCTGGAATCAACAGGGCTCCTATTTTGGGCTCTGGTTTTCTTTCTTGTTAATCTAATGAGTGTTATATTTGTGACACCGAATCCTCACTATGTTGTAATACCCTATTTGAATAGAGCATATTCTTCATCTGCTATATGACTATCCCTTGCTTGCTAAGCTTCCTACAGTTTTTTTTACCTTTAATATTTGCCTATAAGTTTGTTTTTTCTTTTATAATTTGATAGTATTCTTATATTTGAATTCAAAACTATATTTTAGTTTCAGAACCATATTTTTACTTCAAAAAACATTTCAGGTAACATATTTTAGAAAAGTGTGTCTTCCAAAGAACATACTTTTGGAAGTTTTGGAAACTTGGAATTTCAGTGTTACAACATTCAGGAACAAATGACAATTTTTAAATTGCATAGTAAACTTTTCTATTCCTTCCTCTCTTAATAGTCAATTCACGTTCCTTATTTCTTGTGCACACTTGGTTTGCATTGATTTTATAACTAATCATTTAACTTGATCACCAAATTCATTAATGAAAACTAGGAATAATAATACAGAAATTATTTAAAACATTCTCAATGATCCTTTGCATTCCTAATTATATTTTTTTCTCTTTTCTTATCAATTAGAACAGGTTTTTTCAAAAATACCTGAAACATAAAATACTTAAAAATACCTGTCACTAGTTGACTCAATTGATTCACCATTTTGAAGAACCAACTTTGACCTTGAGTGTTGTTTTATTCATTACCCATTTTATTTATTTCTGCCTTTTGTTTTATTCCAGCATCTTCTTTTACAATTACGTGGAGTTTTTATAGAAGACAATACTTTAAGGATAGCTTATACCACTTCTATGAGCAGAAAACCAAATAATATCTAATTAGCTTGGTACAGGTTGGTCTCTATTCCTGTAAGGGTCAACAAGTCCATCTGATTATAGGAAAACCAATTTATCTAGAGTGGAGCTAAGACACCCACAAATCAATAAACAAAGGTCAGACTGGATATTCTATTGCTGACTGATTTACCATTCAAATTCTGGAACAGGTGGGAGAAGGAAGGGAAGCTTTCAATATACAGGGAAATGCTAATGACATGTGAAAGATTTAAAAGGGATGGTTGCATTAGGTCTCTGCCTTTTATACAGTCATGCTTTCAAAAGATTTATAATAAGAACCAATAACTAGACTGACATTCAGTACTCCTATCAATCTACACACCACCACCGGTACAAGAACTTCCCTCAGGTCCTCGCTTCCACATGTGACTCACCTCACTCAAGCTCAGCCAACCTTAGTTTAAAGAACTTCTTTTCCTCATAGTGCTTTCAAATTCTAATGAGATCTCCAGATGTCTATTGTAAAATACCTGTGGCCCTTTACACACTTTCATCATTGGCTCATAAACAACTCTTCTTTAATCTTCAAACAGTCTCCCTGCTTTTTAAAGTTTATTTCTTAAAAAATGTTTTGTTTGACTATACAATTCTAGGGGATTTTGTATTTTTGTTTAAAAGCCAGTGAGCTCTGGCTTTGAGAATTTTCTTTTTGTACCTGAAGACATCTTCAGTTTACATTTTTGCTGATCATAGAGCTGACAGGTCCTGTCAAAAATAACAAGTTGTCAACCTGACTAATCTTTCTCCTTAAAACATGAGGTCAATCCCAGCAGGGTCTGTGAAGCTTACTGACTTTAGCTGTGTGCTGTTAAAATAGAAAGTAGAATAAACAAACAAAAACTCACACAATTTAACATTTACACATAACAGCATATGACTGAGTAGTTTCCATTTTTCATCCTCTTTTGCTTCATTGCTTCAAGGTCAGACAGGTTTTACATTGCTGTTTTTGTTTTAAAGTAAAATCCTGGGCATAAAGTCACAGCCACACAACAATGGAAAAAAACAGTAACAGAGAGTATTGCTTTAAAATAACTGCTAGAACTGTGAAACACCCAGCTAGAAGCCCCTAAAGGGCAGGAACCAAGTCTTGTTTATCTTTGTGTTCTTTCTCCCTCCAGACTGCCATGGATATGGTTCTCCACCCTATCAACAAGGACTGGCTTTTACTAGTCCACACAGGGCCCCCACACAAATTAGAAGACAGTTCTTCCACACATAAAAGTTTTTATATCAGTATAGTATTGATTTCTCAGTCATAACAATTACAAAATGTAAAATCATTCTGTATGAAATTCACAAATTCAACTTTTGAACAGAAAATAATACAAATTCAAAATTATAATCCCAGTAATTAAGAATGCCCACTAATTACAGTACAGCACCTCATTTAAAATAATTATACATCATGCCTCTTTGACAAATGAATGTGTGATAGCAATTCCAATATTTATTTGTAACTGTATCTCATTCTCTAAAAATGACCACTGGTTAGTCTATATTTTCTGTGATCTTATAGACCTTAAATCATACTTAATAAATTTTCAGTTTAAGAATAAATTCTCCACTGGCACCAATATTGACAGAGTTAATATAAACTGGGAGCCAGAGAAGTATTTGGAACTGTGTGCAGGAGGTAAAGGCTGCGTGATGATGTTCCATCTAATGTTATTAGTCAATTTCAATTGTAAATTATGTTCTTGTAGTAATTCATTTCTACAGTTTTTCAGAGTATATATGTCATCTAGAATAGAGGGTAGGCAAACAATGGCTCACAACCTGAATCTGACCCACCATCTGTTTTTATACAGCCTGTGAGCTAAGAATGTCTTTTGCACTTTTAAATGATTGGAAAACATTGAAAGAATAGTATTTCACGACACATGAGAATCTTATGAAATTAAAATTTCAGCACCCATGAGCAAAATTTTATTGGAACATAACCATGCCCATTTGCTTATGTATGCTCTTCGGCTACTTTTACACTACAACAGCAGAGCTGAGCAACTGAACAGAGACCATATGGCCCACGAAGCCTAAAATATTTATGATATAACCCTTTTTCAAGCCCCTAACCTAGAACTCTAAAAAGGCTATGATAGTCATTTAATATTGAAAACTTTTGAAGTGACAATTGTATGATAATTATGTATTAGTAAAGATGGTTATGGCATTATTATTATATATTATTATTATTGTGTATTATGACCTAGTACTGTATTCATATCGTATGTTAGTATTCTCTTAAGGGCTATATGATTAATATATCTATATATTTAGGTATCTTTAATTACATCATCTGCAGTTTCAAAAAGATCATTACACACTGCTTCTAAGTTAGTTTTCAGTGACACAATGTTATCAATTTACTTCCCTATCACATATTTGACAAAGGTTTTTAAGTTTTTCATGTTTCATAAATGTGTTTTAATATAATTCAATGTTTAATTGAAGTCAAAAAGTTAGTTCTTAAAAAATAATTAAAATTTAGAGGTGTCAAAAATATTTAACTGCATTATTAACTATCCAGTTTCAAGAATGCACAGACCAAGTAATAAAGTCTCTTTTGTGCAATCTGTTTTCTCTATACACGTCATACTATTTGTCCTTAAGGCATGAAGCTAATCCCAGAGGATCTGTGAAGATTCTCATTTTTTTGCCTTTATTATTTTTTAAAGTAGTTTGATCTACAAGAAATGTACAGAATTCTTTTGTTATTTATGTGGCAAATTTCCAATCCAAGAATTCATATATGGAAATATATGATTTATTTGATCTACAAAACTAATAATTGTTCTTGGCATATATCAGTGATTGTATCTAAAATAATTATGTTTTACATTTCTTCTTATCCAAACAAGTGAGTTATAATTTTATAATTTTGGTTTTGTATTTCACCCCCTAAGAAGTATGCTATGTTGCCAATGTTTGTATTCTGTGGAAATGTTTCCCATGATATTATAAAATTCTGATATTGTTTCTGCAAAATACAGGACATTGCCATTATCTCACTTGTAAACTTTCTTGAATAATCAGTCCTCTTGATGCTAGACATAACTTTGCCAAAACTGAATTACATATATTGAGAGGTTAATCATAGTATGTCAGTATTTTTCTCTTTACCGAATAATCTCTGGTAGCATCGATAGTTATAAAATTTTTCTCGAAGATTTCAATTTTGAATATTTATGTTACTGGCAATGTGCATTTCATTTTTTCATACTTATTAAGCATATATAATAAAAGTTGACAGTCATGGCAGCCTCCCTCATTCATTAGTGGATTTTTTTCTATCCCAAAACAGTTATGATATAGACAAAAGATCTCTTGAGATAGAATAACCATGATCTAATCATTTCCAATATTTGGAAGAATTTGTATATAATTATTTCTGAAATAATTCTTACCTAGAGTTCTTCCGGGATGTTATACTTCCTTAAAAGAATTGGATAATTTTCAACAAAGTGGCATGTACTTTTGTTTCAAATCAAGTTAGATGACCATGAACCTGGATCTGCAAATAGGACATTCAGTCTAATCAGTCCTTGTGTGTTTTTCTCCCCTTCAGGCTGTTTTTGAAATTCTTCATTTAAAGTTGACATTGAAATAGGAGGTAAATTTATATCTGGCTTCATTAATGATAAATTTATGCTATATTATGATGCAAATTGTCATTCTGAAAACTTTTCCTTTTTTCTTGTCATTCTACCTATTTCTCCTGAAAATTTATTTAACCAAAGTTTTTCTTTTCTAACAATTTCCCAATCATTTCTTTTCTGATACTACTGATGTATCTAAATTTCCTCTGCAACATCACAGAGGAAACTGCACCTTTTCCAAAAAAAAATTGTAACATTTCAAAACTGCATTATACAACATGTCTCCAAATTTTAAGTAGTTAATTTTTGAAACAACATTTCCACAGTAACAAAAAAGCCAGTACTAACATAATTAACAAATTGTTACATGGTAATCTCTAATTTGTATCTATGTAAAACTTACTTTTTATATTAATGGAAACTGAATCATTGCACAGTAATTTGTGTCATAACATGATTAATTCATAATTTAGCAGTACAATTCTGGTCCAGGAGACAAATAACAGATGGTATGAGCAATAGCATATGATATCCAATTAAAGCAGTGTACTAAAACCAATGGGGAATTTTTTTTAATATTCACCAAGATATTCAGTAAGAACCTGCTTTTTCAGAGACCCAGGTTATTGGATCAAAAAGGTTTTTCGATTATTAAATTCATTACTTTTTAGTAAGGTCAAGCAGAATGATATGTATTTTCTCTGTTGTAATAAACCTTTATATATCCATCTGTTGGAAATTTGTCACACTAGGCTGATATCAGTGGGGCAATATTTACTGTCACAAGTCAGAAAATTGGCATAATATGCAGATCACCCTTCTTTAGAGTCAACAATTAGGCTAAAATAATTTTTAAATTTTGATATAATAATGTCTATACATGAATGAAACTCCCACTGCCTTAGCAGCCTGGACAATGTACACAGCAGCTGTCTATAAACAGGAACCTAGAAACATTCTTCCGTCTCTCCAGTGCCTATGATAAGAGTAGGTTAACAAATATTTGTTGAATGAGTAGCATCTAGTGCCTAATCTGAATCTACTTTTTATATTTTTCTTACTCTCATTCCCATCCTCTTTCCCATTTTAGTTTCTCATTGTAAAGTCACTTTTCAATATTATGACATAGAACTTACAACCTTAAATTTTCTCAATTTAATTTGAAACTTGAGAGTGTTCTGGGCATCACTAGCATTTTATGACTCTCAAAAAGATGACCATCCAAACCCAAAACAGTTTAAAATACGGAAGATTGAGTAATGTACTAACTCTATATATGGATGGGCTGTGCATATAAACAGAATGCAGTACTAGGTTTCTCAGAAGTGACTCATTTCGAACGTTAAACAATGGTAGGTCAGCAAAAGAAGGTGAAAAGATAATAAAATGTTTCCAAGAGCATAAATTCAATTCATAGAAGAATGTATTAAGCACATATAATATTCAACACTGGATACCCATCCTAGTAGGATTGATAAGCAATATACAGACTGATTCTGTACTGCTAGAATATGACATATAAATGAAACAGATCCAGAGAAAGTGCTAGGAAAATAAAGGAGAAATAACTCACTTTAGCTAGGAAGGACAGTGAAAATTCCATTAACTGATTGACCAATATTGACTGAGAACCTGTGATGTACAGGAAATATTCCTAGTGCTAAAGCAAACAAGACAGTAAAACCAATCACCCTCATGAAGCTACAGTCTACTGAAGGAAGCAGACCATAAGCAAATGAAAATTGAGTCATCTCTCAAACAGCGGAAAGTGTTATGGAAAGCAATAGTGGCAGAGGACAGGTGCTGTGGAGAAATGCAATTTTAGACAGGGTACTGAGGAAGGCCTCCTAAGGAAGGCAGAGTGTCAGCGAAGCCCTGAAGGAGACAAGGGAATAAATCGTATGAGTCTTGTGCGCACCAAGCAGGCTGAGCAAACTGCCTGTAGGAGAGTGTGAGAGCTGAGTTGGAGGGATTACATATTAAAGGAACAGTGAGAAGGTCAGTGAGGCTGGGTGTGCAGCTGAGTGGAGGTGGGGGAATCGAGTTGCAGGAGACGTGGTGAGGGACACAATGAGGGACCAGATCATGGAAGGCCTCCGAGACCATGTGAGGGCCTTGTCTCCCAGTAAGAAGGAAAACACTAGAGGTTTTGAGCAGAGGAGCAGTACAGTATAAGAACAGACCCAGGAGAAGCAAAGATGAAAACAAGAATTCCAGTCAGGCAACTGTCTCGAAACTCTGGATCTGAGATGACAGTGGCTCAGATCGGGATGACAGCAGTGGAGAGAATGGTCCGAGGTGGTCATATATAAATCCACAAATCTCTTAATGAACATCTCTGGAGTGCCTACCAAATGCCAGATACTGTACCTGACTCAAGGGCTAAGCCTGATTTTGGAGTCCCTTGCATGGACCCTCTGGACTTCCTTGATCAATAATCCAAACTCTAAATGAAACTGCCCATCCCAAAGTATCCCTCATTGCTGCTCTCAGGTCACATAGACCTCCAGGGCTCTGGCTCTGGCCCAGCCCAGACTACCTGCTACAACCCATGGATGTGGTGATTTGAAGTCCCTTCTCCCCACCAGCAGCAACCTCCTTCATTGTCAGCATCTCTACCCATAAAAGGCAGAGAAGGAAACGTCCATAGTGCATTTGGAGGATAGCTCCCAACTAGCCCAGACACTTACAATCAGAGCGGGTGTGAAGAGCAGCCCTGAGAGATGAGACCAGACATGTAGGTTTGGGCCCAGAGCACTACCATATGGCACTGGGAATTAATTCTCCAGGGCAAGGCCAATGAACACAGGTCTTTTATTGCATGTTTTTTATCAGGATAGTAAACTGGATTATTGTTCAGCAAATACTCTCCCCTCTCCTTCCAGGCAGGAACATATGATCCTACCTGTGCTGACACAAGGCTTGGTCATGTGCCTTGCTTTGACCAATAGAACATGGGCAGAAAAACAGAGTGTTAGTTCCAGTTGAGGATTTAGAAGGCAGGGTGAGATTCTGCTATGCCTTTTGAAATCATGGGCTTCACCCTAAGAAGAGTTTTACCTGACTAGCTGCTAGTCCCAGAATAAGGGGAAATACCAAGCAGACCTATATCCAAACCAGAGCATAAAGCTGAGCCCAGATAACTCAACCAATCAGAGTTGACCCATAGCCAATCCCAGACAACCTAGAAAGAAGTAATGTTTATCATTGTAAATCACTGAGATTGAGGAATATTTGTTTCAGAGCATTATTGCAAGAAAAAGCTATTTGATACAATCAGAAAACCTTCTGAGCAAATAGTCCCAATATATTTATATTTACACTTATTTACTGGGAGATATATATATATATATAATATACATATACTATATAGTATATATACTGTATATATATATATATACATACAAAATATAAATATACAATTTTGAAAGGTATGTTCTGAAAACTACTTAGAAATAAAATCCTTATATTTTCTTTCCACATTACAGTGGATGTTTTTGAGCATTACCTGGGATGGGGGTCCAAATTTGGAAACTAGTATGCTCTTGGCCATCAGATCTTGTGGCTTAAAGAAGCTAAAAACAAACATTATTGAGCACTTTATTCCAAGAACTAGGAATGGATGTAAAAACAAGCATAAGACAAGGTCACTGGCCTTGACAAAGATTTAAAGCTGGAAGAGCATGAAAGATTTAAGAGAGATTACTTTGGAAGGAGAAAATAGAACAGAGCAGATAGAAGAGAACAGAAATTTTAGTTACAGAGTTTTGAAATAGGTTAGCAAAGAGGCATTGGGGAATGACAACAAGCATGGAGGGCAGAAGGGAGAAAGAGAAAAGACAAAAATTTGTAAATAATTTAAAATTATCATCTACTTTATAAGTATTTACCCAACAAATAAACTTCAGCCAATCTCCATGCCTACCCATGAAATAATCATTCATATTTTTTAACTAGGATTTGGAAAGTATTCTCACATACTTTACTTCATTTAATTTTATTCATTTTAATGTTCATAGTGACCTCAGGAGATGGGCATCAATATCCTCATTTGGTAAATGAAGAACATTAAGGCTCAAATACTCTCCCACACACCCAAAAGGATGCAGAAGAATCTGGAAACATTTTTCTCTATGGGCCTGAAGCAAATTTTGTATAGTTCCATATGTAAGGAACTTCTTCCTTCATTTTGAAAATTTACCGCAGTTTTATATGCTAAACTTGTCTGATAAGCAACCAGCTAAAACTGAATCTTAGGAGCAATTAGTTTGGTGAGTTACAGACAATGTCACAGACATTTTGCCATGTGTCTCACTAAGCCTTCACCAGGTGACTCCTTCCTAAGGAATCATCACTCTGGTGAGTGTGTTAATGGGAACAGCCTTTTCATAAGGATGAATGACGTACACCCGAACTGCTTAATGAGATGGGGGACACTTATCTAAATTTTACAATGCATAATAAAAAGTCTTTGCACTTTGAAGTAATAGTAAACTACCAGAATAAAATGGAAGACAAGAAGACATAATTTGATGCCTTTGATAAGCACTAGATTTAGAGAAGTATTATGTTCAAGATCAAGCCCCACCAAATTATGAGCAGGAACTTGAACAGTTCACTTACACCTTTATATCAAGGAATGAATGGCTGGGAGGTTCAAACAAAATAATAAATGGGAAATTGTTTTAAATTTTTATTTATTGCATTGGATATACACATGTGACCAATATAGACATAGCTTCGGCCCACATGGAGTTTATAGTCCTCAGTATTTATTGAGTGACTTTTATGTGTTAGGCACTGAGGTAGGTACTGGGGTTAAATGATGAGTAAATTCAGCCTCTGCTTTTGCTAAGTGCCTAGAGTGTAGGGAAGAAGTGACAAGTACAAAATACATGAGCCATACAAATAAGTGTAAAGCTACAGAGGGAAAGTGCCAGGAAATGAAGCCATGCCTCTGCTATTACGAGGATTTCACCTCAACAGAGAGATCACTTGAACTTAATTCTGGATGATGAATAGTAGGAAATGTAATTAAGGGCAAAGAGCAGAGGGTAAAGTTTATAGAGAGAACAGCATACAAGGGGAGGGGTCCAGCCTCATAACCTAATCACCTCCCAAAGGCCCCACTCCCTTCCACCACCATATTGGGGGTTAGGATCCCAACATAGGGACTTGGAGGGACACAAACACTCAGCCCATAGCAGTCATTTATCCTCATTAAGTAAAAATGTTTGTTCTCACTAGACATCCTCACCAGTGTATTCTTGCAGAGGTGCAGGCTTTGTGAGACACGCGGCAAAATCCCTGCAAGATTGTGTAACTCACCAGCCATATGGTATTTCATACTGTAACTCATTTTTTCTAGGATAATAGAGTTAGCTGGTTGTTAATCAGATACTTTAAACATATAGAACTACTGTAATCTTTCAAAGTGGAGGGATTAGACGGTCACACCTCTGACTGAGAAAATTAGCTCCAGGCCCAGAGAGAAAAGTGTTTCTAGATCCTCCAGCATCACTTCAGTTGGACTGTGAGACAGGATTTTTTTAAATAAGGAGTTTATGTGATTCTTCTGAAAACGATGTGTAACTATCATATCTACCTTGAAGACACAAAATTTAGAAGTAATAAAACTGAATACTAGTCAATTACATGATCAAGTTTTAAGATCGGTTTTTGAGAAAAATCCTGACAGATTTGTACTAGATTGAAAAAAATCCACTCTAGTGAGAAGTTAGATATACCTGAGGCTTGCCACTTAAAATGTGAAATTATTTTTTTAAAAAGACAGAAGCAGAAAGCTGTTACTTTAGAAAAAGCAAAAGAGATCAGAGAGAGAAAAGCTCTTTTCCTACCAAAGACCTCAAGATTTTAGTCATTAATATTGGCAATTAATTAAGTTTATACAGAAAATAGTAACAGCTGCCCTTTGTTTGAGTAGTTTCTGTTTTCCAGACACTATACACCTATATCACAAAACTCGGGTAGGTTTTGTTGCCATTTAGCAATGTCAAAATGCATGCTCCTCCGCAAGGGGGAGCTACTTGTCTGAGCTCACACAGATAAGGAGGCCTGTGTATCTGCCACCATCCCATGCCATCTTTCCACATGGAATCCACCAAGAAGTCTCACATGCAACATGGCCACCAGCGTGTGCTGTCGGACTATAACTCAGAGAGTTCTTCGCCCCACACACATTATAAAGCAATGCTTCACCAAAGAGGTAATGTTGGAGGTGGATTTTGCCAACGGATTAGAAAATTAAATGGAACAAGTGAAAAGGTATTAAGAAAAGACTACTTCTGACTATCTCAAAGGTTGAAGTCATCGTTTTACTAAACTCCACAGGCTCCCTATATTTTTCATGATAGTCAACAAGAAAGAAGACAGATAAGGATACAGCTACTTAGAGGAAAATGAAAATGAAACTACACATTACATTCAAGTCACAGGTTGCTCTCTAAGCTTTGCAGTCAAAAAAATTCTATATGAAAATGAGGTCCTTTTTATTATCTGTTTAGTATCCCTGAAAGCCTGTCCCCTGACCAGGCCTAGGCTTATGATGTTAACTAACTACACAGCGTGTACTGACCGACCTCAACTCCATCTCTGAACTTCCCTCTATATGACTAGCGATACACAGCATGTAGTGACTGAGCTCAACTCCATCTCTGAACTTCCCTCTATATGACTAGCGAGAACCTGCTTTCTTAGAACATGTCCACAGAAGAACTTTCTTGGGCTTTTATACATGTTTCACTAGCCTCAGTTTAATGGCAACTCCATCATGAAAATATGAATCACACAAATTGAAGTTAAAGATTCTCTGATATTCTTGAGCAAGATGTGCTAAGCCGTATGTTACCTTTGGCCCAAGGAGACTTGGCTAAAGGGCACACAAGTGCAGGCGAGCTAAAGAAGAGCCACTTCTAGCCTTAGGTTTCCTCATGGTGATACATTAAGTTTTAAGATACTTGCAGTCTTTACTTTTTTGTATGCTTTTTGGCATAAGACAAACCCAAAGCCATTGCCCACCTGAAACATAAATGTTTAATGAATCCAGTAAAAGAAAAATAAACTGATTATTTTTCATTGAAGAAACTACCAATAAAGTAGATTTTTCATTCTACAAATGAAAAAATCTGTTTATGGATACTACATTGACAAAACACAAAGTAGGTGGTGTATCCTAAAAAAAAAAAAAAGCATAGCCTCCAAGACCCCATGTGACAAGGCCACACTTTCCTTTTGACTTTCCCTTCCAGCACTCCTTCCTATGGTCGCCCTGCTCCACCCACCCCAACTTCTTTCTGCCCCTCAGATAAACCAAGGTTGCTCCTGTCGGGGCTCCTGCCCCCATGCTTGGTTTGCTCCTGCCTGTCACTCATGACTCAGCCTGGGGTCACCCTGGGAGATGCTCTCCTGGATGACTTTCCTAGTAGCACCCTCCCCTCATAGCAAGTCATCCCTCTCTCTATGCAGCTTCATTTTCTTCATCTCACTTCTCCCTACCTGAAATATCTTGTTCATCTGCTTGTTGTTTTCTTTCTCTCCCCATCTAATAGAAGCACCCTAAGAGCAGGAGTATTGTCTGTCTTGTTCACCAACATATCTCCAGAGATTTGAACATTTGCCTAACACAGAGGACTCAATATTTGCTCTGTGAATGAGTTAACAAATGAATAAATATACGAATAAAGGAATGGTTTCTGTTGTAACAAAACCATTCACACTAAACATATCCAGAAGGTATAAATCAGCTGTCTTCTACAGCAGAGGTAAATAACTTCAGGAACAAAGTTCTACCTTTGATATTCATCTTTATGTTTAGCCAACCTCTAACTAATGAAAAAGTGAGAAAAAATTTTATTACCATGTCTTCATTTCCTTCTTTATACCAAAAGATAAAATTCCTAAATAAAAGCCAAGAAACAAACCCATAATATAGTAACTACATACTTTTCCTTCTTCACAATTAAAAGGATTTCTCTGTAAGTAAGCAATTCTGAGTTTTCTCAGCTTAATGTATTCATTCCAAAGACTGTTTTTGCAGTTCACCAGCCATAAAATGTGAATGTATATAGTTCACATTTTTTTGTTCTACTTAATCTTGATTAATTTCTGGGAATTTCAATTTACGTATTCCTTCCTCTTCTTTCTCTCCCTCTCCCTCTCTCTCTTTCTGACAATATATGCCTAAGTTAAGGAGAAAAATAAGGATTTGTGGGCCACAGCATAGGCATATCTTGAGTCATCCCAGCAGTCAGAAAGACAAAAAAAGCCTGCTATAGAACAAAGTGTTTGAAACTTGAACTAGAAAGATGTCCCTTTTACCTAAATAAAAGCTATTCATAGTGCTGCCTGGCATGTTTTTTTTTTAATTTACAGAAGCAAAAAAATTTCTATTTTATATACGACTACATATAGAATAGAAATTTAATACTCTAAAACACGTTCCATTCTATTTAAAGCTGATTATTATTTTTGTAAAAATCAGTACCATTCAAATTGTTATATTCATGCCTATATTTTATTATTTCATGAAGAAAAAATATATTTACCATTTATCAAAAATGCCTGTTCACGCACAAAAATACATTAAAAATTATGATTTAAAAATTAAAATTTCCCTTTATTTAGAATTTAAAGCATTTATGATTTAGTGACCAACATTTAACAAGTAGCAATAACAGTGATAAAATCAGTAAGAGAGAAATAATTTCTACCCCTATAAATGTCTTCACATTTAGGCAAATTTGGCAAATTGCCTCATGGAAAAAACTTTAGCCAGTATGTGGATTTAAAAAACATTATATTATGAGCAAGGCATCAACATTTTAATTATCTGGCATTTTCCTCTACACAATGAATTTCTCCAGCTTCAACATGCCTTGTGCCATCAACATGCCTCATGCCACCCTTTATAAGCTAATGCCACACCTGCCTCTAAGCTAATATTCAGATAACATGAGGTCATTTGATGACTCAAATTGATCTTCCAATGTCCTTAACCTCTGGCAGGCAAAAACCTAAGTGTGTTGACTGACCCTCTCAACCTAATCTCAAATGCATGTGGCTGGGGTTTTGTTGCTTTCAATTGTATTGCAGGAGTATTAAACAAAATGGTGGTGTGAGATGTGAAGCAGAAACCTCCTCCCAAAACCACATATAACACAAAAATAAGCAAATACAACTAATCCTGAAAAAGCAACTGGAAAGAAGACTGCAACAGATGGCCTACATCTGGGGAAAAGAGAAGACCTCACAGAAAAGGGTGAAGTAGCAAAGCAGGAAGAGAAATGGATCAGGGAGGGAGTAGAAGCCCAGGACTGCTAAATAACCACCACTGGAGATCTACTCAGGGAGCATGAACCCACATTACATGGTGCTCTGGAGATTAGAGGGGTTAGAAAGCAAAGACAGGTGGAATACTGAGAGAGACTGAGATTCCAGCCACTTGTGGAGAAGAGGTAACCACATCCGGTTGCTCCGGGACAAAAGAAAGGCAGGCACTTTAAAAGACTTCCCAACAGCAAGAGGGCTGCTAAAGGAGCAAGGACTGCACAGAGCTTACTGCTCAGGAGAAAGGACAGGCAGACAAAATTGTCCCGGCACACTCAACTCAGCAGGCTGGGAACTTTCAGGAGCTTCACACACTCCATTCCCCTGGCTGGCAACACAGTGCCAAGGCCCCCCACTGCAATACGCAGCCTGTCACTCCTTCCTCCCAGCCAGCACTGGCTCACAAACTTGCTGCCCCTGCCATCGCACCAGGCCAGCTGGAGGGCAGCCCCACCTAAGGCAACTAAAAGGGTTTAGCATAAAGGCTCCTCCATGCATGCTCGGTCCACTGACCCTGGCAGTGGAGGCAGGCACTGTGGCCAGGAAGCAGGAAGGAGCTCTGTCCTCCCGGCAGGCACCAGTGCCGCACACCTGCGGCCCCTGCTATCACTCCAGAGGCTGGGCAGCTCCAGAGAGTAGAGCTTCTGGGCACTAGAGGGTGATGCTGACACAAAGTTATTCCATAGTAATCATTACAAAATAATAGTTCAACATATACTCAATACATTATTAACAAGACATTCTACATTTTTTTTGACATTAAGTCTGAAATCTGGTGTGTATTAAACACCTGTACACATCTGAAATCAAACACTAAATTTTATCAGAAACAGTTGATATGTATTTAAAGTGCATAAAATCGACAGTTTAAAAAGTAAATCCATATCCTCAGGTTGTCCCAAATATAAATATTTTCCAATGACTGAATCAAGTATCAGGTTTTCCATTTAAATTCATTAAAAAGAAGTAAAAGTTAAAAGTCAAGTAGTTAGTTGCGCAAGTCACATTTTAAGTATTCAACAGTCAATGTAGCTAGTGACTACTCTATTGAACAGTGGAGAGCTAAAGGATTTAGTGGGTTTTTTCAGACTTGAACTTGGAGAGTTGGAGTACCATGAATAGCTTCCATTTGTACAGAAATTTGAAAATAAATAAATTGTATTGAAAAAATGACCCCTATGACCCTCTCCTCATCTCCTCTGTGTCTGTTTTCCCTCCAAGATACAACCAGCATGCACACATTTTATGGTTGGGTCAGTCACTGTCACATTAGTCTAACAACACATCAGATAGGGCCTAGTTCTGACAATAATGAGATTTCCACCCCATGTAAGCCCATATGTGTCTTTTCTTTTATACAGGTTATAAAAGGATTCAACTATTATATGTTTGTCTGGGAATTTACATTAAGACACTGAAAAGGCAAACCAGATAATCAAACGCCTTGGAACTGCTTTTGCCTCTAGTCTAAGGAGAATTTCTAAAATATTAACATGTATCATTGACTAGCCTCTAAAGAGAGACAACAAAACTTTTCCTGAAAAGTAGAATCAATTTTCTTGGATAGTTTCAATTTCACTGAGGCTAACAATAATGTGGAAGCTCATGACTACCACTTTAACAGAAATACATTAAGAGAACCTATTTCAAGTGAGTAATTTTTTCCAATTAAACTTCTCTTAATTAATGTTAGGACTCAGAGTTTACTACAGGTTTACCTTTCTGAGGAGGGAGAGAACATGTACTAAAAAGAGTGGAAGAACTACTGTGTAATAAACAAATACCCAAGGGAAAAGATATTATTGTATTTTTAAATTATTTTTTAAAGAAAGAACTTAGGGTCTGAAGTGAAACATAGATAGCTTACAGAGTTAATATGCAAAATCTTTTCAATATTTCATTGAAGTTTGTTTTTTGGCATTTAATCCAAGTTCACTTAATTTAGTGCTAAAAAAAGAAAAGTAACTTTCAGCTGTTCTTCTATCAGGACAACTTCACAACCAGTTTTCACAAAAATACCCATTAATTTAGATCTCCACCCATTGTATTATGGTTTTAGATGGCAAACTAGCTTGGAAGGAGTGAATATGTATGCATATATAGTGTGTGTGTGTGTGTGTGTGTGTGTGTGTGTGCTTGTGTTGTTGGAGATTTGCTTTGTCTTGAATTCAGTCTGACTGAGCCATAGGACAGGGGCCTCTGTACCCCTGACAGAATTCCACTAGACCTAGAGTAATGCGTTTGGCTTCTTGCCACCTCTTTATATGCATGTGTGTCTGTGTTTAAATAAAGAATCTACCCTGCCTTTCAGTAAGCACTCTGCTAAGTCTCATGGCTTTTACTAAAATATTAGGACAATTTAGAGGATAGAAAAGTACACATCAATGGGGCAATCTGTATTGCCAGTGAAGTTTAAAAATTTGGTTATTCAATTCTGTTGAATATCTGATACACTGAGTTGTTGACACAACAATGAGCAAGCTATTCAGGGTCCTTATGCTCACAGGGCTTATAAAAAATGGTAAAAAAAAAAAAAGCATCACCCATTTTCCCAAATTCATTTTTATTGTAAGGGTGTTTCTTCTTTGTATCTTCAAAACTGCTTTTAGTTGGCAATACAAGGATACAATACAGGTATATGCCAAAAAGGAACATGGAAATACCTAAAGCTGTCCAAAGAATGAATGAACCGCCTCAAAGGCAGTGCTCATAAGGTGCATAGCCATCTGACTTGGGTTGTCTATCAGTAATTGCCTGGAATGATGACTTTTAAGATCCTATTCAATCCTTTTTCTTAATTTTCAAATTTTGTAACTACTTTTCTAAACACAAAGCAGGCAAAAATGAAGCAGACAGCATGGAACTCCAATTATTCCAACTGAAGGAAAGAAAGTATTAGCAACTCATCTACTCTCTTCTTTTTCTTCATCTCCTTTCTTACTTGGTCACTTTCCCATTCATTAATTCACTTATTCAGTCAATAAACTTTTTAGCACTGGGCTAAATGAACATTGTGTCTGAGAAAAGGTCTATTTCCTGGATTTAGAAGTATATCTTTTTAAGATAAACAGGGGAAAGTCCTTATTTATATTCATTGGCTAATGAGTTTGTGAAGTAAAGGATCTGCCACATACCTAAATGAAACATTTTTCTGATTTTATGGTAATCATATCCTTGCTTTTCTTTATAGTCTTATCAGCCAAGTGTACAACCCTAAACACCATAGTTTTGAACTTTATAAGATGGCATTATACAGCATGTATTTTTTTGTGAGTATGGATTCTCTTGCTCAATATTATTTGGTGTGATTTGTCAGTGATATCCCATTCGGCTGTAGTTCTTCCATTTCCTTTTCAGAACAGTGTTACATTATACAAATATTCACTTATGTGTCCTTTCTTCTTTTCAAACAAGATACAAAAAGCCTAAAAGGGCTTCCAGAACACCAACACAGGTTGGCCACAGGCACACCAAGACTCAGGAGGTGAACCAGAGTTACCTTAGGGTCCATTATAACATAACTGCAATAAATTTACATTGTGGTTTTGGCCCCCTGTAGATTTTGCTTGGGTACCCATGGGTAAGCACCTGCACATTAGGAGGAAGGTTATATAACCTGAAACTGTCAATCAACATGTCAATTAAATGATGTAAGAAGCAGGAGGAACTTTCCACCATTTTAAAAACCAACCCTAACCCTAATAGTGGGCTGCTTCTGGTTTCTAGACAGCTCACTGTCCACCCTTCTCAAGAGTGTACTTTCTTTCACTTTGCCTAATAAACTCCTGCCCATTAAGACTATCCTAAGTCTGTTTCCTGATTGAACTCTTTCCTTCAGAGAAACAAGCTCTAGATGAACAGATAACAGTACTAATTACACACCCACCAGCTATGCATGACAGGTTTTTTATTTTTGCATTTTATAGTTCTATTGGGTGTGTGGTATACTATCTCATTGTGGTTTTAACTGGTGTTTCCACAGTTGCTAATGAGATTGAACTTTTTTATATTTACTGAATTTTTATTTCTTTTTAAAATTATCTTTTCAAATCTTTATTAGGTTGTGTTTTTATAGATTTGCAGTTCTTTCAGTATACTGGATACAAGCCTCTTACTTGTTGTATCTATTGCATATATCTTCACTCATTCTACGAATTGATTTTTCAGTCTCTTGTGTGGTTTGTATTATATGTAGAATTAAATACATGACAACATTAGAACAAAGGGTGAAAATGTAATGGGAATTACATTTTTCTGAGTAAAATAATAATGATATAAATTCAAGGTAGAATGTGATAGGACAAATGACATATTTTAATCACTAGAGCAGCCTCTAAAAAGTATTTTAAAAGTATAGCTAAATAAAAAGAAAAAACACAATACAAAAATAAAATATTCTCAATTAACCTAAAAGAAGCCAAGCAAAGAAAAACAAAGGAAAAAAATGTGAGAGGAAAAATAGATACATAGTAAGATAGGAGATTTCAATCCAATTAACAACATCAAATATATGTAAATGGCCTCCAATTAAAAGGCTTGTAGACTTGATGAAAGAAAAAAGTAGGACTCAGCTAAATGCTGCTTAAAAGAGACCCTTTAAATATGAAGACCCAGAATGTTTGAAATTAAAAGGATGGAAAGAGGTATACAATGCAAGCTCTACAAATAGAAGAGCTGATATAGCTATATTGATAATAGACATTTTAAAAATTCTTTATACAAGAAACATTGCCACAGATAAAAATACAATAAATCCTAAATGTGTACACATGTAATAATACAGCATCAAAGTAAATGAATGAAAAATTGACAGAAATGAAGGAAGAAATAGGAAAAAATTACAATTGTAAATTTTGTTGCATATATTTCAGTAATTAATAAAAGTAGGAAAAGCCTCAGGATACAAAGATTTGAACAATTTGACCAAACGGATATTTGCAGAGTGCCATACCCAACAACTATAGAACATACATCCCTCTCAGGTACACATGACACATTCACTAAGATATTTCAAGAAATTTCAAAGAACTGAAATCAACAAAAATAAGATATGTAAAAAATTCTCAAATATTTGAAAAGAAGGCATAGAAGAATATATTTGAGTGGTCTATTAGTACATGAAAACAAATTCACTATCATTTCTCATCAGGGAAATGAAAATTAAAGCCATAATAAGAAACTACTTCATACTAAAATAACAAATTAAAAAGACTAACAATACCAAGTGTTGGCAAAGTTATGAGGCAATCAAAAATGCACTGTGATTGGAAGTGTGAGATGGTATATTTGGGAAAATGTACCTTTTAACCCAGCACTTCCCCTCCTAGATTTTTACCCAAGAAAAAGAAGTTTCTACAAATAGCTACAAAAGGAATTATATAAGGAGTGAGAGGTGAGACGGAGAGCTCCTCACAAAACCACAAATTGTACAAAAATATAGTTAATTAATACAAGTAACCTTAAAACAGCAACAAGAAATAAGGCTGAACCAGACTGCAAACAGACCTCACAAACAGAGCAGACCTCAGGAAACAGGGTAACGAAGAAAAGCGTTAATTTGGCGGGACCCAAGCCCTTCCCCAACCCAGCTCACTGGCGGGAAAAAGAGAAACGGAGCAGGGGAGGGCATGGAAGACTGGGGCTGCTGAACACCTAGCCCTGGAGATCTGCTTTGTGAGCAGAATCCTATAGTGTGTGGTGCTCTGGGCTTTGCAGGGCTCAAACAGGCGGAGTGCTTGAGAAATTGACATTCCGACCGTTGGTGGACGACGGGATCCACACTTGGCCGCTCTGTGTCAGAGGAAAGACAGGCAGTCTCAGAGGCTTCCTAGCAGTGTGAGGGCTGCTGAAGGGGCGGGGTTTGCACAGAGCTTGTTGTGCGAGACAAGAGAGAGCTGGACAAGATTGTCTGGGCACGCTCTGCCCGGCTGGTTGGGAACTTTGGGGAGCTTCAGGTGCTCCATACACCTGGCTACCTACTCAGCTCTGATTGCCCCCACTATGACACACAGCCTGTCAGGCCTTCCTAATTGCCTGCAGGCACCTGCTCGAAAACTGGCAGTCATTGCACAGGTGTCAGGCCACCCAGAGGAAGGTCCCACCTACAACAGGTAGAGATGCAAAGCACAGAGGCTTACACGTGAGTGCTTGGCCCACTGGCTCCGACAGTGGAGACAGGCACCGCAGACGGGAATGAGGAAACAGATCTTTCCACCACCCAGGCACCAGCTCCACTACCCTACGACCCCAACCTCACTCTAGAGGCTGAGCAGTTCCAGACACTGGAGTTTCTGTGCACTAGTGGGCACCACACAGAAATATGAAACGACAAAAGAACATGGTTCAGAACAAAATCTCCCAAACCCCAGAAAGAGGGCTGAATGAAAGCGAACTCACCAATCTTCCTGAAAGAGAGTTCAAAATAAAATTATAAACATGCTTATGGAGGTACAGAAAAATATTCAAGAACACAGAAACTAATTTAAGTTGGAGATTCAATCATTAAGAAATTCCATATCTGAAATGCAACATACAATGAAGGGATTTAAAAGCAGATTAGATGTAGTAGAAGAGACAGTAAATGGAATAGAAATTAGAGAAGAGGAATACAAAGAAGCTGAGGCACAGAAAGAAAAAAGGATCTCTGAGAATGAAACAATATTGAGAGAACTGTGTGACCAATCCAAATGCACAATATTCGCATTATAGGGGTACCAGAAGAAGAAGAGAGAGAAAAAGGGATAGAAAGTGTCATTGAGGAGGTAATTGCTGAAAACTTCCCCAAACTGGGGAAGGACATAGTCTCTCATGCCATGGAGATGCACAGATCTCCCAACATAAGGGACACACGGAAGACAACATCAAGACATATAATAATTAAAATGGTAAAGATCAAGGACAATGAGAGCTAGAGAAAGAAAAAAGATCACATACAAAGGAAAACCCATCAGACTATCATCAGTCTTTTCAACAGAAACCTTACAGGCCAGAAGAGAGTGGCATGATATATTTAACGCAATGAAGCAGAAGGGCCTTAAACCAAGAATACTTTACCGGCAAGGTTATCATTCAAATTTGAGGAGGGATTAAACAATTTACAGATAAGCAAAAGCTGAGAGAGTTTATCTCCCACAAACCACCTCTAGAGTGCGTTTTGCAGGGACTCCTATAGATGGAAGTATTCCTAAGGCTAAACAGATGTCATTCAAGGAATGACAAAGAGTAAAGAATATGATTCATAACATACAAAGAATGGAGAAGGAAGAAAAAGGAGGAAAAAAAAAAAGAACCTTTAGGTTGTGTTTGTAATAGTATACAAAGTAAGTTAAATTAGACTGTTAGATAGTAAGGGAATTGCCCTTGAACCTTTGGTAACCATGAATCTAAAGCCTGCAACGGCAATAAGTACATACCTATAGATAATCACCCTAAATGTAAATAGTCTGAATGCACCAATCAAAAGGCGTAGAGTTACTGAATGGATAAAAAAACAAGACCCATCTATATGGTGGCTACAGGAGACTCACTTCAAATCCGAAGACATACACAGACTGAAAGTGAAGGGGTGGAAAAAGATATTTCATGCAACTAATAGGGAGAAAAAAGTAGGAGTTGCAGTACTTGTATCAGACAAAATAAGACTTCAAAACAAAGAAAGACACAAGAGACAAAGAAGGACATTACATAACGATAAAAGGGTCAGTCTAACAAGAGGATATAAAAATTATAAATATCTATGCACCCAACACAGGATCAACTACATATGGGAAACAAATACTAACAGAATTAAAAGGGGAAATAGAATGCAATGCATTCATTTTAGGAGACTTCAACACACCACTCACTCCAAAGGACAGATCAACCAGACAGAAAGAAGTAGAGACAGAGGCACTGAACAACATATTAGAACAGATGGACCTAATGGACATCTACAGAACACTCCATCCAAAAGCAACAGGATACACATTCTTCTCAAGGGCACGTGGAACAATTTCAAGAATTGATCATGTACTAGGCCACAAAAAGAACCTCAGTAAATTCAAAAAGATTGAAATTGTAGCAACCAGCTTCTCAGATCAAAAAGGCATGAAACTAGAAATAAATTACATAAAAAAAACAAAAAAGCCCACAAACACATGGAGGCTTAATAACATGCTACTAAATAATCAATGGATCAACGACCAAATACAAACAGAGATTAAGCAATATATGGAGACAAATGACAACAATAATTCAACACCACAAAATCTGTGGGATGCAGTGAAGGCCGTGTGAAGAGGTAAATATATTGCAATACAGGCCTACCTCAGGAAAGAAGAACAATCCCAAATGAACAGTCTAAACTCACAATTAATGAAACTAGAAAAGGAAGAACAAATGAGACCCAAAGTCAGTAGAAGGAGGGATATAATAAAGATTAAAGCAGAAATAAATAAAATTGAGAAGAATAAAAGAATACAAAGAATCGATGAAAGCGGGACCTGGATCTTCAAGAAAATAAAGAAAACAGATAAACCTCCAGCCAGACTACCAGAAAAAAAGAGAGTCTACACACATAAACAGAATCAAAAATGAGAAAGGAAAAATCACTATGGACACCACAGAAATACAAAGAACTATGAGAGAATACTATGAAAAATTTTATGGCAACAAACCAGATAACCTAGAAGAGATGGACAACTTTCAAGAAAAATACAAGTTTCCAAGGCTGACACAGGAAGAAACAGAAAATCTGAATAGACCAATTACCAGCAAAGAAATTGAATTGGTAATCAAAAAACTACCTAAGAACAAAACTCCTGGACCAGATGGTTTCACTGCTGAATTTTATCAAACATTTAGTGAAGACCTAATACCCATCCTCATTAAAGTTTTCCAAAAAGTAGAAGAGGATGGAATACTCCCAAACTCATTCTACGAGACCAACATCACTCTAATACCAAAACCAGGCAAAGACCCCACCAAAAAACAAAACTACAGACCAATATCTATGATGAATATAGATGCAAAAATACTCAACAAAATATTAGCAAACTGAATTCAAAAATACATCAAAAAGATCATACACCATGATCAAGTGGGATTCATCCAAGGGATGAAAGGATGGTACAACATTTGAAAATCCATCAACATCATCCACCACATCAAGAAAAAGAAGAACAAAAACCACATGATCATCTCCATAGAAACTGAAAAAGCATTCAACAAAGTTCAACATCCATTCATGATAAAAACTCTCAACAAAATGGGTATAGAGGGCAAGTATCTCAACACAATAAAGGCCATATGTGACAAACCCACAGCCAACATTATACTTAACAGCAAGAAGCTAAAAGCTTTTCCTTTAAGATGGGGAACAAGACAAGGATGCCCACTCTCCCCACTTTTATTCATGATATTTCTGGAGGTCTTAGCCACTGCACTCAGACAACACAAAGAAATAAAAGGCATCCAAATTGGCAAGGAAGAACTCAAACCATCCCTTTTTGCAGATGAAATGATACTGCACATAAAAAATCTAAAGAATCCACTCCAAAACTACAAGATCTAATATCTGAATTCAGCAAAGTTGCAGGATACAAAATTAATACACAGAAATCTGTTGCATTCCTATACACTAATGATGAACTAGCAGAAAGAGAAATCAGGAAAACAATTCATTCACAATTGCATCAAAAAGAATAAAATACCTAGGAATAAATGTAACCAAGGAAGTGAAAGACCTATACCCTGACAACTACAAGACACTCTTAAGAGAAATTAAACAGGACACTAATAAATGGAAATACATCCCACGCTCTTGGCTAGGAAGAATTAGTATTGTCAAAATAGCCATCCTGCCTAAAGCAATCTACAGATTCAATGCAATACCTATCAAAATGCCTACAGCATTCTTCAATGAACTAGAGCAAATAGTTCTAAAATTCATATGGAATGACAAAAGACCCCAAATAGCCAAAGAAATCCTGAGAAGGAAGAATAAAGCTGGGGGGATTATGCTCCCCAGCTTCAAGCTTTACTACAAAGCTATAGTACTCAAGACAATTTGGTACTGGCACAAGAACAGACCCATACACCAGTGGAACAGACTAGAGAGCCAAGATATAAACCCAACCATATATGGTCAATTAATATAGGATAAGGGATCCATGGATATACAATGGGGAAAAGACAGCCTCTTCAACAGCTGGTGTTGACAAAACTGGACAGCTACATGTAAGAGAATGAAACTGGATCACCATCTAACCCCATACACAAAAGTAAACTCAAAATGGATCAAAGACCTGAATGTAAGTCATGAAACCATAAAACTCTTAGAAAAAAATATAGGCAAAAATCTCTTGGACATAAACATGAGCAACTTTTTCATGAACATATCTCCCCAGGCAATGGAAACAAAAGCAAAAATGAACAAGTGGGACTATATCAAACTAAAAAGCTTCTGTACAGCAAAGAACACCATCAGTAGAACAAAAAGACATCCTACAGTATGGGGGAATATATTCATAAATGACGTATCTGATAAGGGATTGACATCCAAATTATATAAAGAGCTCACGCACCTCAACAAACAAAAAGCAAATAAGCCAATTAAAAAATGGACAGAGTAGCTGAAGAGAAACTTCTCCAAAGAAGAAATTCAGATGGCCAACAGGCACATGAAAAGATGCTCCACATCGCTAATCATCAGAGAAATGCAAATTAAAACCACAATGAGATATCACCTCACACCAGTAAGAATGGCCAACATCCAAAAGACAAACAACAACAAATGTTGGCAAGGATGTGGAGAAAGCGGAACCCTCCTACACTGCTGGTGGGAATGTAAACTAGTTCAACCTTTGTAGAAAGCAATATGGAGATTCCTCAAAAAACTCAAAACTGAAATACCATTTGACCCAGGAATTCCACTCCTGGGAATTTACCCTAAGAATACAGGAGCCCAGTTTCAAAAAACATATGCACCCTTATGTTTATCACAGCACTATTTACAATAGCCAAGAAATGGAAGCAACCTAAGTGTCCATCAGTAGATGAATGGATAAAGAAGATGTGGTACATATACACAATGGAATATTATTCAGCCATAATAAGAAAACAAATCCTACCATTTGCAACAACATGGATGGAGGTAGAGGGTATTATGCTCAGCGAAATAAGCCAGGCAGAGAAAGACAAGTATCAAATGATTTCACTCATCTGTGGAGTATGAGAGCAAAGAAAAAACTGAAGGAACAATACAGCCACAGACTCACAGAACCCAAGAATGGACTAACAGTTACCAAAGGGAAAGGGACTGGAGAGGGAGGATGGGTGGGAAGGAAGGGACAAGGGGGAAAAGGGGTATTATGATTAGCACACGTAATGTAATGGGAGTGGGGACACAGGAAAGGCAGTATTTACAGAGAAGACAAGTAATGATTCTATAGCATCTTATTACACTGATGGACAATGACTGTAATGGGGTATGTGTGGGGGATTTAATAATGGGGGGTCTAGTAACCATAATGTTGTTTAAGTAATTGTACATTAACGATATCAAAATAAAAATATTTAAAAAATATACAAATCTGTATTAGGGTCTCAGCTCTTTGTTTTACAAGGTCTGCTGTTATATGTGCCCCTGAATGCATTTCCACTCTCAGGAAGGGTCAAGTTCCCAGGACTCCCCAGGTGGCTTCCTGCTGCCTGCTATGCTGCTCCTTCAGAGACCTGCAGGAAGTGCCATTCCACCCCACCATCCAGACAGGATTTGGCTCTGACACTAAAGTCTCACCAAGCTCCCCTGTAAGCACATGGCAAAATCTGAGCAGAGAGTAAGAAACCATAACCTTTAGCTTTCCTCTTTGGACCTTCTCCATTTTCCCCCAAGCCTGTGAGCACTGGAAACAGCAGTGAGATTTCGTGTCTCTGTGTAGAGAAAAAAAGCCAAGTTTCTCCTTTACCTCTGGAACTTGAAACTCAGGTCCTGATCAGAGCTCCTGATTCAGCTCCCCACTGACAGCAAGCACCTCCTGTCCATTAACCTCATGGCAAAGTTGAGGGTTTCAGAAAAAAAGAATATTCCTTTCAAACACTTCCTCTTATCTCAAATCACAGCAATCTGTCTTCAACTGGTAAAGAAAAAAGTTTTTTTTTTTAAGTTTAATAATTTGTTAACAAAAATCATGAACCGCTGTTAAGGATATGAGCAAGAAATACCACAAAATGACAAAGAATGACTCAGAAGGTTATATAATGTTCTTGAATCCCCCAGAGGGTCCAGAAAGCCCTACAACCTCTGCCCTCCTCATGCTTATCATTCCAGCCGAGACTGCAGTGTCCAGCCAGTGTTCTTGGTGTGTGGTACTCCTATCTGACAAGAGGTGACAAGCCTGCCAATCCACCTCACCACTTCCCAGATCAGAAGGAAAGGAGCATGCAGTGAGCGCCTCGGATGTGCCAGGCACTATTCCAGGCCCTTCACAGACGTAGGAGTAACAGTGTATGAGAAAGGGGCCCTGGAGACAGGGAGACCCAGTTTTGATGCTCAGCGTCACCTGTCACCCGCCAAGTGACCTCAGGCGAGTTACTTGACCTCATTTTGCTCATCTGCAAAATCTAATGGTTCATATCTCATAAAGATTGTGGAGCAACCTAACACTTGCCAAGTGCTTTGCACATAGCCTAGGACAGAATAATCGCTTAGCAAGTATTAGCTATAAATAGCAGCTCTATCAGTATTATTGTTCCATTATATCACATTCTCTTCCTTCTCAGGCAAAGTCAGAAAAAGCTCAGAATGGGAAGAACTCCCCCAAGCCCTTTCAGATCTAAGTCAACTCTTTCAGGTTAATGCTGAGAGACATTTCGGAGTGTAAGCCCTTCCTTTTATCCAAAAGTGTCCCTGCCACCAGGCAGCGTCCTACTGGACACCAGGCTCCAGTGCACTGTCCCTAACTTTAGCAATGTCTACTCTGCAGTTGCCAAAACACAAGTCCGTGTAGTTCCTTCTTAATTGGCTTGTGAAAATAGAACTCAATGCCAAATGTAAACTTGTGACACTCACTGAAACAAAAACTGTCATTTCAACTGGTGCCAGAGGTCAGGGGTGGTACTACAATGAAACACCACCCACTTGGATGACTGCCTCTTGCTAAGAGTTTGCAATGCTACTGTATTGATGAAAATTCATCTTTAAAATGTCTTATCAATGACAGGTCAAAAACTTTGGCTCATTTTTAGAACACACTTGGAATTGGCCTTTTATGGTGATTCAAAAGCAGACAGATAGTATCTGCAATTATTTGCTTCTTTGCGTTTATGGAATTGCTGCTTCCCCCAAAGCAGGTGGCCTGAAGCAAACTATGCCAGCTGCTTCTAGAATAATCCATGTTTGTACATTCACTCCCCACACACACACTCAAAAAAAATCCAACATGTACTAAACAGAAACAGGCACATGCAAAAAACAGGTCTCTGACGCATGCACCTCAACCCACAATAATCCAGATTCCTTTCCTCCCTTTGTGCCCAATTAAGTGGAGAACTTTTAGCTCTTATCTTACTTGACTTTTTGGATACGTTCTGAAGCACTGACACTGTTTTGTAATGGAAACTTTATAGCTTTATGGAAACTGCCTCATCCCAGTCCTTGTGACATCCTGTTCCCAGGTTCTGTTGGCCTCTTTCTGGCTTCTCATCTCTCCTGCCTTGCCACTGACACTGCGGGTGTTTCCTAGAATGCCCACCTAATCTCCTCTCCTTTCGCTATATGGTACATGCAAGTGCATAACACAAATAGCCAACTCCTGGGACAAATGGAATCTGAATGATGCATTTCAGTTAGCATTCTAAAAACTTGAATCTTACTTTTTAAATAAAGTATAAACTCATGTAATTTCAAAGGCTTTTGCACAGCTGAAATAAAACAACTTAAGTTAAAACCTCTAGATCGTGTCCTGTTTACAAGAAAGCAGGGAGACAGGCATGTTAGGCACAGCTAGGGGGAAAATTAAATTGATATAATCTTCCTGAAAGCAATTTAACAATAATTACCAGAAGTCTTTACAATAACCATATACTTTGATGCAACGATTCTATTTCCATATAATGACTAGAAACGTGCTAATATTCATCTTAAACAATGCTCAATTAAAAATGCATTTACAATAGCTAAAAATTGAAAGCAATCTAAATAGTTCAATAAACTATGGCATATCCATATAATGACATTTAAAAATCTCCAAAATATAATTCCTCGTGAAAAAGTTTAAAATAACAAATAGATAATGATTTCTTTATGTATGTATATTTGAATAGACATATATGCATACAGAAAACAAGAGAGGAAAAAATTGAAAGAAGCCACTCAGTGTTACTAATAATTATTTCTTGATATAAGAAATATGGGTGGATTATATTTTATTCTTTGAGCTTTTCTATACTTTCAAAATTCACTAAAATGGCATGAACTACTTTTATAATGAGGGAAAATAAGCTTTTTAAGGAAAAAGCCTCTAAGGAGAGAGGTCCTTTATATATACAGGAACCATTCTCCTAGAATACTGACTTGCAACCCCTAATAGAAAGATCCATGCACTGAGACTATTTGAAATAGAATATATATTTCAGAAGGAGATGTATTTCATTAAACAGACTGTAGATCCTGCTGGAGATCAGTTTAGGAACAAACATCTAAGTGGAGATGTCTCACTTATCCCAACTTCATGTAGGTAAATTTTATGTAGGTAAGAGAACAGCATCTGGCTGACTCCAAAATTTGCCAAAAGACAGATTAGTTTTTTTTAATGCATGTGATGGATAGTACAAATATGGAAACACCACCTTTGGAATTAGGGGAACATTGTTTACCTTCCATCCACCCCACTAACTAGCTGGCTAGCTTTAGGAAAGTGACTCAGCATCCTTAAACCTCAGGGATTTTTAAATTTGTGATTTAAAGATAACTCTTACTTCACACAGTATGGATGAAGAAATCAAGTTGATCCTTATTATGCATGGATTCCACAATTGTGAATTCACCTACCTACTTAAACTTACTTGTATCCTCAAAATCAAACAGTACTTTTGTGGTCATTTGTGAATATGCTCAGAGCAAGGAAAATTTCAAGCAGCAACCCACACATTCCCAGACAAGATGGAACAATGACACTACGCCTTCTTGTTTCTCTTATACTGTAAACAAGCATCTTTTCCCAAGGTCTACTTCATGCCACATTTTTCATGTTTCTGTGCTCTTTGTTAGTGATTTCACTGATCTAAAACAGCCACCAAGTGCAGTGCTCAAGGGCTGTCTTGTGTTCCTCAGTGCAAGAAGGTTGAAAATATGGGTGCTGGTTAAGTTTCATTCAGGCATGAGTTGTAGTGCTGTTGGTCATGAGTTCAATACTAATGAATCAACAATATATGCTAAATAAGGTGTCTTTAAAAAGAAACACATATAAAACAAGATCATGTATTGACCGGTTGGCAAAAATGTTGTCGCCAAAGACTCACAGGAACCTAATCCTGTATTTCCCCTAGGAACAATGGTGCAATATTTGCTAAATTTAACTGTTTGCAGCAACTCTACAGACCACAACTACTGTGAATAATGAGATTTGACTATACATACAATCCATTTGTGCTTTCTACAAATATTACATTAAATGCATCATAACCTAGATGGAACACAGTGCCTAGAATGAAGAAAAATGGTTAATGGTTGAATAAACTTAATGTTGCCCTAAATAGAAATAACTTTTTTAATATTTTTAATCCAACACTTAGTTAGGTTTTCTGAAAAGTCTTGGGCATGATGGCTTACAAACCTCCTCTGCCTGGGCTATGTCTGCTTACAATTGAATGAACCTCTGTGACTCAAAGGCCAACCCACCCTTCAATAATCAAACACTCTTACAAAGGAGAACATCCAAAACAGCTTCAAAAATTATATTTTGGCCTGAAGATAATTATTGGCTCTCTTTAAGAAGAAGTAGAAAGAAAGACAGAAGGACAGAAGAAAGAAAAACAGGAAGAAAGAAGAAGAAAAGGTACTGAGCTTCTCTCCAACCCAATCCATTCTCCTCCTGCAAAAGGATACAATTACAGCTTATTGTTTCATTCATTAGTGGAGATATACTGATACTACAATATTCAACATAAGTATTTCTGAAAGAGTAGCCAGGAAAGAAATGGTTTAAAAGAGGGAACTATCCATAGCCTCAATCTAATGAGGAAACATCAGAAAAATTCAAATTGAGAGCATTCTACTATACAGTACTATTGAAAAGTTTCCAGGTCACAAAAGATAAGAAAAGACCGAGGAATCGTCACAGATTTGAGGGGACTGAGAAGGAATGACAGATAAATGTAACATGCAATCCTGGGTTGGATCCTAAAACAGAAAAAGGACATTGGTGGAAAACTGCAGAAATTCAAATAAGATCTTTAGTGTAGTTAAGAATATTGCATCAGTGCAATTATTTAGTTTGGCAAATTGCATCTTGATTATTAACTGGTGCTAACATCAAGGGAAGCTGGGTGAAGGCTATGGGAAGTCTCTGTACTCACTGCAATTCTTTCATAAGTCTATAGTTAAATTTTTTTGAAGTTTTGAGGAGAGAAAGAATAGGAAGTGTAAGAGAGGAAAGAGATGGCTCATCCTACACTCAAAGTAGAAACACTGAATTGAAGCCAGATTTGGGGGAGGGGTGGGCAAATAGCTACTTTGGATAACTGGGCAAATTCCTTGCAGCCCATTTTCTGAAAGAATTGACAGGAAGTAGATCTTTGCTAGCCCTCACTAGAGTGAGAGGGTAACTTCCCAGGGCCCTTAGACCCCTGCCTCCCTGAAGTGCTCCAGGCACCCTGAGTACTGAGCACACCTTCCAGGCTGAAATGATCTCTGCAGAGAGGAACCTAGAAAGATGGAGCTCTGCAAACACAGAACACATTTGAGAAATCGTGTTTTACCTGAAAACTTAGAATACGGTAGACTATTCATGGCCTGGCATTGTTTTCTCTGGGCATGAACCCTGTGTCTGAGGGACATGTCCTTCTGGGAACACACAGCCCCTAGAGCCTCAATATTGTCATTATACGACCATGACGATTCCAGCTCACAATCATTACAGGCTACAGTTTTCCACCCAAGTTCCTTTGAAAGCCTGTTGCTGTTTAAAACCTTGTCTTGGTATAATAACTAGAAGTCACAATGGGCATGATCCAAACAGAGGGCAAGGAACTATCTGTCTCCTTCTTGAAAATACATCAAAGCTGGAGTCTGTTAATTTGAAATACTGGTCAAGTTATTTGATTCTTCATAAGTTCACTGAGCCACCAACCCTTCCTGGATTCACCAAAGAGTTTAATATCCAGTATTCAAATGTGACAACCTGCTCCCTAGGGATACGAACAAAGGGCTGGAAACAAGGACTGTTTTCTGGTTCCAACTCTGCCACTAATACCTCCTGGGCCTTTGGTAAGTCTCTTCTGTGTTTTTTTCACAGAGATATTTCAAGAACAAAAATTGTATCTAGGCATGAACATACTTAAGTACTAATAAGCCAAGTGGACTGAATAATGAATGAAAAATCCTGGAAATTTAGACTCACCCTGGGGATCTGAACATCATCTCACTGCTCAACTCTCACTGTCTTTATTATAGATCCTACCCAGTCTCTTCTCTAGTGGAATCCCTTTCGTAGCTGTGGGTGGGCTGGCAATGTGGCATGGTTCTCTTATGGGGACTATCTTCCTGCTCTCCAAGTGATTCTATTGAGTCCATTCATCAAAGACTCTACATCCCCTGCTAGAGGTGGTGAACACATCACCTAGACCCAGGCTGGCCAATAAGAATAATTTACTTTTCCAAAACAACAACCTAGGAAGTGTTCATCCAAGTCCTTTCTGAGGGATTGACATGGATGTCTCTTGCACATGTATCCCAAGCTATAAGGATGTTTGTGGCCACCAAGGATAGTGACCACCAGGGTTGTGATGCCATAGACAGAGCCTAAGAATAAAACAGAGTAGTGATAAGCAATACTGACAGACAGAGACACATACAGAGAGACAGTGTCAGAGACAGAGAGCTGATGAGATTGTTTGAACCCTGGTTACAACTCTGTCTGAAACCAGACCTACCACTTGAAGTTCCCAGTTAAGTAAACCACAAGATACATATATTTGGTTTCACTTATATTTTGATATATGGGATTTTCTGTCACTTGCAATGTATAGTCCTATAATGGACACTACAGTGTCACTGACCAAAGTTTCCTTCTTAGTTCTTTTAATCTGTTTAATTGTTGAGAAAGTGGGAAAAGTATAAAACAGTAGCCCTTTCTCTTAAAAAAGTAGGTACAATCTGTAAGTTTTCATGTACTAGAAGTGCTTAGTGAAACTGAAGATATAGAAAAATTATAATAGAATGTTCTGTTAATTATAATAATAAGCCAAAAAGGCCCAGCCATCATTGTTACCTTTAGAAATATTGACTAATATTACATATAAATTAAATGTGTGTAGTAAAACCACATTTAATCTGTAAAACTGTGTGTGAGTGTGCGTGTGTGTGTGTGTGTGTGTGTGTGTGTCAATGACTTCTACTTTATGCTCCCTCTTTGACCTCCCTCTGAACCCCACACTCATACTGGACTTCTGGACTGGACTGGACTTCTCACCCTCTGCTTTCAATAGGAATCCAATGTCCAAAAGAGAACTTTGAATTCCCCCTTCAAACCCTCATCCTCTCAGAGTTTTCCTTTTCAATGAAAGAGTCATTAATTCACCCAATGGCTAAATGCAAATCTTCAAGTTATTCTTGAGTCCCTTCCTTCTTTCATCTCATATCCAGGCAATCAACAAATTCTGTTGGTTCTGCTTCAGATTCCAAATGCTTCTCTCCATTCTGCATCATTATGACCTCGATCCAAAGCTCCACACCTCTCATGTGGGTCACCACGGCAGCCTCTTAACTGGGATTGTTTCCATTCTCAGCAACTTTTATTCAAAATTTCACATGATAGCTAGTGGTATCTCTTTTAAAATACAAATCTTGTCATGTCACACCTCTGCTCAGCACCCTCCCATGGCTTCCCATCACACCCAGAATAAAAGCCAAAGTTCTTATTATGACCTTTGAGGCCCTGCACATCTGGCTCCACACAACTTCTGATGTCATCTTTTATTATTGCCTTCTTTACTTATTCTGTTCCAGCAGCCCTAGTCTCTCTATTCGTAAAACACAGCCAGCATGCACTCACCTCAGGCCCTTTGCATTTCCTATTTCTTCTGCCTAGAATGCTCTACCTCTCAGCTATCTCCATAGCTTGTCTCCTTTCTTCATTCAGTTCTCTGCTCAAATGTCACCTCATCCAAGAAGCCTTCCCTGACTGGCTTAACAAAGTCATCCCCTCATTTACTCTTGAGTGCTTCCCCTGTTTTATTTTTCTTTATAGGACTTATGCTATGACATTATGCTGTTTTGGGGTTTTTTTACTTCCTTTCTTGTTCACTGATTGCCATCTCTAGAATATAAGCTCCATGAGAGCACAGCCTTTGTTTCCTTTACTGCAGTATCTCTAGTCTCTTGCCCAATGCCAGAAACAGAGTAAGCACATGCTAAATATTCACTGATTAATGAAAGAAGAAACATTTACAACATATAAGACAGGTAGAAAGTTAATCTCCCTAATATATAGAGATGTTCCAACCAATATTATTTTATTCCCAGAGAAAAAATGGGCAGCTCTTGGTGTTGAAATATTATTTTCCAACAAAAGGAACCAGAGCTTCTTGGAGGAATGGCTGATTCTAACACTGGAGGGGCCTAGATCTCCTTGTAGGACCAGAAAGTAAGGAAGTAAAGACAAAAGGATGGGAGCATGCCAAAGGGGCACATGACCCAACCTGAAAGATCTCCAAGTGGCCAAGCTAGAAGAATTTGAGCAGAAATATTATTAATATACTAGATTATAATCCAATGTAGAAATAAGTATATAAGATTCCATACTGACATAAATAAATGATTGAATATGTGAACAAATGGAGGGAAAGAGACCTTACGGAAAAGCTGTATATAATATATAGAGATATGCTCTCTGTTACGGGCTGAAGCGTGTCTCTTCAAAATTCATATGTTGAACCCATGATCTCCAATACCTTAGAATGTGACTCTATTTGGAGATAGGGCCTTTAAAGAGCTAATTAAGTTAAAATGGGGTCATTTAGGGTAAGCCCCAATCCAATCTGAAATATCACACAGACAAGGAGGGACACCAAACAAGTACACAAACAAAAATGACGACATGAGCACACAGCACGAAGGCGTGCCATGCGCAGGCCAAGGGGAGAAGCCTTAGGAGAAGCCAAATCTGTCAGCACTTTGATCTCAGGCTTCTATCTCCGTTTCTGCAACTTAAACCACCCAGTCTCTGGTATTCTGTAATGGCGGCCACAGCCGACCAACACACCTCCCTTTTCAGAGGTGGTGCTTAACCCTTGCCCTGCTGAATTTACTGGTTTGCTTCTAAAGACTAGAGTATGGTAAGTGAAAAACATTAACTCTACAGTGAAGAAACTTGGCAAACACCACCAGAACAAAGTGATCGGGGTTCATATCAGCCGTGCTAAGTCATGTTGACAGCATGTGCCCACTGATAGGACGTGATGGAAAAGGCACTTCACCTCTTGGTATTCTTCCCAAAGACCCATCATCCCAACTAAATAAGGAGAAAACCTCAGACAAGCCTAAAGTGAGAGATATTCTACAAAATGCCTGACCAGAACTCCTCAAAATTGTCAAGTTCATGAAAAATAAAGACTGAAAAACTGTCACATACCACAGGGGACTCAATAAACATGAAAATTAAATGCAGTATGGTGCACCAGACCAGATCTTAGAACAGAAGGAGGACATCAGGGGAAAAGCAAGTGAAATCTAAACAAAGCCTGAAATTTAGGAACTTCATATACTATCTTGGCAACTTTCCTGTAAATCTAAAATTATTTCAAAATAAACATTCATGTTCTTTTAAGTGGGAAAGAGGATGAATAAACAAATCACTAAAGAAATGCGTATGGTCAGAAATCTCTGGAAATTACGTACAAAGAAACACAAGTAATCAAAGAAATGCAAACGGTAGCATGAGGTACCGTTTTTCACCCATCAGAATGGCAATGATTTTCAAAGTAGTAATATTCAAAGTTTTTAAAAACTGTAGGGAAATATGTAATTTGCCAATGCTAGCTGATGTCTTCATCAAGTACACACCTCAGTTCATTTCCCAAGGAAATAAGCCAGCAAGTACTCAAAAGTGATCAGCGATTGTTGGCCACTCACAATGTTCCAGGCACTGTGAAAAATAGTACATATGTATTGAATCATTTGATTTTGATGGTAATTCTATGAGGACATATTATCATCATCATCTACATTTTAAGGATGAGAAAAATGAAATTGTAACACTTAGAACAACTAGAATATTATAGTAATGGCCTCCTCCAATGAGTCATGCCTCCTTGTGTCTGCGTTTGCGTTGTCCCCTCCCACAATGACTCTGGGTTTGGCCATGCCACTTGTTTGGCCAATGAGATATAACCAAACATCACAAATGGAGGATTTCCTTCTCTCTGTTTTTTCAATCTTGCCACAGTGTTAAGAGACTCCAGCATTCTGAAGACAAGCTCAGTCGACATCCAGCACCAAGCACCAGACGTGGAACAGAGGCCAATTCTGGCCAGCTCACCACTGCCAAGCAACCAGGCGATTTTAGCCACATGAGCAACCTCAGGTGCGAGAAACAGAAGCCCCGCTAGGCTAAGCCCAGCCTGAAATGCTGACCCACAGCAATGAGCACATGAAATGGTTGTTTTAAATGACAGTTCTGAGCTAGTTTGTTTTGTAGCAATAAATAACTAATAAACAATCTTATGAAAGTTTTGTTATATCTAATTTATACATGAGGAATCTAAAACTTAGCTGTAGTAGTTTGTCTAGTACGTGGCAGAGCCAGGATTCACAGGGACATAGGTAGTAACTTTAGAAGCTAGCATTCTTAAATTCTGTGCTCCTCTGCTCACCATTCATCTTAATAAAGTTTAAAATTGAGAAATAACTAACAACTGAAAAGTACTTCGAAAGGGGTTTGTTTCAGTAAATTATGACACAAACACATACAATAGCTGACACAATAGAATACCACGGTACAACAGAATACAATTATCTTCCCGGCAATGTAAATCTATTATTAATATGAGAAGATAATAGAAGTTCACGTTCATTAGGTGTTAACTATGCGTCATGCACCGTTCTAGTGTTTCACGTGCTTTATTTCATTTGCTGTTCACAATTCTGAATAGGTTGTACATTTTTCTCATTTTATTATTATTCTCAATCATTCCCATTCTGTATTTCCTTACACATGAAGAAAACAGGTACAGAGTAATTGAGCAACTTGCTCAAGGTCACAGAGCTAGCAAGTGACAGAAATGAAATGCCAACTCAGGGAGTCTGACTTCAAGGCCGTGTTCCTAACCACAACACCTTGCTGTCTGTTTTTTTTCCCACAATATATTTTTAGTTGAGAAAGAGTACATTACAAAAACAGTATGAGTTTCCATTTTGGTAACAGAAAAGAAAGTATAGGTGGTTGTGTGACATGTGTTTATGAAGACATAGGAAAAAACATGAGGGGATTTCTAAGCACACAGTGTCAACCAGTTGTTCCTGAGTTAGGAGTGACTTTTATTCTACATGTTTTTCTGCATTTTCTGATTTTTTTGCAATGAAAGTTTACAACTCTGATTATGGGAACTATAAAACTTTATTTTTTATTGAAGTATAATTGATATACAATAATAATATTAGTTTCATGTGTACAACATAATGATTTGACATTTGTGTACATTATGAAATGATCACTGTAAGTCTAATTATCATCTATCACTCAAAGTTAATACTGTCTACAGTCTTCATGCTGTACATCATGTTCCCATGACTTACTTACTTCATAACTGGGAGTTTGTACCATTTGATCCCTTTCACCCATTTTGGCCACCGCTCAACCCCCCACCCCGGTTTGGCAATCTTCAGTCTGTTCTCTGAGTCTGGTTTACTTTTGTTTTGCTTGTTCTTTTTATTTTGTTTTTTAGATTCCACATATAAGTGAAATTATATGGTATTTATCTTTCCCCGTCTAACTTATTTCACTTGGCACAATGCTCTCAACAACTTTTTTAAAACAAAAACTCCAATATTTTTTTAAAATGATAAAATAACTATGTATGGTAAGGGATGTTAACTAGATATAGTGTGGTGATCATTTTTAAATATATATAAATATTACATCATTATGTTATACACCTGAAACTAATATAATGTATGTCAATTATATCTTAACAAAAAAGGTTCTAATTAAAACAATTTATTAAAATTACTCATCAACTAAAACAATCTTTCTCATCAAATGGGCATCTTTCACATGTGAATTCCAGGGATAGCTAGGGTCCAGGGAAATTTATATGTTCAGCTACTGCCACTAAGAACAAAATTGATACAACCTCTCTGGAATTTAATTTAGCAGTATGTACCAAGAAAGAATTCATAGCACATGAAACAGTAACAATCAAGTATTATTTATAATGCATCAAACTAAAAAAACCCAAAGTCCAACAATAAGAAAATGGTTTCATAGGTGATGCAACACCCTTAAAATAGGAAAGAATGCAGCCATTAAAAATCCTGATTTCAGAAAATATTTAATAACATTCATTATCCCATATTACTTTGTTTCTCATATTGCTTAAAGAGCAGGATATCAGTAAATACCAATATAATTCACATGCAAGTGAATATGTGTGTATGTATGTGTAAATGTGCTCCCCCCAAAAAAAGACTCTGAAATTAAATACACAAAAATTTAAATCACTATCTAAGTAGTGGCATCTTAAATAACCTCAATTTTCTGCAGAATAGTTGTCAAGCACCTAGGACAGGTCCATGTTGAAATCAGTTGATACTAAGGGCATAGAGATTAGTGGCATTCAAGGTCAGGATCTCTGGACCAGTTCTTGGTCTGGGCAGCCACTGAATCATGGCTATGGTAGGTACAGGTGCTTGGAGAAGTTTTACTGAGATGATTAGAACCATAGTGAAACTCGAGTATTTATATACCTGAAACACTCAAGAAAAAAGGACTTCATGAAGCTGCAGGTACTTCAAGGGAATCAGATACACACTGGACCCCAGTCAGGGCCCATGAGAGCCTTTTCAAGCTCCTTCAGCATGTAAGTCATTTTGGAACTGAAGCTCTTATCAACCACAGTACCTGCTGCTAGTGAGTTTATATGGAACCTCTGGGCCAGATCTCTCCAAAATCATAATATCACAGCTTGAATGTAATTTCAGTAATCAGAATCTTACATTTCAGGTACTTTTAACCTGCCAAGGCCACCTGATAGAAAGAGCATAGAGAGCTTTTCTAAGTGAATCAGAGCTACGTGTCAGTTAAGTATTGTTATCTCATCTGTACAAATAAACAAACAAGGGTTCAAACCTGTCAGACAAAGCCCAGGCTAAATTTTAACCCGTGACCTATTAATGTGAAGTATCCAGTCTTCCCCCTGTCTATTCCCTATTGAGATTAGGGAGGGAAACTATTGGACTAATATTTGCACCTAACTAACAGAAAGGATGAATCCTGGGTCTGATGGCAATTGCTAATATTGATTCAAATTTACTGAATCTTGACTTTTAATCCAAATAAGTATTTTCTAATTTGTAGCTCCACTTTGTTACCAAAATATAGTTTACAAAGATGTATAAAATGCAGCAAGATCATACAAATCAGAAGCAGGTGAGAAAGAAAAGTGAACACCATGGTAAGGATACAAAAAGGTGCCAGGACTGAGGCTAATACAAAATCACATATCACAACATCCATTTATGTACTTGGTATCTGTTCTTTATAAACTTATGTAGCATTTTAGAGTTTAAAATTCTAAGTCAGTATGATTTACTACCTATTACCTGATTACGTCCTAAAAAGACAGGACAGCTCTGCCGTAAGTTGCTTCACATGATACCCATCATAATGTCAGAAAAGGTTTAGTGGTTCAGAATTACCTTCAGAATCTAATGAATATGTGACTATGGATTGTGGACTAAAAGATCTTGAGGGACATGTAATAGCAGTTATCTGACTTTTCTGTCAGACTGAGTGTGGTCATCAATGCCTCAGGGGATAAAGATTTAATTTAAACTCAAGTAAATGTTAAATTCCCCACCTCCAGTCTGTATTCTATACTTCAAGTTTCACTCATCAGAATAATGATTGAACAGTGCTGGGTATATGGTTGTCACAAATATATACAACATTCAACATTAATTGTATTGAATGCTATTAAGAGATAATTGATTTGATTGATTATAAACAGAAAACCAGTGCAGATGTTGATTTGTACTTTGAAGAGTTATTTTTATCAAGGAACTACATCTCATAAGGTATCACACAGCACAACCAGATACGTATTCAGGAGCAATTTTTCACCTTAAGAAAGCCCAAAGATTCAAACATGCGACCCCCCCCCTCAACCCACCTTCCAAGACAAAAATCGTAAGTTTGTGAGTAGCTGTGGCACAGGGTCACGCCAGACCCAGGGCTGGAGGTCTCTGGACCCCAGAATTGAGCTTGGACGCACATAGGGAGGCTCCTCTGAAGAAGTTACACAGTGGATTGGATGAAATCCTCACTGCTCTCCCCCATCTCCATCTGTGAACCAAGTGTATGGTTGGTTTGTATGGGTCATTCTCAAACCTTAATGAGCACATAAACAGAGGATGCTGTTAAAATGCAGATTCTGATCCAGCAGGTCTAGGGCAGAGCCTAAAATTCTACACACATGAGAAGCTCACAGATGATGGTGATGCTGCTGGTCCAAGGACCTCATTACAAGTAGTATGGATTTTTATTGTATTTTTTATCATAAAGTTGACATGAAAAGAGATTTGCTTTACCTGGCAAGCTGGTTAATTTGGCATGTCAACTTGACTGGACTAACAGGTGCCCAGATAGCTAGCTAGTAAGATATTACTCCTGAGTGTGTCTGTGGGTATTTTAAGTAGAAGAGATTATCATTTGAATCATGAGACTGCGTAAAGAAGATCACCCTCTTCCAATCTGTTGAGGCCTGAATAGGACAAAAAAGTGGAGGAAAGGTAAACTCACTGTCTCTGTTCACGCTAAGACAGCCATCTTCTCCTGCCCTTGGATATCAGCTCTCCTGGTTCCCAGGCCTTTGGACTCACGCAGACGCTATACCAATGCCTCCCACCACCACCGCCACCAATTCTTAGGTCTTTGGACTTGGGCTGAATTACACCACTGGCTTTCCTGGCCCTCCAGCTTGCAGACAACAACTCATGAGACATCTCAGTCCCATAACCACTTCAGCTAATTCCTATAAGAATCTCCTCTTCATATGTACCTGTAAGCATCCTATTCATTCTTTTTCTCCAGAGAGCCCTAATGCACTCGAATAAAAACAAAATGGAAATTGATTTTTGGAGACTCAGATTTGTGCTACACACTATGGTAACTTCTAGCCTTTACATTAAAAATCATTTAAATTAAGTCAAACTTAAAATTTAGTTCCTCAGTTACACTGGCCACATATTAAGTGCTCATCGGACACATGTGGCTAGTGGCTACCATATTGTACAGCGTGGAAGAAAATTTCCATTATCATAGAAAGTTCTGTTGAACAGTGCTGAACTAGAGTTGGTTCAGTCACCAAACAAAAATTTAAAGAATATCAGGCTTAATCTAATTTAAAACAAATCAAAAATTGAAATCTTTAATTTTCATCTATAAAATTCTGGCCAACTTTGCAAAGGAAAAAAAAAACAAGGATAGGTCAGGACAACATGATACCATTAATAAAAGAAGCTTACATTCCCTCTTCCCGGCAAAGTGCAGGACAGCTCAACCTCAAATGGAATATGACATTAATGGACTGAAAGGGAGAGATGAGTAACAGAGAGCAGCTGAAGTTAAACAGAACAGGTCCCATGCTCTGCATGCTTCATTTCAAAGCCATTTTCATTACCCTTTACTTCTATCAGTCAATCTCTTGACCTGATGGGGAAACTAATAGCAGTGAGAAAAAAGTGTAGATGATGCAGATCACAGTTTTATGTTCAGCTCTGCCTGGAACACTCAACTCTGACTCTTCAATACAAGCAACAACAAGAAAAAACAGAAAGGAAAAGAAAAAGAAACCCAAAACAACCCAAGAGGATGTATTAGATCTCCAGAGAAACAGAACCAACTGCAGATGGACAGATAATTTGTTTTGTATGATATATAAATATATATAAGCATATAAATGTGCATAAAATATATATAGAGAGAGAAATATTTTTTATTTTGCTATCATTAATGTACAATTACATGAACAACATTATGGTTACTATACTCCCCCTGTTATTAAGTCCCCACCACATACCCCATTACAGTCACTGTCCATCAGCATAGTAAGATGCTATGGAGTCACTACTTGTCTTCTCTGTGCTATACTGCCTACCCTGTGCCCCTGCCTAAATTATGTGTGCTAATCATAATACCCCTTTTTCCCCTTAGCCCTCCCTTCCCACCCATCCTCCCCAGTCCCTTTCCCTTTGGTAACCGTTAGCCTATTCGTGGGTTCTGTGAGTCTGCTGCTGTTTTGTGCCTTCAGTTTTTTCTTTGATCTTATACTCCACAGATGAGTGAAATCATCTGATACTTGTCTTTCTCCACCTGGCTTATTTCACTGAGCATAATACCCTCTAGCTCCACCCATGGTGTTGAAAATGGTAGGATTTTGTTTTCTTCTTATGGCTGAATAATATACCATTGTGTATATGTACCACATCTTCTTTATCCATTCATCTACTGATGGACACTTAGGTTGTTTCCATATTTTGGCTATTGTAAATAGTGTTGCGATAAACATAGGGGTACATATATCTTTTTCAAACTGAGCTCCTGCATTCTTAGGGTAAATTCTTAGGAGTGCAATTCCTGGGCCAAAGAGTATTTCTATCTTTAGTTTTTTGAGGAACGTCTGTACTGCTTTCCACAATGGTTGAACTATTTTAAATTCCCACCAGCAGTGTAAGAGGGTTCCCTGAGAGAAAGAGATTTTAAGAAATAGGCTCACATGATTGTGAGGGCTGGCATGTCTGAATCTGCAGGGCAGGCCAGCAGACTGGAAACCAAAGGAAGAGCTGATACTGTAGTTTGAAGTCTGAAGGCAGTCTGGAGGCAAAATGTCTTCTTCTTTAGGGAACCTCAGGCTTTTCTCTGAAAACCTTCAACTGATTGGATGAGGCCCAATCTGCTTTACACAAAGTCTAAATGTTAATCATATCTAAAAAATATTGTCACAAAAATATCTAGACTGGTGTTTGACTAAAAAGCTGGGTACTGTCGGTAACTGTTGAACCACTGTGTCATGTACTTGAAACTAATATAAGATTGTGTATCAACTATAATTAAATAAAAAAGCATTTAGCACAAAAAAAAAAAAGCTGGGTACCACAGCCTAGCCAAGTTGATAAAGAAAATTAGCTGAGACAGGGCGATAAAGGTTGTGAAATCCTGTAACTCCAAGTCCCTCCTTTCTGGGTCTTCCAACCAGCCCTTCCTTGCTACATTCCTCATACTCAACACCAACACCAGTAAAGACTGTAATGATAGTGATGACATTGTGCTGGCCACCTGCCACCTGTCCCGCTTCAGTTTCTTGACAACCTGAAGTCTCCATGAGCTTTCAGAATGGGACACTTGATGTCCACACTGAGACTGCTCTAGGACAAGGGGATAGCAGAGAGCACTGGCCTCTCTTTTCCCCCAAACTCCCCCCTGCCAAAGCCCAACCAAGATGCTGAAAATTGGAATCACATTTTGCTGATGATAAGATCACTTGAGAAGCATCAAAAAGAATAAAATACCTAGGAATAAACTTAACCAAGGAAGTGAAAGACCTGTACCCTGAAAACTACAAGACATTCTTAAGAGAAATTAAAGGGGACACTTAACAAATGGAAATTCATCCCATGCTCTTGGGTAGGAAGAATTAATATTGCCAAAATGGTTATACTGCCTAAAGAAATCTACAGATTCAATGCAATCTCTATCAAAATACCAACAGCATTCTTCAACAAACTGGAACAAATAGTTCTAAAATTCATATGGAACCACAAAAGACCCCGAATAGACAAAGCAATCCTGAGAACGAAGAATAAAGTGGGGGGGATTACACTCCCCGACTTCAAGTTCTACTACAAAGCCACAGTACTCAAGACAATTTGGTACTGGCACAAGAACAGACCCATACACCAGTGGAACAGAATATAGAGAGTCGCGATATTAACTCAAGCATATATGGTCGATTAATATACAATAAAGGAGCCATGGATATACAATGGGGAAAAGACAGCCTCTTAAGCAGCTGGTGTTGGCAAAACTGGACAGTTACATGTAAGAGAATGAAACTGGATTATTGTCTAACCCCACACACAAAAGTAAACTTGAAATGGATCAAAGACCTGAATGTAAGTCATGAAACCATAAAACTCTTAGAAGAAAAGGTAGGCAAAACTCTCTTGAACATAAACATAAACAACTTCTTCATGAACACATCTCCATGGGGAAGGGAAACAAAAGGAAAAATGAATAAGTGGAACTACACCCAGCTGAAAAGCTTCTGTACAGCAAAGGACACCATCAGTAGAACAAAAAGACATCCTACAGTATGGGAGAATATATTCATAAATGACATATCCGTAAGGGGTTGACATCCAAAATATGCAAAGAGATCACACACCTCAACAAACAAAAAGCAAATAAGCCAATTAAAAAATGGGCAGAGGATCTGAACAGACACTTCTCCAAAGAAGAAATTCAGATGGCTAACAGGCACATGAAAAGATGCTCCACTTTGCTAATCATCAGAGAAATGCAAATCAAAACCACAATGAGGTATCACGTCACACCAGTTAGGATGGCCAACATCCAAAATATAAACAACAAATGCTGGCGAGGATGCAGAGAAAGGGGAACCCTCCTACACTGCTGGTGGGAATGTAAATTAGTTCAACTATTGTGGAAAGCAGTATGGAGGTTTCTCAAAAAACTAAAAATGGAAATATCATTTGACCCAGGAATTCCACTCCTAGGAATTTACCCTAAGAATGCAGGAGCCCAGTTTCAAAAAGACATATGCACCCCTATGTTTATCGTAGCACTATTTACAATAACCAAGAAATGGAAGTAACCTAAGTGTCCATCAGTAGATGAATGGATAAAGAAGATGTGGTACATATACACAATGGAATATTATTCAGCCATAAGAAGAAAACAAATCCTACCATTTGCAACAACATGGTTGAAGCTAGAGGATATTATGGTCAGTGAAATAAGCCAGGCAGAGAAAGACAAGTATCATATGATTTCACTCATCTGTGGAGTATGAGAACAAAGAAAAAACTGAAGGAACAATATAGCCACAGACTCACAGAACCCAAGAATGGACTAACAGTTACCAAAGGGAAAGGGACTAGGGAGGATGGGTGGGAAGGGAGGGATAAGGGGGAAAAGGGGCATTATGATTAGCACACATAATGTAGGGGGGCACGGGGATGGCAGTATAGCACAGAGAAGACAAGTAGTAATTCTATGATGGGCCGTGACTGTAATGGGGTATATGGTGGGGACTTGATAATGGAGGGAGTCTAGTACCCATAATGTTGCTCATGTAATTGTATACTAATGATACCAAAAAAAAAAACAGAGATGAAGCTAAAAAAAATATATCACTTGGGAAATCTGGAAAATGAGATGTTTGTCAAGCTCAGAACATCTCAAAAAACAAACACTGGTGGAAGGGAAAAGGGTTTTCATTTAAAAAGCCTTTCTAGGCTTCCAAACCCAACTTGAATTTTCCCCTGGGTTTGGAATATAGAAGAGAAAGCAATTTTCTCACCTTCTAGGGAAAAAAAATTATTTCAGACCATGAACTTCATAGTCTATAAGGTATCTAAGTTTATACTTCCCTGAAAAAGTTCCTTCTGACTTCATTCTTAATTTTATATTCAAAACTGATGAATAGATAGTCAGCAGTGGTGTTATCTGAATGAGAGGAAATTATCTTCCTCCCCACAATGATATTAAATATTCAGGTGGCAGATTTCTTGGCTGATTTCCTTCACCACTTATTTCAAAGTCTAAGCATGAACTTTGTGAATCACAGACACTAATATTCAACTTGCAACTCGACTGCAAAAGGCTGCAGCTTCTTGCCTGGGTCTTGGTGTGGTCTTTGGGGTGCTTTTCCTAAGCCTTTGGCAGAGACCAGGTCTCACTTAGAATACTACAAGCCACATTCTCTGCATGTGTTTATTCTACAAGACGCCACTGGACTCCACGATCACCAGTGACTCTCAGATGTTGACAAGATTATCAAAAACACAGTTATTTAAATCCATCAATTTCTACTCATGATTCAGACTGTGAAAGATTCTGTGGACCAATCCCATCATAACTGAGTTTCATAGGAAGTATAAGAATGATCTATATATAAAGTAACTTAGTTTCCAATAGTCGATGTAAATTCAGGAAATGAAACTAGTAAATTCATTCATACGGGTAAAAAAAAAGAAATTAGATTGAGAGCATGCCCCTTCTATGACATGCCCCCTATCTATCTTTCCACATTCTAGGCTTAATCTCCCACTCCACTCACCTAACTTGTCTTGCATCCCACCTTCTCAAATTCATTCCTCTCTTTGAATTCCAACCCATTCCCATTTATAGCCCCATCAAAAGTCCTACCTGCTAGGTACTTAACACTCAAATCTCTTATCTTCCATAATTCCCAGAGCAAATCATTTCTAATTAACTTCTCCACGTGTGTATTTTCAACACATTGTCCTTACCAGAATTAGAGCCTTTATCATGCTTTAGGTTGAGGTTCCTTGTGTATCTTAGCTTTTGTGAGCTCTGACTCAAAAATTTACTGTGTGTTATTTTTCTTTCTCTCCCAGCACCTAACACATCACATGCCCAAATAAATGTTTAAAGTGGAATGTTATGGAAAGGAATAGAGGTAGCTCCAAAGAGGGACAGTTTCACAGGTCCAGGTTCAGCTGTTAATACAGGTTTTCTGGAGGCCCAGTGATTCTACAGTGTAGACAATGTCTTTAGCCCATGAAGCCCCCAAGACAGGGAAGAAAATGTCCTTAGAGAAATGACACAGAGAAGCAGAAAAAGAGGAGGGTCCAGGGAAGGGACACTTCATCAAGAACCATGATGAACTCACTCTCCCAGAATGGCCTCAAATTTTCTATTCTGGCAAGAAGAGTCTGCTAATTCTGATAATCTTCCTTACCCAAGTGCAAAGTGGTAAGCTGTGACTGTCTCCCCACCACACGCTATAATAAAAGAATAAGGCATGTTGAAAGCTCTTCTGTACAAATTATCACATTCCATTCTTACATACCCTGGGAGGTAGGCAGGGTAGCATTTTCTCATTTTATAGATGAAGAAGGAAAATCTCAGAGATTAAACAATTTTCCCAAGGTCACATAGGTAGTTGAAGGCAGAGCAGGAACTGTACCCAGGTCTTTTTGATTCCTGTTTCAGAACTGGAGATGCCAAGTACACTCCCACTTTCACAGGCATAAGATTTCCAGGCCTTCATAACCATTTGCTATTTCTACTCCAAGCAGTTTGGGGTCGGAGTGAGGAGGGCAGCAACTAGTCCCAGATGTGGACGCAGGGAAAGCTCAGGCAAAGCAAAGCATGGGGAAGCAGGACAGTGAGCTCTGGGTGTGAGATTCATTATGTCCGGGAAGGTCAGGTTTCGGTAGAATCTTTTATTCTAGAAGCAGAAACTTTGCTCTTTTAAGACAAACCCTTCAAAGATCATCAGTAAAAGTAAAGGGCTCTCTGCTGGCATGTAAGAGGGTGAGAGCTCCTGAAACCCATTCTGGAGTCACTGCTCCAGTGAGGGTGTAGACTGCTCATTTATCTGAAGAAAGAAAAACTCAGGGTCCTTTGAGCTCTCAAAATATTCAATCTTGGGACATTTCATCTTGAGAGAAAATGCAAATACCTCCTTGACTGAAATCCAGGACGTTTAGCCACAGACAGCAGCCACTTTCCATGGACAAAATTTGCCCAATTCAATGTTGGGACACTGTATGGGAATTACCTAAATACTGTGGTTATATGCTAAACAGGCTGGGTAGGAAAGATATTCCAAGATGGAAGGCAAGGCTGTTCATCAGAACTGTTTGACTCTTTGGCATTTGGTATGAAAAGGCGAAGGAGAACACATACATGCAGCCAACATGCAGCGGGTGTAAATTGACATGTCTGATAGAGAGAGAAAATACATGCTAATTCTATAGGAGATCTTTATAAAGCTGACTTAGTCCTCAGTGTGAGTAGGTGAAGGAAAACAAAAAGACTGAAGATAAATTGGAAGAAAATCCCAGAAAGCCCTAAGGCTGAAGAACAGGAAAAACAAAATGATGGAAAGAGATGAGTGAAAACAGAGAGACAAACCAAGGCTTTGCAAATATGAATATCTGCTCATCAGAAAAAGACTTACTCTTTAGCCTCGGCTGTAAGAATACCATTTCATACATTTATTTCAAGTATTATTCTATTTTGCTTCAGTAGGTTTAAAATATACAAAAAGAATTTGGCTTTTTAAATAGGAAATACTAAAACATATAATGAGATGGTGGGACTGTGAACAATTTTTAAGTTTAGATAATGTATAAATATATATGTATATATGTGTATTATATATAATGTATTTAATATACACAGGTCTGTATTTTTATATTATATAAAATAAGAAGTATATATATATAAAACATAATGAGATGGTGGGACTGTGAACAATTTTTAAGTTTAGATAATGTATAAATATATATGTATATATGTGTATAATATATAATGTATTTAATACACACAGGTCTGTATTTTTATATATTATATAAAATAAGAAGTATATATATATATATATATATATACACTTTCCTTTAAGATACTGGCAAAAACCTAGAGATATTACATAGGTTGTGAACTTTGGGTTCACCAGGCTAAAAAGAATAGCAATTTAGCTAAAGAGATAAATCACTGAGAAGAATAAATGACTATGTACTATAAGAATTTTCTCCTGGCTGGTCCAAAAAGACATTTATAGGGAACTATTCAAAGTGGGATTTTATCCTCACTCACTCCCACACCCACCAGCCCCAGATGTCAGCCACCAGGAAGTGAAGCAGGAAAGTACCTAGACCTTCAAGTCAGTTCAGAAGAGCAGCCTTTGGAAAGCTGTAAGCCATGACTAATTTAAAAAAGCCAAACAGAAAAACACTACTTCTTTTCTGATAAAGAAGAAATTTAAGACTTAGTTATAGGGTTTCTGTATAGAGTGTGCACGCACATGTGTGTTTTAAATGCAAAGTTAAATCAAGTCCTAAATTACTGTCAGACGAATAGAACCTAGAAGCGTATTTTTTACTCTAAAAAAAAAAATCAAAATGAACTGTGTTTTACCCAAAAAAGCAAATCCATTATTATTGAATTATATTTCTTGCCTATTTATAAGGGGGCATGTGGGGATTTGATATAGCTTTCCAATACTGTTAATATAGAGATTAAAAAGAGAAAAGGAAAAAGAAACAAATGTCCTGCCCACAGAGGGATAACACAGTTACTGTGACTGGGCCCTATGCTGGGCCCCAAGCTTCTTGGCAGGCAAGACCAAAAGGAAGACACAGTGAGTTTTATAATGCCAATGAGAGAAAACCCACAAATGCTGTAAGGGAGAAAATCTTTGTTTCTGGTAATAAATTTTCCAAAAAGCAGCCATCACTACATTAAACAATAATTTTTAACAGTTGAGGTCTTGTGGAGAAAGCTTGCATTTTTGTATTTCTTAAAGAGTGTTCCTTTTGAAATTTTGGGCATAAATTTATCATTCAGCTCTTAAAATTAGGAGAGGCTAATATGTATATTAGTGATGCCACCATCACATTGTTGAATAAGATATAAATCATATTACTGTAAAAATGTACCAGAACATGGACAATATGTTAAAATCTTACTTCCCTCAAGTATTCAGGAACAAACTTCACCATTTTAATCAAAGCCAGATGCCAGGTCCATGGCGGCATCCTTCTTCAAATCTACTAAAGGTCATAAGAAACTCTATCTTCATAAGTAAGTGATCATTCTCCAAACAATCATGGTGTCAATGGGATTTCAGGATAGCTTGGATATTTTCCTATAGTCCAAAGGTTTTTTGGAGTGTAGTTTGTTTCCATTTTAACGTCAGAAGGAGGGAGATGCATTTATTTTCTTCCTTGGAATGATGGAGAGAAATGTCTTAAAAGCACAACACTGGCACACAGAAAAAGGTTATAGAAAAGCTTAAGAAGTGAAAGATAAAAGCTTGTATCAAGAGATGAAACAAGAGAATGCAGATATCAAGAGAAAGAGTACCAACAGACACTTATAAAGGACACAAGAAAGAGATACAAGCAGATTTTCAATGAAGAGGTAAATTTTAGAAATATATTACTGAAAATTGTTGAAAACCCTGCCTTAAAAGCAGAACTCAAGAACAAATAGGAAAAACAACTCATGGAGATTGCAGAAATTCTGAAGATCCAAGGGATTACTTAGAGGTTTAAGATGCATAATTCTAGAATATGTATCATTTATGTTAAGAACAGGAATAATTACATCCACATGAGTAGTTAAGGCCTTGTGACTATTGCCGCCATTGTCAAAGTGGAAAGAAAGGGGATGGATACTAAGATGATTTGGTACAGAAATAAGGAAGGAAAAGAGAGAAGATAGAAGGTAGCAGCATAGATAGAAAGAACATGAGTTTGGAGTGGACTCATCTGGATGTGAACCACTTTGCACCACACTGGCTCTGTGATGCAATGAGTTACAAAACTTCTCTGAGCCTCAATTTCTTCAATCATAAAATAAGGATAACAACAGGATTATGAGGAAAAGTAAATGGAATAATGTGAAAAGACCTAGCACAGTGCCTACCACAAAGACTACTAATGCATTTATAGGAGGGGTGTGGGGCCAGATGGAAAGAGCGAAAGAGGGAAAAAAAAGGAAGAAAGGATGGAAGGGAGAGAGGAGGGTAGCTAGGAAAGAGGAAGAATGGAGAAGGAAGGGAGGGAGGGAGGGAGGGAGGGAGAGAAGGTGGGACAAAGCAATCCCTACTTATGGAACCTGCAAAGAAATATAAACAGCTAAATAACATAGAGGAGAAAGCCATTCTGCTATGTACAATTGGAAGTCTTAGAGTAGAAATGCCCTTAGAGACTACTGAATTCAATTCCACTTTTACAGATAGTTAAACTGAGACCCAAAATGGTACTAATTCAAGGTCACAAGTACAAGTTTGCAAATAGATCTCTTCTCTGGAAAAAATTCTATTATGGTTATTTTAGAAAAGAAAATTAATGTCAGGCAAGGTTGGCTGACTTATTGGTGGCCATAAATAGGAAGGCTGGGCATTAACCTTTGCTGGATGTATTTCCAAAATGTATTACCTGAATATTTTACTGGCTTTTGGCCTAGTCTCTTGGAGACTTTCTCCTAAATTTAATGAGTAGTGTTTCATATTATAAATTTAAAGAAAGTATTGAACATTTTATTCATTATAAAACAGCCAAGACTGAGAATGTAGCTCTTTGGGGTAAATAATTACTACCTCTTTGTTACTTTAACCACTGTCTGTGAAGGCAGTTTAGCCCAGACATGTCAATTAATACCAGAATCATTAGTTCTTGGCATCCACTGCTTCTTAATACCTTTTTTCTCATTCTAACCACATCCTAGTAGGTATAATCACATAGCCAGAAAAAGTATCTCTCAAAGGAAAAAAATTTTTTTTGAGGAAAAGAAATTGTGTTCCAGCTAATGAGGCCTATTGTTGACTATCCGTAGAAAGTATAAGAATGTATTTCATTCTTCCTTCCATTGTTTCAAAGTCTGAATCACTAAAATATACTTGAATCGGATTTTGGTTTATGTTTATTTTTTACATCAACATATGCCTGCCACAAGATATACCGAGTTGATTTTATCTTAGGAAAATGAAAGAGGTAGTACTTGGTTTCAGTTTCCAACCAGATTTCTTGACTTTTCACTTGGTGACCACTGTCAATCTCATTTCAATCTGAGAACACTAGCTGTAAGATGTTTTTAGGGGCTGTTTTAAATCTTAACAGAGAAATGTCAAACAGACTCCCTGATCTTCCTGAAGAAGTTTAGCACCGAAAAGAGGCAATAATATTTACATAATTTAAAAGATACTTACCGACACAACAAAATACATCATTTTGCTTACTACTAAATGAGTGATTACTAAATGAGTAATTTAGTCAAGAATGCTAAATCAAGAAGAGAGATGTACAATGGTCAAAGAAGACCTACATCCTAATTATCACCATCATGACCATCACCACCGCCATTATTTCTAGTATGTATTAAGTGTGTGTCATATGCCTCAGACTAGTTTTAAGGACTTTATATACATTAACTCATTTAATTTTTGCCACAATCTGTGAGACACATATTATCGTCTCATATACAGATGAGGAAATTGAAGCTCGGAAAGGTTAAGTGGCTGTCCAAAATGCCACAATTCCTAAGTAGCAGAGCTGAGATTTTCATCCACACATTTTGGCTTCAAAGTATAAACCCAAAAGGGGCCCCAAGGAAGTAAGATTTGATCTGGGTCTTGAACGTCAGATAAGATTTCACTAAATGCAGAGGGGATTGGTGGGGAAAGGAATGAACAAAAGCGAAAAGGTGAGAGAAGTCACAGTTTGGAGTAGGGAAATTTAAGTTTGGGAAGATTGGCTATTGGTAACAACAATAAAACCATACTTTTAAGCAAGAAACAGACATATCAAATGACATTGTAGGAAAATGAACCCGACAATAATGTACAAGATGGTCTCAAATAGCGAGAGGACTAGTTAGCAGACCTTCGTGATATGTAAAATTTGCAAATAAAAGCACTTGAACAAGCATTAACAGGAAGAAAGAGGTGAATGAGAAACATTAAAAGAGAAGTGTCAGATCTCAGCCACTGAATGAGTTGAGGCATAGGAAAAAATGAAGAATCCAAGATGGCTCTGAAGTGAACCTGGACAAATAGGAATATGGTACCACTACTGACAGAAACCAAAGAGTTGGTTTTACAAAGACAATGATAAATTAAATTGATCATTCCTCTGAAGTCATTGGTTCTCCTACACAAATGATTGTTCACTGCATTATTTCTCTCTCTAAAACTCCATGTTTGTAATTCCCAAAGCTTAGTTCTCCACCTTTTCTTTTTTACCATCCCTTACCCTACAGACAGCACACCCATGCTCACTATGTCAGTGTTAATTTGTATGTTCATAATGCCTTAATGCCATATATATATATCCAGGCTTAGGCTATCTCCCACATTCAACAGACACTCCAGCAGGCTAACGCTTCCACTTGGAGATGCATCAAGCAAGTGAAGTAACGGCACAGCAGGCCACAGAAGCTGTCAAGGCAAGCCTTTACTGCCGACCCATTTGGCCAGATCTAGGTCCTTGCTGTACATTATAATCAACTATGAAGCATTGATGATTCACACATGGCCGGTCCATACCCCAGAATCTCTAGGAGAGGCTCATGAACATGTATATTTGAAAACCACCACCACAGGTCTTTCTACAGTAAAATGAGAGATGAAAATCACTAACCAATGATGAGACTGATAGGGAGAGCTACAGCGCAAGGTCTACCAAGAGGAAATGGAACAATCAGAAGCTGAAGTCAGGTTATAGAATAGAGTTCATTGTCTTGAATGAAACAACCCCAGCAAACATGGGTTAGGACAGCAAAGAGTAGAAATGGGTAGCCAGTCAAAACTGGGCAACACAGTCATGAGAAATAGAGGAGGCCTTAGTTCGGGGGATCACCACACCATCAGCTTCAGCATCAGCCGGAAACTTAGAAATGCAAAATTCCTCAACCACACGTGACCTGAATCCAAAACTCTGGCAGTGGGTTCAGCCAAGTGTGTTCTGACAAGACTTCCAGGTCATGGTGATGCACACTGAAGTTTGGGAGCCGATAGTCAAGAATCAAAGAGCACAGACAGAAGGAGAGGACCTAAGTAGGGAAGAGGATGTCGCGCAGCCTTCAAATGTTTCCAGGATCTCATGGAAATCTTATGAATTAATAATACCCTATACTACAAGGGAAGTTTCATCTAATACTAAAGAAATGGTATTATACAGATGGTATTCTCTGACAGCAATGCAACAGAATCAGAAATCAATAACAAAAAGTCTATAACAAATACAATTAGAAGCTAAAAACTGTACTTCTAAATAATTCAGTGAAGAAATAAAAATTATACTGGAAATTATAAGACCCTTAGAGCTGAACGTCAACAAAAATGCTACATATAAAACTTGCATAATGCCATAAAGGGGCAATTATAATCTTAAATATGCATGTTAGAAAAGATTGAGATTAAAAATTAAAGAATTAAGATTCCAAACACAGATGAAATACACCATTTCCTAAATTTACCAAAGGTAACTCAAGAAGAAATACCTAACCTGGGTAGACTTGCAGTTATACTATCAAGGGTTCTCAAACTGAGAACCCTAGACCAGAAATAACATCACTTGGGAACTTGTTAGAAATGCAAATTCTCAGGCCCCACCTCAGACCTACTGCATCAGAAACTCTGGGAATGGCACCTGGCCATCTGTGTTTTAACAAATCCACCAGGTGATTCTAGTACAGCTAAAATAATAAAGTTCACAATACCAAAGAAGGTTGTACTTCTATCTCTGATTAACACCAAAGATCTTGCTTAAATTATTACAAAGGTTTGAATGGGCTTTCATAAGTGAAATTGGTAATAGTCATGATAATGTGGATTGCCTAAAAGATTTTGCTCCCACTTTGTATGAAGATGGTATAAAAGTCTGGTATGCCCTGTTAGCCTGTACACTTCAGAATGGCACCCCAGCCAAGATTAGGCCTGTGTCCAGCTCTGAATTCAGGGGATTCCAGTTGTGTGAATGATGCCTCTAGAATACTGTCATGTTTGCCTTAATGACATTTTCAATCAAGCTGTGGTCAGAACACCTAAAAAGACAAAGATTTGAGATTTTTGCACCCTTCCTGTGCCTGCTTGCTAATAAATGTGGTAGAATTTGCTCTTAAACTTACTTTCGTTATAACTTGGTAGAGTGAGGTGGTATAAGAATGGCAAACCCCTACTTGCCTCTCTTGGAGGCTACAGTTTTCTACCGAAAACAATCTAATAGTCACACATGACCAATTAGTCTGGACTAGTTCACTTTAAGTGGGTTAATGAGAAAATGGGAAAAGAGAAATTGAAGGCAATGAGTACAGACAATTCTTTCAAGAAAGTAAATGGGAACAGAGATTTAGGGCTATGATGAGGGGTAGGAGGGAATGAAGCCAAGGATTGTTGCATTCTCTCGGATAGTCAGTAAAGTAATCCACCTATCTTTTTTCCATTTTTTAAAATATTCCCACAATACACTGAAAGTACCACAAAGAAAAAAAATTGAGACCTTGTAATCCTCATAAAACAGGTGTTTTAAGTTAATTCACATTAATCTGTTATACTCTATATTTAAATGTGCACATATGCAATCCATTGATCATCCCAAAGAGTTTGACAAATTAGGAAGTATATTTAGACCAATAAAATCAGTTTTTAAACTTCTGATGTTTTAGCTACAGAAAAACAGGACAGTCTTGGGCTTTCTATTTAGCACCTGTCATTCTGTTCCACTTCCATGGAATGCCATTCCCCTTCAATGACACAAACTTACGACAGCATTCGTCTTTTGAAATATTTTGTTTCCATAACTTCAGGTCATAATAAGGTTGACTAGGAGAGAGAGATTTTTTTGTTAATGAATCCTTCTCTTCTTCCAAAGGCTTAATCCTGATACATTAGAATGCTTAACTGTTTTCTGCAATAAATATACCCCAAGGTAATTTTCCCTGGTGAATTAGCTGGGCACAAATGAATCCTGAGTGTTCATGGCCTGACTTCAAAACTTTTTCTCTTTTAATTCCTTGGCTGGCAGATTTCTCAACTTGGAGACTGACACACAGACTTCCAGACTGGGCATTCTGTTTGAAAGAATGAGTCTGTTCAGCTGATACTAGTTATTGGAAGGAGCTAACCAAGGAAAGGTGAGTACTAAATATCTGTTCTAGAGAAAAGGCTTAGTTAGCCAAAATAAATTATTTAGACCAGGCACATACTAAACATTTCTAGCCCACTACCCAGATGTTTCTATGAAAGCATTTCCAAATTGGTTCCCTTTGGGAAGCATACTTTTTAAACACTGGTGAAAACAAACCTCTATTTTTCATCAGATCTAATGAATTGTTCTATTTTATTAAACAAGTACCTTACTATTCTTCATTTGTCTTCTTCTCATACAAAAAGGTCTCATTTCAGTAACAGAAAATAAATATTTGAATTCAAGTCATCTCTCTAAGGGAGTCAAGAATTCATTTTTTAAGTCTAACTAATTTGTTTGAAGATAGTCATCGGTAAGGAATGAAAATACTTAATACTAACTTATGTTTACCTAACTTTGGTTTCTTAAGGGACCTTCACATTCATTCTCTCAAAACCTGTAAGATAGGGATGGGCAAGTATTGCCATTACCATTTGCAGATGAGAAAACTGAGATTCAGAAATGTAAGGGACTTGCTCAATGTCCTACAGCTATAGTAAGGGCTAAAGGCAAAAGTCAATTATAAGACTGCACCCCAAACCCAACAGTCCTTTCATGACATTGCTTACATCCTGTTTGAGTATCTAAGCAGGAAACAGTATCCACTAGTCTGACCCAATTTCCAAGGGGTTGCATATCAATCCTTTCTCAGTTGATTCAGTGATTGAATTCTAGACTGCCCTTACTGACTGGACTATCATAAAACCAGAGAACTTTTATTCAAAAAAAAACTTTCAATGCTCAAATAAGTTTATGGTTCAAATAATAAAGAGTCTAAAGATTTAGAAATGATTAAAGGAAATATTTCTAGCAGTGCTACATTCATACCATAATAAACCATTTTAAAAAACTAATATTAGCTCATCAACAGTCAGGGAGAAAAAAGTACATGTTTTTAGAAAAGAGACTGAACAACAGTCTAATAACGTAATGGTAATTGCTATACAGAGCTCATAAAGCTTTCAGTTCCAGGTGACACACAAAGCACATGTTTACTTTTTATTCCTTCCCAAACCCCATTTGAAAAAATTTTTTTAAAGATCTTTTTAAGGAATAAATCCCTAACAGCACTGGAAACAAGAAAAAGTATAATCAGTAGACCAGAAATTATGAGGAAATAGAAAGCAGATGGGGTCAGACTGACAGAAAATCCAAACCAGAGAAATCTGCAGTGCACAAGAGGTGTGGGACAGACAGCTGTGAAAGCAGCATTCATCTCTAAGAATGCCATCAGAGACAAACTGTAAGCTCTGAATCGACAAATGTGGGGTAGACTAGATGAGGAGAATATCAAGATAATAAATTAAAGAAATACCAATAGAACTGTAGAGCCAGCTGTGTCCCCTCTTGCCCCTGTCTATGGATATCTTCTGACTGGGCTATTTGCTTCCAGAAGATTTAATTGGGCAGAGATCCTCGCATAGGGCAAAAAATGAAGGAGTCTGAGGTCACTTCAGACATCCACAATGGACACACACACACATACACAGGAAAGGTAGCAACTTCCATACCCAGACATTCCTTGCACCAGCAATACTAGGGTCTCTCGGCCAGCACAGCTGCTCCCAAGCTAACAAACTCTAAAAGAAAGTATGCCTGCTTACACAGAAATTTGTAAATTCTAGATGAAATGCTATGTTCCTAGAAAACATAAATATCCATATTCCAGAAGCAGTTGTGAACCCAAATTGGATTATAACCATATGATAATTAAATATATGGGGGGGAAATGTAAGCCCCCAAAAGGCACTGTTCAAGGTGAATTTGTCTCAACAAAACCAATAACCTCTATTTTATTTAAATTGTCCATAGATGTTTTTTAAAAAGTCTCCTAACTCCTTCTGTGAAACTAGAACAAACATATTACACACATACCAGATGCTACTGGTTGAGGTCTATGGGCCATTTCTATCTTGCCATTGATTAAGTTTAGATAGCAATATTTTTAATACCAAATGTAAGTGTTGTAACCCAACATCCATTCTCCTATTACCAGAGCCTCCACTTCTGTGTCACATCCACTCTACTCAATTTTTTTTACAATTTGGTTCCTCTAAGCATTTGAGTTTACAATTCTTACCACAGACCAATTTCACTTGTGACTCAGAATTTTAAAATTTGTACTAAAATATTAGCAAATCAAATTTGGCATAGTGTAAAAGAACAAAGCATTATAACTGAATGGAGTTTATACATACATCTGAATGGAGCTTATACATAGAAGAACTGGCTTATCATTAGTACATTAATTCACAGAATCTGCTATGTTAACATATTAAAGAACTATTTCATAGATGAACACACACATACACACACACACACACAAACTTGAACATTTTATATCCATTTCTGATTCGTTTGTAACTCTTAGTAAGCAGAGAGTAGAAAGAAACTTCCTTAATTTGATAAAGAGACTGTATCTGAAACATAGAGCTAATGACATTCTTAAGGATGAAAGGTAAGAAAGAATTAAGAAAAAGAAAAATCATCACTATTACTCAAAATTATTCTGGAGTTCCTAGGTAATGCATTAAGACAAGAAAGCAAATTAAGTATAAATATTAGAAAAAAATACAGAAAGCTTTGAATAGTTATAGTTCAAGATAGTAAGAGAAAACTATTGAACTAATGAGAGAGTTTCCTGAGGGATCAAGATACAAAATGAGTATATCAAAATAACTACATCGCTATAAATAGACAATAACCCATTAAATACAAAAAAGTCATGTTTATAATAGCAATAAAAATGTTATATATACATATATTTAAGAATAACAAAACAAGAAAGTTATAAGAAAAATATTAAATATTTCTGAAAAACCTTTTAAAAATCTAAATAACTGTCGAAATACATTATTTTTTGTATAGGAAGTTTCCATTGGTAAAGGCATCAATTTTTGCCAAAAAGATAGCTACAAATTCAGTGATTCCAACAAAACTCCAAAGTATTTTCAATGGAACATGTAAAGTTGATTCTAAAGTTTACTTGTAATAGTAAAGATGACCAGAAAAAGAGCTTAAAAAATTGAAAAAGAACAATGATGGGAGATTTTTTCTAGCAAATATCCAAGCAAACTAGAAATCCATGTTAATTGAAACAGAGAATTCATACAAATAGATACATAATTGCATACATGCATGTACAGATATGGACACAATACACACACAGACACATCTCCAGGATACATCCAGCAGCAGCAATGGTGAAAGAAATACATGAAACAAGGAAAGAAGTGAGCTAGCTTACTGAGTTTTGCTCCTCAGTGCATCAACATCAGCCAGAGTAACCACTAGAAGCTAAAAGTCTATGAGACTGCAGTTCACAAACACTTTAAATGTACTATGGAGTGTCCATAAAGACCAAATGCCTATAACCTGTAACTGATACTATACATAGATTGAATAGTACTAATCTGGTTAGGGGTGAGCATTTTAGTTATTTTTTATCACGGGTCATAACTGAATTTTTTACACAGAACACATGAATTATGACCCAGTATCAATGGTCAAAGAAAATATTTGCACTATGAACCTGTGGACCAGGGTTTCTCATCAGACACTTCTGAAGTCTGGGCACATCTAATCCTCTGTCGTGGAGGATTTCTCTATGCATTGTAGAATTATAATATCGCTAACAAAACTCTGGTGAGCCCTCTCCATTACCTGGCATTCCTCCATTATACTCTAGTCAATCATTCTCCCAGAGTCTAAATTAAAGACAATTTTTTCATCCCTTCTCTTTTCCTCAAACTTGCATTAATTCGCCCTCAGACCTCACTTTCAACTAATGGCTTTACCTCCTAATTCACTGAGAAAACAGAAGGTATCTGAAAATAGCTTTCCCATCTTTCTACCACAAAAATCTACCAGCATTCGTGTAGCTGTACAATCAATAGTCCCTCTTTAGCCACAGGGGGTACGTTGCAAGACCCCCAGTGAATGCTTGAAATGGGTTAGTGCCAACACTATACAGGCAGACCTCATTTTATTGCACTTTGCAGCTACTGCATTTTTTTTTACAAGTTGAATGTTTCTGGCAACCCTGAGTCAATTAAAACCATCTACGCTATTTTTCCAACAGCGTTTGCTCACTTCCTCTCAGTGTCACGTTTTAGTAATTCTCACCACCTTTCAAATTTTTTCATTATTATTATATTTGTTAGAGTGATCTGTGATCAATGATTACAACTCATCAAAAGCTTAGATGACGGGTTAGCCTTTTTTAGCAATAAGTATTTTTTAATTAAGGTGTGTACATTGTTTTTCTAGACATAATGCTACTGCACACTTAATACACTACAGTATACTGTAAACATACCTTTTATGTGCACTGGGAAACCTAAAAATTCAATCGACTCACTTTACGGCCCTGGTCTGGAACCGAACCCACAATATCACTGAGGGGTACCTGTATATACTATGCTTTTTCCTATACATGCATACCTATCACAATAATTTATAAATTAGGCCCAGTAAGAGATTAACAGCAATAACTAATCATAGAACAACTATAATAATAAAAGTTACATGAATGTGGTCTCTCTTAGAATATCTTATTGCACTGTACTCACCTTTCTTGTGTGATTATGGAAGAAGACAAAACGCACCAGGACGAGGTGAAGGGAGGTGAGGGAGGTAGGCATTGTGACGCAGGCACTGTGACGCAGGGTAAAGCTACGTACGTCAGATACGTAGATCTGCGGTACGTCAGAGAGATTGCCTACTTCCAGACCGCGGCTGACTGCAGCTGACTGCGGGTGACCGCAATCACTGAAAGCGAAACCACAGAAAGCAAAACCCAGGATGAGGAGGACTGCTGTACCTCTATATTCGACCTTTCCTCCTGTTAGCAACCTTTCCCTATTCCTAAGCTATATTCACGTAGTGTTAATATACACATTAATTTTATAGCCTATAGTAATCATATTTGCAGCCGTCTAAAGTGTATGTTCAATTCAGATACTCTTATTCCAGTTGTAGCACTACTGTGATAATGCTCTGTTTTGAAATTCTTGTCTTATAGGCTCGTAACAATATTTATGGTTATCAGTGAAGTGTGAGGAGCCCCAATCTCTAATAAATATTAACAAAGTGAAAGTCTAATGTTTTTGAAGGATGGAAGCTTTCATCTATCTAGTATCAAGCAACCACACTTATAACTTTGATTAAATTGAGGATGTTGGAGGGAGTGAACATGAAACTTGTTGGGCTTTATTATTTAAAACATTGCCAATGATAAAAAATATATATATGAAAGCAAAAATATATATATATTGTCAGATATTTTTGTTGAGCACCTACTACACTGTTTTTAGACCAGCCCTAAAATAAGTGAATCTTTAGTAAGGCATGTAACCTCCAAATTTAACATTGTCCCTTTGGGGAAAATAAAATCTCCTTACAATGATTTACCTTACGATGCAATTTCCAGAGAATGGTAAGAAAATGAGATTTGCCTATACCTGTCCTGAATTTCTGAAGGAATGTTATCAGGCTTTAAAATATTGTCCATAAATGCATTTGAAAGAGTTCATTAAATGCAAACTATTATAAAAAAAAAATCCAGTTCCTAACCTGAAAACTTTCCATGCCAGGGTGGGCATGATTGGTATAGTGCCCATTCTTTTAGCTTTAAAAATCTGTGGGACCAGGCACTCTATCTATTACATTCTTTTCCATTATAAAGCCCAAATAAGGAAAACTAAGAAAAGGTGTATCATCAAACCAGCATTTAAGTAACCTAGAAGACAGAGGACATGGTAAGTGTAACCCCTGGCATGGTAAGTGTAAGTGGGCTCAGCTGGCCGAGGCTGGAAAGTGCTCACAGGTGAGGTGAGTCAGAGGCTTTGATGGGACGATGACAGTGTGCTTTGAAAAGGAATTGGGAGGGAATTCCGGTCAGAGTGAGTGGCATACTTAAAGGCTAGATGGCAGAAGAAGGTGAAACCGGATAGCACTTGCTTTAGAGTTGTCAATGACTAAACTCAGAGAGCATGTAGTCTCAAAAGTAGGGCCCTCCCTGTAAGAAATGTTCAATACAGACTAGTAGGATTTCCAAGTGCAGTGTTGAGGGAGAGAGTAGACTGGAGTTAAGCTTCATGTGGTTCAAGGTAGAAGACAATGGATATCCTCACAGGATTCTGGGATGAGAGTATAGATTCAAGATACCTGCACAGAGGTTCTATGACTTGTACAACAGGCTCTGAAAAAAAAAAGATAGAGGGAATGGGGTGGAGTCTTTCATATGGACCTCTTAAGTTAGTTCCCTCCAGGTATTAAGGATAAAGAAAAGAAATGTTCTGGGGAAACATTCACAGCCCAGAAATGAAAAAGAGAACACCTCCAAGGAATAAAGTAGGTAAGGGCTGAAAGTAAAAGAGCTTAAATTGTCGTTAAGAACAATGTCTCAAACTTAACACCCTTGAGGCATGATTTTTTAAAGTCTCACATGAACAGAAACCACTAACTGTAGCATGAATAAACTTTACCTGCAGTGAGTAACATCATATAGTATTACTAAAACGAAGAACAATGACACATAACCACATCCTTGAGACTCACCTACCTCAGCACTTCCTAGTGTTACTTCACCACAGAATGCTTTATGAATTATAAAATGTCGATGAAATGCCAGCCCAGAAGATATTATGCACATAGTGACTTAAAAGGGGGACAGCAAAAAATGAGTGCTTCAGGAAAATATCAAAATTGAATTCGTATGTTTAAGAAGAAATAAACATTAAATAAAATGACAAATTCAATAGGAAAATGTTCTTACATTTTAGAGATGATCAGTTATTTAGAAGGGAATGTTATGGTGTCTATAACTTACTGTAAAATACTTCCACAGAAACACACACTTACAAAGCACATAAAGCAAACTACGAACATTTTTCTAAATCACTCAAACCCAAAAGGCAGTACATGAATCAGTAAGTTGGAGCAGAGCTATGGAGCCTGGAGTGCAGTGGTGTGTGCTAAATATGTCTGCAAAATCATGCTGTTGTTTCAAGCCATAAAGCACAAGTGTTAAATATTGTTATGGGCTGAATTATGTCCCTCTGAAATTCATATGTTGAAGTCCTTACCCCTAAACCTCCAAATGGAACTGTATTTGGAAATGAGCCCTTTAAAGAGGTAATAAGGCAAAATGAGATCATGTGGCAGGTCTTAATCCAATATGGCCAGAAAAGAAAATGAGGACAGACCCCTACGCACTCACAGCAAGCAGGCTACCATCAGGCAGGGCAAGGGCAGCGGCCTCAGAAGAAACCAAGCCAGTTGACACCTAGATCTCATACTTCTGAAATCTCTGGCTTCCAGAACAGTGAGAAATGAGTCCCTTCTGTGTAAGCCAGTCTGTGGTGTTTTGTCATGGCAGCCCTAGCAAATGAATACTGATATCCTCCCCAACATAGTCAAACCAGAAAGCTGTAAACAAAGATCCTTGAGATGCTGTCTAATCTATCTGTCATCCAGTAGGCAAATCCACCTCTAAGTCTTCCAGCTGACAGATAAAAAGAGTAACTGAGAGGAATACCTGATATCCATGGGACATGACTGTGCTGGAGATGGAGAAAAGAATTCTGAAATCTAACTTCTAAATTCTTTACAGCGCAAAGCCCATCAACCCAGTCTGGACATCTGTTTCGGGACAGTCGTCAGAGAGCCTTCGTTGACAAATGAAGATGAAAAATTTTGGAAGACTTTGCCACAGAGCACACTCTGCATTAAACATTACTTAAATTTTATCAATAAATATACATAAAAAGCTAGAAGTCTCAATCATTGTTTAACTCAGAATTCAGATAAGATATTAAAGAGCGTCTTCACCTTTTAAAAATATAAATTAGAAATGAGGAGGCTTCACTTCAGACTTAACATGTAAACTTCCTTGTCTCCTGAATATCTCAAGGCAGAATTGTTTCCCACTATTTCAAACTCCTTTTCCAAAAGTTACTGAGAAGTCTTGGGGAAAAAAAAAAAGAAAAATAAAAACCTGGTGTAGTGCATGCTAATTGTAGATGGTGTTGATTTTTCTTCCACATATTAAAAAAATTAATTTAGCAAAATATTTATACTCACTCTTTAGCAATGTTTCTGCATGTCTTTTTGCACTGTTTCTAATTATTAAGTTATTGTGAATGTGTGTAAAGCAGAAGAGTTTGCCTAAAGGCTCAGCTTGACATCCTTAGAACAATATCCCCCTTATTGCCCATCTCCAGGACCCCTTCTCACTCTTCATGCCCTGTGACCTCTCTGACCACCCATTGTTTCATGAAATTCTTCTTTCTTCACGTCACAGATGTTGCCTTTCCTGCTTTCCTGATGTTTCTTTCTGTTGGACAAGCTTCCAGTTCTTGCTTACCCTTAATGCATGCTTTGTACAAGGCTTATCCTTGTTTCTCTGCACTTTGCTATTTCACATTCAGCCACCAGGTGAAATGCTTCCAACTCATGGCTTCAGTCACTGATTACCACACTGTTATATCTCAAGCCTGAAGCCCTCACCTAGACCCAGACCTATAATTCCATCTTCCCTTAGATATCGCCACATCCACTTGAATGTTTTCACACCATTTAAATTGAGTTCCTCTTTTTCGCATTTATATAAGCCTCTTTAGCCCCTCAAACCCGGCTTCCCTTTCCAGGTACCTTAATGGATTCACTGTCAATCTTCCTCACCTGCCCACTTGGCTTAATATTGTGTGCAGCTCCTTTCATGCTATAACAGCAGAGTTCGGTGGTTGTGACAGAGTCTGTAAGGTCCACAAAGCCGAAATATTTACTGGGTACCCCTTTATGGGAGATGTTTTGTGACCCCTATCTAGCAGATAGCACTTAGTGGGTTGTTTTTAAGCTGTTTTGCATTATCTTTCCCCCCTTTAGACTCTAGGCTTCTTTATGAGAGAGTCATGTCTTATTCATTGTTGTTTTTTTAAATCTCTATTCCTAGCACAGAACCTGACACATGGTACTAATAGATACTGGTGAACTGTCTTGAACTCCCTCCAAAGAATTTTGGAGTCCCTTTTGGACTCTTCCTGCTTCATCCTCCAGATCCAATCTGCACCGCCTCGCCCAAAATGATTCTTGGTCACATGAGATTGTTTGCAAAAATGGCTGCAATAATTCCTTCTCTCTCTTTCCATGCCCTTGGTTAGTCTCCTCCAATACTGACTCTGGGTTTGACCGATGGGATAATAGCAAATATGATACAAGTGGACGCTTGAAGACTATTTGCTTGCCCTTTCTTTCTTCCTGATACCTCCAGATGAACGAGCCAGGCTAGCCTGCTGGATGGTGAAAGACACATGGCCCTGATAACCCTTTACTCCAGCCGAGGTCTTGCCACATACGTGAGCAAGGCCATTGAATGCTAGCTGATTGGAGAGCCCTAAGGAAACTCTACTGCATGAATGAACCCAGCTGTGGCCAGAAAAGAACCACTCAGAGAGATGAGCCTACCTCAAATTGCTGACCCCAAATCACGAGCTAAAAGGCTATTGTTGTTTTAAGCCAATCTGTTGCAGGGAAGAGAGAGTTGTTATACAGCATAAGCTAGCTGCTCCATTGGTCTTCTTCATTTTAAATGTCTCTGGGATTTGTGCCTTAAACTTTACCTCCAAACCACCGAAGAAGTGCCCATCACCACTTTATTCTCTACCTTTGTGAGGACAAGCATTGCCTCCTTGTAATGTTTCAACCAGAGTAACCACGTGTCCACAGGGCCCCATCTCTGGGGCTGTATGTTAAGTATGTGGTCTCTCAATGGCCTGGGGCTGGCAAAACCTGGACCCACCTCATCACTGGAAACACCTTGTTGGAATGCGGGCACCTCTGATGAAGGTTTTGTTCCTTCGGGTGCTGGTCACACACAAATGATAACTTTTTGTCACACATATATTCTCTGTCCCTTTGCCCCTGGCTCACATGGAGTCTTTGTCTCCTCACCTCCTACAGTCAATCCCTCCCTGTACATGATAGCAGTGTCAACCTCACCAGGAGGCTGGTCCCAGACTCCCTGTGCAGAAGTCCCAACAAACTCTCAGGTCTCTTACTCTGTCTCCAGGTCTTTTCTTCGATCTCTCAAGCACTTTCCCATTAAAACTCACCCTGTTGGGTGTGTGATTGGATTTGTGATCACATGACTCTCATGCTTTATGCTAAGAAAATACACCAACCTGTCTTTATGCTCCCAGTTTCTATTCAGTATGTAAAACACATCTGCCAAATTAATCTTCCTAAAACTTTTCTTTCACCATATCCTGATCAATGATAAAGATATCTTATTTCTTAAAGTCCATTTTAGATGCTAAATATTTATTTTTATATCCAAAATATCCATTTGGATCTGAAAACAGTTATAAGCTCCATGAGAAATGACTCACAAAGCATAACAAAGCCTATAGATAATGTATTCTTACCACTTCCTCTTACGTATGAGTAAGCTACCTATCCTATGCCTGTCCCACCATTGTATTTCAGAAGCACATAACTTGTGTGGTTTCACAGGCTCACAGATGGAGAGGAATTTTGCCTCAGGATAAATCCTCCAATGTGATGCTATTGGAGGTATTTGGAGGTGGAGCCTTTGGGAAGTAAATAGGATTGGATGAGATCATGTGGGTGGAGCCCTAATGATGGGATTAGTACCCTTATAAGAAGAGATAGCGGACTACACTGTATTTCTCTTACTTTCTGTGTCTCTGTCTCACCCTCTTACCATCTCCCACGCTCTTTCCCTCTACCATATGAGGACACAGCAAAAAAGCAGCCATCTGAAGTCAGGAAGCAAGTTTTCACCAGAACTTGAGGAGGCTGGTACTCTGGTCTCGGACTTCCAGCCTCCAGAACTGTGAGAAAATAAGTTCATATTTTATTATGGCAGCCTAAGGTCAGATAATTGGTCAACATCCAGAAGGCAAGAATCACTTGCATCTCTACCAATCCAAATTAATGTTTATTCCTATAGACAAGAATCTCTTGCATTGCTATCAAGTTTTCTACAATTTACAGATGTAAAATAGCTCAAAGATGATGAAAGGCATAAAGAAAACAGAAGAATGCACTAGGCAGGACACCTAGTGATCTTTTCTGCTAATTTCAAATCTATTGTTAAGTTTCCCTGAGCACCTCTTTTGATTAAGTCTCCTTCATTCAAGCTTAGGCATTTTTTGTTTGTCTTCTCTTATGGCAAGCACAACCCACAGTCCTCAAGCCCCTACCAGCCTAAAAGGACATTCAAGAGTTGGGTCACAATGCTGTCATCAGGGCACCCACAGTGGCCTCTAGCCCCACTAGCAAATGCTGGAATGCCCAGCCCCTCCTGTCTTGTTAGAGGGACCCCTGCTTCAGGGTCGAATAAGCTCTACCCTGGATGATTGTTCTTCTTATGGCCAATTGGAGACATCGGATTCCCTTCCAGCTTTCACCTCTCTCTCCTTGGATGCCACTGCTCTCCCTGACCTTAGTCACCACTGAAGTCACTTAGTCGTTCCTGAAGTCACTCTTGTTGTCATGCTGTTTATTCTGCTCTACCAGTCACCTCACTGACAAACAAGGAAGGAACAGAGGAAAGTGAAAAGAGAAATCGTTTATTGAGCTCCTATTAAGTGCCAAGCCCTTAGGTCCTTTGTATTCTTTTTTTAAACTCATGTCAGTTTTGCTTCTGCTTTGGTACTTTAAAGTAAATTATATCTTCCCTAAAAGAATCTCTAAAATATAAGGCCATTCTTCTTTATGCCCCAAATAACCACATTTCATAAAATCTCACATTTAATAAAATTAGTAATTTCTTAATAGCATCTAACACATAGTCCAAATATGAACCTTCCCAATTGTCCAAATATCCTTTACATTTGGTTTATCTAAACAAAGATCCAATCTAGGATAGTGTAACTGATTGTCACACTCGTTTGAGACTCTTTTAATCAAGAAAAATATCCCTTTTTCATGGACTGACTTGAAGAATCAGGGCTAGTTGTTTTATAAAATGTCATACTCTCTGGGTTTGTCTGTTTGTTTCCTCATGGCATTTGTTTAACTTGTGCTTCTGTCTCCTGTCTTTCCTAGAAGCTGGAACAGCTAAAGCCTTGATTCAAGTTCAACATTTTAGGCCAGATGGCATATATCATCAGGGGACATTTAATATCTACTTACCCAGTCAGCAGTGACACTAAGATTGACTGATTTTTCAGCCTTCTGATGAGGCCACCAGCAGTTTACAAAACACTGCGCTACATTATACCTTTAGCATTTTTTGATGAAATAACCTGTAGTCTTGACCACCGTGTGCATCATTACTGTAGCGAGAAAACACTTTAGAATCTTCAGCCACCCATCGACAAGCTAACATTTTGGAATACTTCTTTTTGAAAACAAATGCCTGCAGGGAATTTTAATTAAAAATGGACCTTCAACTCACGGAGCTTGCTTCTCTTCCTCGGGCCACTGATGCTGGCTGCCAACAGTGAGTCTTGGCTGTGGCACAGCCCAGCATGAAGGCTGCAGGGACATGCCCAGATCTCTGATGTGCATTCCCCCAGTTTCTCCTCTTCTCCTCTTACTGCCAGCTTTCCAACCTTTCTTTATCTTTGCGGTTCTTCTCTGAACCCTTCATGTTTCCCTTCCCCCAAGGGAGCCCTAAAGTGAACATAACATTCCTAGCAAATACTGTGCAACTCAGATCCTTTATTGCATTTCAAGTTTGAGGATCTCAGGAATCAGCAATTGTGAAATCAATTTGCAAATCTGAATCAAGAAACTTAAATTCCTAAGAACATTTACCCCAAGGATACATGAAAAGTTGGCTTTTAAGTGCTGCCCTGAGTACTTCTTCATCTTCAGCAGTTCTTGTTCAGGAAATCAAATCAATAGTGATAATATGATGCTGCAAAAAGTCATTGCAACTACCACTGAAGTAATGTTCCACTTAAAGAGCTGCTTAAAACAGAGAACAAGTGTGATTAAGAAAGTCTCCCTGAAACTCAGAAGACCTGCAAAGCTGCCTCCAACCTGCCTTGCAGGGAAAAGAGATAACCTTTGAAAGGTCAAGTTGAGAAATTTAGTGAAATATATTAGTTATAGCAAGAATAGAGAGATGGGACAAGTACATGAAGTGCTGGGTATGGGAAGAGAGGTTACTGGAGGAAGTTACTTTGAATGAAAATTGGTTTAAACCCACTGAAGTCATTTTTCCCAAAGTACAGCAGAGAAAATGAGCATATAAATCTTCAACAGCGAAGGAAAGTTTGTGTTGTTCTCGCCTAGAATGAAGCGATCCGATCCCAATCCCTTATGGAGGCAGATCTCTGCTAGTGATCCACATAAACATTTATTTATATTTGAAGATCTCTGTTAGAAGAGGCAGTACATTCATTTTATGAACTTATAGGGCAGATCAATAGGTAATACTGTATGAAGGCAGATTTCATCTCGATGTCAGGAAGAATCATTTTTATTGTGGTAAAATATACATAATATAAATTCATCATTTTAACCATTTTCAAATATACAGTTGTACCATTAAGTACCGTCACTACATCCATCTCCAGAACTTTTTCATCTTCCCATACTGAAACTCTGAAATACACTAAACAATAAATCCTCTTTCCTCCCTCTCCCCGCCACTACACTACTTTTGGTTTCTATGATTTTGATTACTACTCTAAGTACTCATATATGTGGAGTCATACAATATCTGTCCTTTTGTATTTGGCTTATTTTCATTTAGTGTGTAAAGTCTTCAAGTTTCATATACTTGTAGCATGTGTCAGAATTTCATACTTTTTATGGCTAAATAATATTTCATTGTATGTATATATACTACATTTTTCTCCCATTCATCCATAGATGGACATTTGGGTTGTTCCCATCTTGTGGCTATTGTGAATCATACAGCTATGACCATGGGTGTGAAAACTCCCTCCTTTCCATTTTTTTGCATGTATACCCAGAAGTGGAATTGCTGGATCATACTGTAATTTTATGTTTAAGTTTTTGAGGAATTGCCATACTGTTTTCTGCAGCTACCACACCATTTTACATTCCCACAAGCAATGAGCAAGCGTTCCAATTTCTCCACATACTTGCCAATACTTGGTGTTTTCTGCTTTTTTGATGGTAGCCAGTCTAGTAGATGTGAATGCAGGATTTTTAATGCCTAGACCTGTACTACAGTGGGATGAGCTGTACCAGGAGGTACAGGCTGATGGGTGTGCTCTACCAAAGACTGGATGAATTGGCATGTTCATTTGTGCAAGTTGTGCACTGCCCAAGTCTGTCACGTTGCAGGATGAGTTGGAGCTGAAATCTAGCACGTTTCACATTCCAAAATGTGAACCCCAGTGTAGTGGCAGGAAGCAATAACTTTTTCTTACCTGAAAATATTGTCAGCCTGCCAAACCATGTGCTTGAAGGGGTAGTGTTTTTTTTTCTTTAGTGTAAATTAAGGCACTTATAAAATCTATTGGTTAACCTGGCTGGCTGGTTTTGTCATGAGGAAGTTGTATTTAGAATAGATTAAAGCACAGGGTAACAGTTCTAGATAACTATTAAGGCCCCTTTCAGTAGTGATATTCTGAGGATTTCTTTAATGATTTTACAAAATGCCCTTAAATTCTTTGACACTCCTCAAATTGACAGGTGAAGTCTATGTTCCTTCACCTTGAATATGGGATCTGTGACTGCTTGACTAGTAGAATTTTGCAGAAGTGACGCTCTGCCAGTTTTCAAGCCCAGAGCTTAACAAACTGGCAGCTTCCACTTTTTGTCCCTTGGGACACTCCTTCTTGGAATCCGGCCACCACAGGGAGAAAGCCTAAACCACGTTTTGGAGGGACACACATGAAGAAAAACCGAACTCACCACCAAGTATATGAATTACTTTGGAAGCAGAGCATCTCGCCTTAGCAAAGACCAGCTGTCCCAGCCAAGCCCCACTGAAATGGCAGATTGATGAGTTAAGTCAATGATTATTGCTTTACACCCCTACCATTTTGGGGTTTTCTTTAGGTGCAGTAGATAACCAGAACAGTCTGTAATAAATGTGACCAGCACTCCAAACTCACATTTCCACAACAGACCTTACACCAGCAGTGCCCTGAAGGGTTCCAAGGCTAGGCCTTCTCTAGGGCACCCTCAGTTTTTTTCTCAGGTATCACAGGCCTTTGTCTCTCATCCTCTGTCCGCTCCCTAATTTAGAACAAAATCTCTCTAATATAAAGACACTGACACCCATCTTTTGTGGTGTTAGTACCCTCATTGTTTGGATTTCTTAAGGAACCATAGGTTCCTCTGAGCCACACACATGACGGTTCCACAGACTGTTCAGGGGCTTCGGCTTTGACCTGAGCTAGTGGTGTACAGTCTTGGGTGCTGACTTCAAGGGACAAGACAGTAGTAAAATGTACTTGATCCCATAAACTGTTGTTCGCTTTGGCACTTGAATTTGCTGTAAGCATACAAGCCAAGCAAAGGGGCAGGGAAAACAGGAGAAACCATGCTTGGACCCCGGCTCTGTCTACAGCTTCAGTCGCTGACCAAATCTGTCCGTACTTAATAGGAACCCAGTGGGTTTCTCTGCAAGGCCTTCTTCAGTTCCAAGTCTTGTCTGTTAAACCACCCTCCTCCCTCGATTACTGCCCCCCACCTCCTCCAATCTTCATTTCAGGAAGGAAATAGTTAAAGAGACTCCTGCTCTTCAGGGTCTGGGAGGGGGCGGCAGCTTTGTGCTTTAGAGTGGCTGCCGCCTAGGAGGGCTGGAAGGTTGGGTCGTTCTTGCTGTCCCAAAGTGGAGCCCAAGGTCTGGGAGTTCTCGGAGAAGGGGACGACAACCAGGAGGCGTGCTCCTCTGAAGTTTTCTTTTTCTCGGGAGCCCTCCCGCGCGCGCGTACAGTCATCCCTCTGGTCTGGCGACTGTGGACAGGAGGTGGAGAGGCTCCATCCCACCCAGTGGCCGGAGGCTGGAGGCTTGGGGAGACCTCCCCGGAGAAGCCGTGCCCAGGAAGTTCTTGGAAGCCGAGGCAGCTGTGCCTTCGGGGCCGCCGCCGCCGCGCCAGAGCCCGGGACACTCGCCACCCACCCTCGCCGGCTCGGCTTCCTCTCGCCCGGGCGCCGCGCGCCTACCCCGCCGCTGTCTGCGCCTCCCCAGCTCCACGGTCGGTGCAACTCTTTGCTCTCGGGGACCCGAGCGGGGGTCGGGAGAGGCCGCCAGGGCCCTTAGGTTGGGAGGAGAGGCGAGCCGGCAGCTTTCTCGGCTGGCGCCCTGAACCCGGAGCGACCCTCCGCACAAGGCTGGCACCCACCTGCCCAAAGGGCGCATGGCGGGGCGGGCACCTTCCTGGGAGGGGTGGGCTCCGGAAACGTTCTGAGTTTAGGGAGCGGATTGCAAACCCCTCCGTCTAAAGATCCGAATTCCGCCGGAATTCAGATTTTTAGTCAAAAGCGAACCAACAATTCTCCCAGGGTCCCCCTTTCCCCCAGGCTTGCAGGAACTTTGTAGACCATCACGCCCGTGTCGTTGGCTCCAAAGCCTACTCGTAGAGTCTGCCCTGCAGCCTTGTCTGACTTGCCTGCTTCTCCTCCCCGCACACCCGGAGTCTGCCAAGGGCAGCCAAGGGCGCTGGGTGTGAGGGGCTGGTGGGTTTGGAAAAACCCCAGAGCAGCTAGTTTGGAAACCTGCCTGTGGAGGTCTGGGCGTTTTGTTCTTTGCTCTCCTTTAAAGGGCACTTGTTGCCTTTCACGTGCAGAAAACAAGAGCTGTTTCTAGATAATCAGTCTCTGTTTACACCAACCTAAAGGCGTTCGCTTAGCGTTGGCGGCGGAGGGGGTGGGGTCGGAGGCATAGTGAAGTCAGGCGTTGTCAGTAGGGAGAGTTGCTAATTTCTTACCGAGGGAGCAAAACCCACAGAAAACTTGTAAAAAGTGACTCGTTTTTTTTTCTCTTCTATGTTTATAGCTCCCCTCAACACCTCTTCTAAGTGTTAATTAGTTGTGAAACACCTTCGCAATCTTTTCATGTAAATTACCTGCTCTAAACTCAGGCCATTTTGGTAAGGTTGGAATTTCCAAATTACTAATTACAGGTGAACTTTGATCCTGAGAGTCTGAAATGTTAAATGGTTAAAGTGTACACATAAGGACTCAGTCCTCTTCCTTAATAATAGCTTTCGAACTCCAGCAAATTCCTAGACCCCAACTATGAAGAATGCTGACTCTGAAAACCACGCCCTTCAGGTCTGAACCTGAGCTGCTTCTCTAGAGCCATGACTGATTATGACTGCTGAACATGACAGAGATCCACAGAAATGAGCTATAGACTCACCCTTGGAGGAACATGCATTTGGAAGGGTTCTTTTGCTTGGTTTTGTATTTTTCCCCCAGTGGTAATATGATGCGCATGTGCCCGCATCGAGTATCCCTCAGCTCTGCAGCCGAGTAGGCGTAGAGAGCTGGTCAGGATGTCATCAGAAACGAGTTCTGTGGTGGTGTCATTGGAGGAAGAGGAGGAAGAAAAGTGGCTTTCATGGCAGCTAGCTCACACTTTGATAAGGGCCCACAGCCTGGGCTTCCTGAGCTCCTGCCTCAGTCGGCCGACCAGGCAAACCAGCACGCTCCTGCTTGAACCCCAGCGGGACGGCTCCTGAGTGGCATCATACCCATGACAGCCAGGTCACGTCACTAGATGCCCTCCTAGGGGACTCTAAGGGCAAAGGGCCATCCATGCCATTTCCGGAAAAGGCCTTCTCTTATTCTTAAGGAAATTATTGCTGAAGGGTCCTTTCCAATGGGGAAACTGGGAGGCATAGTCATTAAACAACACAAGATATTGAAGGATTTTTTTTCTTCCACACCTACGATCTGAAGGGGAGTATAATAATATGCTTTGTTCCTAAAGTCCTGGCCTCCGATGTGGAATGGGAACAGTGGCGTTGTGTAGGTCTATCAATATCTGGTCCGATACTCACTCCAAACTGTTACGAAGCAGGAAAAAAATGCACATTACTTAAGTTTAGGCAGAACTGACAGGTACATACATAGTATGCCCCTAGCTTAGAAAAAACTGATATTTTTATTATTTAATCAGACTAAGTCCTATAGGCAAAATAAAGTAAGGCATTATGCCTGTCTGCCACTTCTTGGCTATGAAACCTTGACTTGACTTCTTTAAGACACAGTTTCCTACTGAGGACAGGCACACTTGGGAGATGATGTGGGCTGGGTTCCAGACCACTGCAATAAAGCAAATATCGCAATAAAGCGAGTCAAGTGAATTGTTTGGTTTTTCTGGTCATATAAAAATTATGTTTACACTATAGCCTATTAGGAATGCAGTAGCATTGTCTAAAAAAATAATGTACATACATTGATCAAAAAATACTTTCTTACTAAAAAATGTGACCATCATCTGAGCTTTCAGTGAGTTATAATCACTGATCACAGATCACCATCAAAAAATACGGTGATGAAAAGTTTGAGATTCTGTGAGAATTACCGTGTAACACAGAGATACCAAGTGAGCCATTGCTGTTGGAAAAATAGCACTGAGACTTGCTTAACAGAAACCTTCAATTTGTAAAAAATGCAATACTTGTGGAACTCAGTGAAGTGTAGGACAATGAAATGAAGTATGCCTGTAAAATGGGAACACTGCCCTTGCCTGGCTAGAGTTGTAAAGCTCAGGTCAGGTAACAGATACATATATAATAGATAACTACTAGAGGTAAAATGTTACTGTTGCAGGTTCCAGGGGAAAAAAATCTCAGGGTAAGGCAAAAGTATGAGGTATTTGCACCTTATATTTACAGTAGACCTTTTATATAATTTGAATATATCTTATTTCATCCCCTAAGCTTTACTGATTTCCCAAGATATCTGTGAAAATTCCCAAAAGTAGTAATCCCTATCATATAATTAGACTCAGAAAATGGACACAATTTTTAAAACTTAAATTATGACCTGGGTATATATGCCATAGACACACACCATTGCATAAATGAGCTTATAGTCTTCATTTAAAGATTCCTAAAAAGTCACAGAAAAGAAAATACATAAAATATGTAGATGGGAGGAGCCACTTTTATTTACCTTTGATTATTGTGTTATTACCAACCTCCCTCATTTTCCCAACATGTCTTCTTCAGGGATTCAAGTAGAAACCTAGACCTCCTGGGCAAGAAGGACCACTCGCTCTCTATAACTGACTTTAAAAAAACATCTTTTGAAAATGTCTAGATATCTTTCCAAAGTCTATTGCTTCTTCAAAACCCTGGAAACTTTGCTAAAATATTGTAGGTGCTCAGAAGACACCAGAATGAGAGACTGGCTTAGTAGTTAAGAGCTCAAACGCAGAGTCATCAGACTAGCCTACCTTAGTAGAACTGCCAGCCTTGCGCCTTCTGGCCCTGATAGGCTACTTGACCTCGGGTTCCCCATGTTCATAATGCACCTGTGTATCTGCTTCACAGGATCATGGTATGGATTAGATGGCATCACTCCTGTGAAGTGCGCAGCACAGCAACTGGGCATAATAAATGCAGCGATATAGGATGTTTAAGAGAGCACAAGACAAAGATCCCTTGGAAAACGAAATAGTAGGCCTGCCTAGGAAAGCATTTCTCCCACTTTCACTCATTGGCAAATATAGTGATGATGGTTTCTGAGGAATGGAAAACCAAAAATATTCCTGTCAGAGAAGTAGATTGTACACATTAATCAACAAGGTTTTCAATAAAATAAATGTTATCTATCAATTATATCCTTTTTAAGTGAAACCAAGATTGTTTAATGTATTGATGGTGTTAATCGGAGTTCAGATTTTAAACATTTGTAGCTTTTTAAATGGCTACCTGTGCTACATTTTATTCCCACATTCATTATTTGCCATATGCAAAACAACACACATTTTGAAATAGTAAGTTATTAATTACACAATTTGGTAATTTCATGTCTCAATATATGTAACTTTTACTCATCATATAATGCCTTTTCTCTTCCATGAATAGATAAAATTTTATATCACAATCTTAAAGATTTCTGTAATTCAGCTTCTTATCAGCTTAGCTGTAGTGGAGATAAAAAAAAGGAACTTTTAATCTATTACTTGAAGGAAAAACCGACATATCCTCATCCATATTATAATCTAGATCTAAGTATAGCTGAGGGTAGAGGTGACAGAGAGAGACAGATATAACTTGTCATATGAGGCTCTAGCCTTGGTCTTCTCTGTTTTTTTCTGCGATGGGGTAACCGGACATAGATATTTCTTATCTAATTACCAAACAGGTACTGCTTTTTAATTGAAGCAGTAAATACACATTGACTACCATTTTATTGGCAGCTGGATTTTGTAACCAAAATTCTTTTTTCCTCCTTTCTTTTTCCAGGTGGAAAAAAAGAAGTGAGGGTGTAAAAGCAACTCATTAAGCGCTATTTCCTCAACTTTGCGTCAAGATGAAAACCTTCCGCCTCAGGGTGTCCTTTTGGGTGGCGCTGGTTGGATGTGTAATGAGCGACAATCCTGGGAGCTACAGCACGAATCTAAGCACTTCTGTGGACGATTTCACCACTTTTCGTGGGACAGAGCTCAGCTTCCTGGTGACCACTCATCGGCCCACTAACGTGGCTCTACCCAGCAATGGCTCAACGCACAAATATTGCCCACAGCAGACTAAGATTACTTCAGCTTTCAAATACATTAACACTGTGATATCTTGTACTATTTTCATCGTGGGAATGGTGGGGAATGCCACTCTGCTCAGGATCATTTACCAGAACAAGTGTATGAGGAATGGCCCCAACGCGCTGATCGCAAGCCTTGCCCTTGGAGACCTTATCTATGTGGTCATTGATCTCCCTATCAATGTGTTTAAGGTAGGAAAGTAACCACGAATGTATTTCCAGGTTTGAACATATGCTCTGATTCCACAGGAAGAGTTGCTGCAGACTTTTCTGACCTTTGGAATTTTCACCTGTGTTTTTTACTGAGCGTGATTTCTGTTGTCTTAAAACTCAGTGGCGTTTTAAAATTTCATTATTTGTTAAATCTTACACTTATTTGCTACCTAAATTGTTAACCAGGTAGTATTTCAGGGATGACTCTTCCAAGTCTTGGTCTTTCATGACTTAGATTCTTGTGCCAGCCCTTGGCTTCCTGAGTGGATGGGCGATTTGGGGATGAACACTGGATTTTTCTGAGATTCAGTTTGCAGGGTGAGACCTACTAAGCCCAAAAAGTACTGAAATATACCTTCAGTTTGTTACCTTTTTAATATGATGCTGTTCAGAAGGCAGATATCCATAGTATGGTGTGAAATGAAAGTACCTCTTTTATTTTATTTTTAATTAAGTTATCATTGATATACAATCTTATGAAGGTTTCACATGAACAACATTGTGGTTTCAGCCTTCACCCATATTATCAAGTCCCCCCACCTCACCCCATTGCAGTCACTGTCTATCAGCCTAGTAAGAGGCTACAGAGTTATTACTTGTCTTCTCGATGCTGTAAAGTACCTGTTTTATTTTGACTGTATTGATAATTGAAGCCAAAGGACAGGGGGGCTTCCCTTGATTATCTGAGTGACTTAGAGACAGATAATGGGGTCCACGTGATAATAGTCAGTGTTGACCTTGTTGAGCAGCATTAGTAAAACCATTTAAAATAGGCATCCATTTACTGCTGCCTCCTTCATTTCTCCAGTGTTTGGGTGAGAAGCGCCCACTGTGTGCCCGCCTCAGAGCAGGCAGACAGTCCAAAGACAAGTGAGACAGAGTTAGTATCTCAGTGGGAGAGGCAGGTAACTAACCCACTGTCACTGTGATCACCTCGTGTTAGGGACCATTTAGTACCAAAGCAAACTATTCCATATTTGGTCTAGTGGTTGTGAGGAGAAAATTACTACAAGAATTCGATGGAGTAAAATTCAAGTGAAATTACATGATCTGTGCCAGATGTTATGGAATGTCTTTATTCAAAGCCCAAGAAAAGTACTTTCCTCAGCCTTTATTTTTTTCTTCTATGTATTTTCCACAGAAAGCCATTCTGAAATGTGACTTTAAGTGGCAAGTTTTGTTTGGAGATACAATAAAGTTTAAGTAGAATAGTAGCCTCTCAGTTTCCAATAGATAAACTGGCAAAATTATTCCAGCCTGCCAGAAAAGTCAGTGGTCTAAAAGTAAAGATGAAAACAATGATTACAACTTTGAACTTTATAAATAAAAAACACTTCAAAAACTATGTTTGCATAGTTGAGAAAATTAGACAACAAATAATCAAAAGAAAAAAATATCACATACCATCTCTTCCCACAGACTAGCAATGGATACATGTGTTTTCTATTTTTCTATTTGAATTTAAAATGGGATTTTAGAACCAAGCTAGGACACAAAATTGAAAATGTGTAATTAATTAAAAAGACTTAGCATATGTTCCAGAACTTTAACTGTTTTCTCTTAAAAGGTTATTAATTTTCTCATGAAATAGTGTCCTCAGCATTTGATTTTCTCATGACATCTCTCTTTCATTAATAGATTTGAAACTGTTAATATGACTTATTCAAAACGTGGCTCCTTGGCAGTCACAGGGTGCAGTATTAAACATTGATTATTCATACTTACATACTAGTTAAGCACCCATCATGGCTCAGTAGAGTAATTAACCATCTCTGCATTGACAAGTACCGTTCCACCCTGTGCAGAGAAGCTTCTTGGTAAACCAGTATCTGCGACTGCTGGGAAGACTTGCTTATTTATTTGAGGGGCTACTTGCCAATCACCAGACTAAACTTCATTCCTGTTCCATAGCAACATTTCAGTCAGATCATCTGGAATATCTCCCAATTTGGTGAAAATTCAAATAAAATTTTATATTACATTCATATAGCAATGGTTCTTCCCTCTTGGGAATCCAGTGCTTTATACACCTTATTGTAATTCTAGATAATGTGGATAGTTTGGCATGTTGTTACATCACAGGAGTGCATTTGTGTAATTCCTGTTTTTCTAAAACTCATGTATTGAATCATTTAACCATTCCTTTTAGAAAGTAAACCTTCTGGGTTAAAAAATATATATTCTTCATTCATTTCAGTCTTTTTCCAGAGGAAAAGAGAAAAATATTGGATGAACTAAAAAATCTCACGCTAGTTAGGGGTTATTTCTCCTTCCTTCTGTTAGTCCGCTTCTCTAGTTCAGGAGACCAGAGGGTGTTGCTGTTTCTTGGATTTCTGCCTAGGATAGTCAAAAGGAGTCCTTCCAAGCAAGGTGAGCTCCTGGCCCTGAGGCCATTTCTCCACAGCTACCTTCTGCTCTAAAAGGCTGGTGTTTTGGAGTCTCTCGTATCAGACCTGTGGATTCCTCTGACCATGACAAGCTACCTACATACTGCAGGGCAAAGTGGCAGGTCTCCATCTCCCTTTACCTTTATGTTAGTGCTAGGTGGCTTGGGATGGTCAGTAGGCATGGAAGAGACGGTCACTCCACACCTGAGTTTCTGGAAGTTTTCTCTGTATCTTTAGGGTTTCTTCCCTTCAGATTATACTGGACTTTGCTCCCACTTACTGATGCAAATACCCAGGTGCTCCCATGTTTAGTAGCCAAGGTCCTCCGCACTCTGGCCATGCTAACCTACTTCTTACCGGTTGCCGACATGCATGCTCAGCTCTTGTTGGAATGTCATCCCTGCCCCTAAGTAACATTCTGTGCCATGAATAACATTTTCAGAGAGGCTGGATATAGTTACTGAATTGCTGCTGCTGAAGCATTTATAAATCTCTAACTTGAAAAATGAGTTAAGTCTAGAGTTAAATACATTGCATAGAGAAGAAATAAACCAAAAAGTGGAGAGGAAATCCTCTGGACCTTGCTTACCCTCACACACACACACACCACACACACAAACATACACACTATATGGTGGTAAAATTAGTCTGAGACAGTACAACATGAAGCAGAAGGAGCCAAAGGAAGCAAGTGGCAATTATCTTCCCTGTTTTCAAGCAAACGGCAATTTTGAAGAAAAGCTATTACCAAGTTTATTAAAGGAATAGTCTGTCTAATTCTTACTTCTGCAAAAGGCATAACTGTGCAAGAGGAGACTCACAGAAGGAGGAGAGAGGAGGGGAAAGAGGAGATTCTTTCAAATACCCACATGTACCATCTAAGTGTGATAGATGATATCATCTGAACTGATGAGAGATTCAATTTGCCAAGAAACTTCATTATCTGATACCCTGAATTTTCAAGAAATGCAAACATTTGGCCAAGTAAATTAATCCATATATAAAATATTTATATACATCACAACAGCAAAACAAAACATTGTATCTGTGTTTACAAAAATAATCTTCAATTACTGAGTGCCAACATAAGTATAGAATTTAATAATTATATTCTTTAATCATACATGAGATTATGTTTATGTTTACAGAGTGTTTGTAGGGAAGACAGGTTATAACTGTGAATAGAGTGGAAACCCCGAAGTGTGGTGTTTGTTTGTGCATGGGTGGGCCAGAGCTTGGCACCACATGCTCTCAGGATAACTGCTTACCCATGTGTCCATACAGATATGCCCAAAAAAGTGCTGTATCTCAGCCTGTTAAGTAGAAAATGTGGAGAAATATATGTACGAGAAAAATAGAGTGGGAAGGATTAAAATGGGGCTATGGGAAGAGAGAAGTTGAATCCCAGGACTTAGCATAGAAATCTCTTGACATGCATGGCAGGGAGTTGAAGCCAGTGAAGTCATAGATGATACTGCAGGTGAGTAATGCCTCCATTTAGCACGTGGGGTAAAGCGGATCTGTAGAACAAGCTAAAGATCTAGTGATAGAATCCAGTAACTGATTGTTGATTACTGATGTGGTCCACTCCAAGCAACCACCTCTTATTGAGGACAACCATGAAAATATAATTTCCGCATGGAAATTATCAGGAATATCTTGCAATGGAAAGTCAAGACTCCCGATATGTTGCTCTGGCAGAGGAGCTGAGCAATGTGGAAACCAGAGACACTCATACATAGCCAGTTATCTCCATATTCGCACACCCTTTGACATCTTTGGCAACTGGCATCCATCTTGGGGCAGCCATACAAGAGCTGTTTCTTGACACATCAAATCACCAAGGCAATTTCCATAAATTGTCAAAGAATCAATTACCACAACATAGAGATTGTATGCCTCAGACATAGTAGTCATTCAATAAATGCTTTTTGATATGATTGGGGTCTTTACTGTTAATATTAACTTCTAATCAGATTTCTCTGAGACCTTCAAATTAAAGTGATGACAATGATGATAATGTATCAGAGATATTCTTCATTTATGGACAAGTTATAGGAGAGTATCTGTGGTCTGCACAGACTATTCCCTCCAGATGGTCAAATTACCACCAAAGTGCATATGTGATAATGATGTTGTTTCCCTATTATTCATCATCAAGCAAATAAAAGTAGACCTTTCTCATGCATTCCTGTAACAGTTCTAGAGTCATGAAATTAGGTATAGGAACTGTATGCCCTGAATTTTAAGAGAGAAAATGTGTCCCTAGACCAAGATCTCTGCCCTTTGTTGGTGCAATGCAACCCAGCTGAATTTCCTGTTGGGCAGCCCTGACCTGCCACCTCTCCAGGCACCTGTCTTCATGCTTTCCCTCTACCTTTCCCTCCGGCTAACCTGGCCTATTTGAGATTACCAAGATGATCCTTCTACCTGGACTGTTTTTCCCTCGAGCTTCCTCTGTTTACTCCACTGTTATTCAGATCTCAGCTTAATCATCTATTTGTCTGGCAAGTTAGTGCCTACGACTGAGTTAGTGCCCTTCTTGTGTGCACCATGGCACCCTCGACTAACCCACACTTCTAACACACTATTGTATTTGCCAACTCACTTGCCCATCTGCCCCACTAGACTGCAAGTTCCTTGAGGCAAGCTGCCATCATTCTTATTCATCACTGTATCTCCTTCATCAGCACTGTGCCCAGGTTAAAAATATTTGATGAATAAGTAAAATTTAAAAATGCACTGTATTTGTCTCTGTAAGAATGTTTTTCTCTCACACAATTCCAGATCTAAAGTCAGACTTGCTTTTAAAATTTATTGAATTTCTGCTTTTTTTCCTGTAAACTGGGAATATGTCAGGGCCCATAAATCTGAGAGAAGTGCATGCAAAGCAGCAAAGCAGAGTAGTCCATAGCAGGAGGGTTTTCCTCCTTTCCCTTTGTCTTCAGAGGTCAAGTTCTTTTTCTATGGTTCAGGCATTGTGTTGTTTAATCTCCTCTCTCTCTAGGGCATATAACCAACTGAAGAGTCTTTTCAGGATTTCTGTGCATTATGCATTCTTTGAGTATAATTGCAATCATGGTTTCAATTAAAATCCTAAATCTACAAGTGATGTGGAATATCAAAGTAATATTCATATCACAAAAGATTTCATTTGCTCTTTAGAGAACAGGAAATAGGTTGATTTTCTGGAATTGCTAAGACATATGCACGCTAAAAAAGTTCATTATGCTAACCAGCTGATTTAAGAATATATGTACATATAAAGTGACAGAGTGATAAATTTATTACCTAATTTGCTGTCATAAGGAAGTTGCTGTCTGGAAAGTCTTCAGAACCCTCTCCAACTCTACCTCCCATTCTGACTTTTCGTTTCCTGTGTCTGGGAACCTCATTGCTTTCTCTCATGGTCATGTTAAGTAATTATTCTCATGTGAGGTTACTCTGCTAACCCTCAGCATTTGGCTCACAACACAGTTATTGCCATTTGGGGGATGGGGGATGGAAACAGTCCATAGCTGCAAGATTGTTCTCACGGCTGAGGAGGAGAGATGGTTTCAGTCCTCTTCTCATTAGGAAGGTGTTGAGATGCAACATGCATCGTGGCTGAGGATATTCCTCCATTGAGCAGTTCAACTTATGGAAGAGGTTGCCATATTCTAAATTTAACATGAAATAGTGATGCATAAAAGTTTTGCTTTTAAGAAAAGAATTTCACATAATACACTGTTTGGTGTATTTGTGTCTGTGTGTAAATGTTGCACTGATTCCAGCATTCTGATCAATAAAAGCAGATGCTCTGGTTATTTTATTCTGAAATATTTCTAGACTGTCTTTATCTTAGAAGTTGCAAGAATGTGTTACTTCTTATCATGCAAAGTTTATAGTTAGTATAAAAAGTGTGTGAACTAAAATGAAAAGGATGGCAAACCAAGTTTACTGTCTCTGAATTTGATTCTAAGACTCGAGTGGTTAAATAGGAATGTTCTAAGAAATTCTGTCAAAATAAATTTGATATGCTGCCAGAAATTCTACAACTGCTTTCTGGATCTACCATATTCTCCTGGGAGTTAGAATAACTGCTTTCTGTAGCTACAATTTTATTTTTAACTAAGTCTAGTTTTTCTTGGAAAAACTTTCCTACGGTGTAAAGTTAATGGTTGAAATTACCTTCAATAGTAGGATTGAATATAAGTTCACTGTTAATTTTTGGTAGCCTTATTTTTAAATTTGAACATCAAAACTTTACAAAACCACATGCTCTGAAATGTTTATTTAATTTGGAAGGTTTGAAGTCCCCATGTTCCTGGACTCACGAAGCAAACATCAAGTGTACCCTTGTAAAGATTTAATGTTATTTTTGGATAGGCAAATTTAGAGGTCACTTTTTAGAATTTAAACATCTCTAAGATTTTCATTGACACTGTTTGCAATCACAAGTTCTAAAACAGCTTACTTATAGACTAGTATCTATACTGGAAGCTAGTCCAATCATGCTTCTCATAACACTTATCCAAAACACAGGAGTCCTACTATTTTAGATCAGGTTTTATACTAGAAGGTAGCAGGGATGGCAACTGATAGACCATTTCATTGCTCAGTTACATCGGTCTTTCTTCTACAAATGGTCTTCATTTATTCACTCAATAAATATTTATTGAGCTCCTGCTATATACCAGTCATTGGGGAAACAGCAATGAACAAAATAGGCAATCATCCTTATCTTCTTGGAGCTTCCATTCTAGTGGAAAAACAAGACAATAAGTGAGTTAAATAAGTAAATATATAGTACGTGAGATAACTGCTAAGGAGAAAAGTAAAAGAGAGAGGAATAGAAAGAAGAGGGAGAGGATATTAATTTAATTTGATTTTTTTATTGAGGTACATACGAGAGGATATTAATTTTAGAGTGAGTGCCTGACAAGGGTCTCCATAAAAGTGATAGTTTAATAAAAACCTAAAGCTTAAAAGGAACAAATCATGCCATTATCTAAGGTAAGAGCATTCAAGCCATGGGAAATGGCAAGTGCAAAGGCCCTGAGCCAGACATATACCTGGAGAGTTAAAGGAATAGCAAGGAGGCCATTGTGGATGAATGGAAGGGAGACTAGTAACAGATGAGGTCACAGGAATATGGGGTCAGAGTAGATGATAGGGGGAAGCAGATAATGTACGGCCAAATAATAGAGTAACCATATAATTTATTGACCAAACCAGGATATTTTGAGAGTGAAAGGAGACACTGTCAATAACTGCATCTGGACTATAGGCATAAACCAAGACAGTCCTGGAAAAACAGGGAAACATATAGTTACCCTATTTATATACCTTTATTAAGCCTTTAGCTCTTTCCTCTGAATATATTATAGGAAGTTTTTAGGTTATAAGCAGATGAATGAAATGATCTGGCTTACATTTTAACAAGAACATTCTGGCTATTGTGTTGAGAAGCATTTCCTGAAATAATGAAGGAAAAATAATCAGTCTTAAAGTATGTTATGTATACCAATATGTAATATGAGAATAATATTACCTAAAGCTTAATTAGTGTTTACTCTTTGCCAAGCTAACTCATTTGATCCTTGCAATAAACCTTATGGTGCAGTACTGCTGCCTGCAAATGAAGAAACTGAGGCACAGTTTTAAGGAATTTCCTCAAGGTGTTGGAGATGGCAAGTGGCAGAGCTAGGATTTGGGTCTGGTCTGATCTCAGATGACATGCTGTTATCTAAGCTGCCACACTACTTCTATTCCATATGCCTCATAAGGCAAACTATAGTCATCTAAAGGTCACCCCTAGTACAGAAATGTATTTTCAAAGACTGCGTTCAGAGATGAAGTCATCCCCTTTGCTCTCCTGCATTATATCCAACAGCTTCTTTAGTTGCTTATTTTAGACAGAAGTAACACATTGTAAAGGAAAACATGTACAATACAGAGATTGCTCTCCAGCATAGATAGCACTTATGTTGTGAGTCTTGCCAACTACATTGGAACATCTGGTAAACATATTTTTGTATTCTATACTCATTGTCATGATGGTGAGGTCAGCTGACAGAAAGGAGCCAGAAGATAAAAAAAATAAACTGAAAAGGAAGGCTGAGGTCCTTGATGGACTGATTGCCTAGACATGTACATCTGCTCATCTGTTTGAAGGAACAGTTTTTGCCAAACTGGTGTCTTTCTCAGTTTTCACTGGAAAGGGTAGACAACTTGTAGACATGAGACAGAAAAATGAGTCTCCTTGGCTAGTCCATAGTATCCATTGGGGGAGAAACATCAAATTTTATGGATAAAATTAAATATTGCATTTCTAGACCTTTCTTGGGAGTTAAGAAGGGCATGTAAAAGCTTCACAGATGGCATTTGGGAATATGTTTCAACTGGTATTTGAAAGAAGCTAGAAATCCTCAATTTTTAAAAATTTATATATGAAGTATAGGTTTTGTGAAATGGCTTCATTAAGTCTAAAACTGTTTGAATAAGGAACGTTATTAATAGCCCTGATTTTCAATGCAGCAAGTAAGGCACACACTATTAAACATGCTCAGATTGTCTGTATCACCACCTGTCAAAATATGAAAGGTAATGGGCACTCATCTCTTTGCCACACATTAAGTGATATATTATGTGCCCCTTCCCACATGAGGTTATGGTAGATAAAGCAATTCTGCAGAATGTTTGTACCAAAAAAACAAAAACCTCTGACCACGGTGAACTTTTAGTGTAGTTTCACACAGTAAAAATGTCTAGAACACTCCAGCATTTCTCTTTTAAAATAGTATCACTTATGTCATAAATGCTATGCTTCTCTTCATATTTACATTGTTTAACAAACTTGATTTTCTTTTAGAAGTTAAGCCTATGAAAATTAGGGTTGTGTTACATCTTTTAAGAGTTGTAATACTTGGTAAATGTCTAAAACATTTTACTGAAGTATAATGTACATACAGAAAAATGTACATATCATAAGTACAGCTCCATGGATTTTCACAAAACAAACACATCTGTGTAACTAGAGTCAAGAAACAGAACATTACCTGCATCCAGAAGTCCTATGGTCACTAACTTCCAAGGCTACCACTTTCTTGACTTCTAATGGCATGAATTTGTTTGCCTATTTTCATATTTTATAAAAAATGGAAATGTATGATATGTATTCTTTACTGTCTGGCTCCTTTTGTTCAACATTATTATTCTAAGAGTAGCCCGTGTTGTGTTTAGTTGTAGTTCATTTATTCTCATTATTGTATAAGAACTTCACAATTGTGTAAGTCTGAATATGTCAAAATTTATCCATTTTACTGTAGGTAGACATTTAAGTAGTTTCCAGTTAAGACCTACTATGAATAGTACATCTACGGACATTCTCATATGCATCTTTTTGTGCACATATGCAAGCTGAAAAAAATACATATATACACATATATATAAGACCTACATATGTATGTATAAAAATATATTTATATACCAACATATATGCCTATATAGTAAATATACACTTTTAATATAAATCTGGATCATACTGTTTTTATATTTTGGTCATAAATTATGAAAAACTCTACTAGGGCATGGTATGGTATTAGGAACTAGGCAAAATTTCCTAGACAGAATTCTTTTCTAATTCTAAAATCTCTGAAGACCTGTATGGCATATGTATGAATTCTGTTCATTATAATTCTTTGCCTTCCAAGAAAAGCTATTATTTGTCCCCATAATGGATAATCCCCAAATCAATCTACACATATATTGTCTATAGAAAATACAAAGAAGTCTAGGATAGTTATGCCTCTGAGTTGCTCACATACTGCTTGAATATATAAACATATATTCAACCAAGTTAGCCTGAATGTCAGGGGAAGTTTATACACCATTGTTTTGTTGAATTTTTTTGAGACCACTGAACACAAAAAAAACTAGATTTTAAATGTGAAACACACATTAACACTTTTCTTTAAAAACAGAAAACTGTTGTCTTTCCTTCCAAAATAATACATAAAGCTAAGACAAAATCAAATTAGTCTCAAGAAACACAGAAATAAAATTGTTTTAGTATTTTTCATTACTACTATAATAAATGGTCACTTATTTTAAAACACACCATGAAACACATTGAAAAAGCACTACTTACAGACAGTAAATGTATGAAAGTTTAAATTGGATTGATGAAATTTTCCAGATAATGTCTCTGAGGTTACTTTTGTTAAATGATATATCTTGCATGTGCTAGTTGCTAGGTAAAACATGGAGGTTTAGGTGTAATCTGGCTACTACATTATAATCTTTATATTGGTCAGGGAGGGTGGTTGCAGAAATTTACCAAATTGTAGCATATATAGGCAGATCTAAAAGAAAGTCTCTCTTAATATCAACAAAATTTGCATTGCAGCATCCCTTAAAGAAAATTTTATTAATCAAAACTACTGACCAGATTTTAAGTGAAACTTACAGTGGTCTTGCCCTGCAAATAATACATACTATCAAGAAAGTATTCAGAACTACGTGAAATGTGTGAGTGTTGAGTTTTGCAGTCTTGTAAATATGCATTTAAACTTAGGTGATTTATTGAAACTTTTCCTGCTTTTTGTTCTGAGGAAACAGTTAGCTTCATAGTAATATTTTCATTGGTCTTATAGAGTGACTTTAAAATTGCCTCCAGCTCCTAGGCCAGCAAAAGGAGGTGAATTAAATCTGGAAGCTGGAAGTAGTATACACAAAGGTGATATTGCAGGGCCTGTTTCATAAGAACTGAGTACTCACCAACCTCTGTTTTTCCTGCCTGATTGTCTAACCCATGGGTTGGCGAACAAAAGCCAGTGGGCCAAACTTGGCCCAATGCCTATTTTTGTAAATGAAGTTTTATTGGAGCACAGCCAAACTCACTGCTTACATAAATAGTTTTGACAGACACCATATGGTCTGCAAAGGCTAAAATATTTACTATCTGGACATTTACAGAAAAAGTTTATCAATCACTGGGGCATCTCCCCAGCTGCTTTGCCCCTGCCTTTCATCCCTGCCTCTCATTCTCCTCCATGTTGCCCTTTGGTCAAAGTTCAAATTCAAAAATTTAAATAAGGCTTCATAACCTTCAATATTTTTAAGTGGCTTTTGGCTCCCAACCCCTAAAAGAATGATGGGCATACTTCCAAGAAATCAAAATGTTTTTTTTTTAAATGGTTTCAACTAATCTTGAATAAATCTCTTGATCTCTCAAGTCATTATCTTTGTATAAAAAACTAATGAAGGGCCTAGCTCCCTAACTTCAAGCTCTACTATAAAGCCACAGTAATCAAAACAATTTGGTACAGGCACAAGAACAGACCAATAGATCAATGGAGCAGATTAGAGAGACTAGATTTAAATCCACACATATATGGTCAATTAATATATGATAAAGGAGCCATGAATATATAATGAAGAAAAGACAGCCTCTTCAACAACTGGTACTGGGAAAACTGGACAGCTACATGTAAGAGAATGAAACTGGATTATTGTTTAACTTCATACACAAAAGTAAACTTGAAATGGATCAAAGACCTGAATGTAAGTCATGAAACCATAAAACTCTTAGAAGAAAACATAGGCAGGATTGGATTAAAGATGGCGGCATGAGAGGTGAGAGAGAGGCTTCCTCCTAAAACCTCATATAATATGAAAATAAAGCACTACAACTACTCTTGAAAGAGCAACGGGAAAGAGGATGGCAACAAACTGCATACACCTGGAGACAAGAGCAGCCCTCACAGAAAAGGGTAACGTACTAAAGCTGTGGTCCTGCGGGATCCAAGCCCTTCCCCCACCCCAGCTCACCTGCAGGAGGAACAGGAATGGAGCAGGGAGGGAGTGGAGATGTGGGACAGCTGAATACCTAACTCTGGAGATCTGCTCTGGGAGCACAAACCTACATTTCATGGTGCTTGCATGATACTCTTGTAATTAGGGGGTTGGAAAGCTAAGACAGGTAGAATTCCTGGAGAGAATAAGAATCCAGCTTCTTGTGAAAGCAGGGATCCATACCCAGCTGCTCGGGGACAAAAGAAAGGCGGGCAGTCTGAGAGACTTCCTAACAAAGAGGCCCTTAGCAAGAGGGCTGCTAAAGGGGCAAGGATTGCACAGAGCTTACTACTCAGGAGAAAGGACAGGCAGACAAAATTGTCTGGGGGTACTCTGCCCAGCAGGTTGGGAGCTTTCACAATCTTCAGGTGCTCCAGCTCCCTGGCTGCCTACACAGCTCCAAGAACCCCTTCTGTGACAGGCAGACTAGTGCACCTTCTTCTGGCCAGCCCCACCGGGCTTGCAAACCAGGAAATCCTTCCCTGGTGTTAGGCCAGCCAGAGGGAAGATCTGCCTGCAGCAACTAAAAATGTAAAGCACAGAGGCTTATACCTGTGTGCTCAGCCCACTGGTTCAGGCAGTGGAGACAGGCATAGCACCCAGGAACCAGGAAACAGCCCTTTCCTCCCTGGAGGCACCAATACCACTGCCCTACAATCCCTGCATGGCTTCAGGGGCTGAGCAGCTCCAGAGAGTAGAGCCTCTGGGCACTAAAGGGTGCCATACACAAATATGAAATGCCAAAGGAACCTGGTCCAGAGTAAAATTATGAATACAACTCCTGAGAAAGATTTAAATGATATGGACCTTATGACTCTCCCTGAAAGGGAGTTCAAAATAAAAATCATTAACATGCTCATGGAGGTACGGAAAGATATTCAAGAACTCAGGAATGAATTCTGGTCGGAAATCCAATCATTGAAGAACACAATGGACGGTACTAAAAGCAGATTGGATATGGTGGAGTAGACAATAAATGAAACAAAAACTAGAGAAGAGGAATACAAAGAAGCTGAGGCACTGAGAAAAAAAGGATCTCTAAGAATGAAAGAATATTGAGAGAACTGTGTGACCAATCCAAATGGAACAATATTCACATTGTAGGGGTACCAGAGGAAGGAGAGAAAAAGGGATAGAAAGTGTCTTTGAGGAGGTAATTGCTGAAAACGTCCCCAATCTGGGGAAGGAGATAGTCTCTCAGGACATGGAGGTGCACAGATCTCCCAACACAAGGGACCCAAGGAAGACAACAGCAAGACATATAGTAATTAACATGGCAAAGATCAAGGATAAGGACAGACTATTAAAAGCAGCCAGAGAGGGAAATAAGATCACATACAAAGGAAAACCCATCAGGCTATCATCAGACTTCTCAGCAGAAACCTTACAGGCTAGAAGGGAGTGGCATAATGTATTTAATGCAATGAAGCAGAAGGGCCTTGAACCAAGATTACTTTATCTGGCAAGATTATCATTTAAATTTGAAGGAGGGATTAAACAATTCCCAGATAAGCAAAAGCTGAAAGAATTTGCCTCCCACAAACCACCTCTACAGTGTATTTTGGAGGGACTGCTATAGATGGAAGTGTTCCTACAGTTTAGTAGCTGTCACCAGAGGTAATACAACCACGGTAAAGAAAATAGAACAGCTAATTACTAAGCAAATGCAAAATTAAATTAACTGTCCCCAAAGTCAATCAACGGATAGACAAACAGTACAGAATATGATACCTAATATATAAAGAATGGAGTAGAAAGAAAAAGGAGGAAACAAACAAACAAACAAGAACCTTTAGATTGTGTTTGTAATAGCATATTAAGTGAGTTGTTAGACTTTTAGACAGTAGGGAACTTAACCCTGAACCTTTGGTAACCACGAAACTGAAGCCTGCAATGCCAATAAGTACATACCTATCCATAATCACCCTAAATGTAAATGGACTGAATGCACCAGTCAAAAGACATAGAGTCACTGAATGGATAAAAAAGCAAGACCCATCTATATGCTGCCTTCAAGAGACTCACTTTAAACCCAAAGACATACACAGACTAAAAGTGAAGGGATGGAAAAAGATATTTTATGCAAACAACAAGGAGAAAAAAGCAGGTGTTGCAGTACTTGTATCAGACAAAATAGACTTCAAAAGAAAACATAGGCAAAACTCTCTTGAATATTAACATGAGCAATTTTTTCCTGAATTTCTCTCCTCAGGCAAGGGAAACAAAATAAAAAATGAACAAGTGGAACTACATAAAACTAAAAAGTTTCTGTACAGCAAAGAACACCATCAGTAGAACAAAAAGGCATCCTACAGTATGGAAGAATATATTCATAAACAATTTATCCAATAAGGGGTTAACATCCAAAATATATAAAGAACCCATACACCTCAATACCCAAAGAGCAAATAACATGATTAAAAAATGGGCAGAGGATCTGAACAGACACTTCTCCAAAGAAGAAATACGGATGGCCAACAGACACATGAAAACATGCTCCACATCACTAATCAGAGAAATGCAAATTAAAAGCACAATGAGATATTGCCTTACACCAATTAGGATGGCCACCATCCAAAAGACAAGAAAACAAATGCTGGTGAGGATCTGGAGAAAGGGGAACCCTCCTACACTGCTGGTGGGAATGTAAATTAGTTCAACCATTGTGGAAAGCAAATGGAGGTTCCTTGAAAAACTAAAAATAGAAATTCCATTAGACCCAGGAATTCCACTCCTAGGAATTTACCCTAAGTATGCAGCAGCCCAGTTTGAAAAAGACATATGCAGCCTATGTTTATCGCAGCAGTATTTACAATAGCCAAGAAATGGAAGCAACCTAAGTGTCCATCAGTAGATGAATGGATAAAGAAGATGTGGTACATATACACAATGGAATATTATTCAGCCATAAGAAGAAAACAAACCCCACAATTTGCAACAACATGGATGGAGCTAGAGGATATTATGCTCAGTGAAATAAGCCAGGTGGAGAAAGACAAATACCAAATCACTTCACTTGTTTGTGGAGTATAAAAACAAAGAAAAACTGAAGGAACAAAATAGCAGCACACTCACAGACACCAAGAAGGGACTAGTGGTTACCAAAGGGGAGAGATTGGGAAGGGTTGGTAGGGAGGGAGGAAGAAGGGGATTAAGGGTCACTATAATTAGCAATCACAATATAAGTAGGTCACAGGGTAGACAGTATGGCACAGAGAAGACGAGTAATGACTCCATAGCATCTGACTACACTGATAGTGACTGCAAAGGGTAGGGGGGATGAGGACTTGATAATATGGGTGAATACTGAAACCACAGTGTTGTTTATGTGAAACCATCCTAAGATTGCATATCAATGATAATTTAATAAAAAAATTATCAAGTTTTTAAAAAACAAAGTAAGCGCCTATCTCATGAAGTCCCACTAAGCATAATGACACGTAGTAGGCCTGTTCCTGAGGTGACTGTTGAACATCAAGCAAAAGAACAGCCAAGGGCTATTATCATCTCTTTGTCTTCCCCATTTATGTTCAAGTACATCAGAACTTTGGCCTAATTGAGAGTCTTAGTGACCAGGCATCCTTGAAAACTGTTGGACAAATCATACATTTTCAGATCTGAAAATTGAAAATACTTTGAATTCTTTGTCATGTACTTAAAGGTATTCATTATATTGTCTTTCAAATAATTAAGAATAGCACTAAGCCAGGTAGCTGGATCGTTGGGCAACCATTCATGTTTCAGTTGAGAAAAAGAAGAAGGTAAAGAAAACTTTTCCATTTATTTCAGGGAAATTTCATACAAAAAAATAGAGGTACTCTCTAAAGATATTAAGGATAAAAACTTATGTGCTTAAAATTATTTGATAGGCCAATTAAATTACATGGTCATAACTAAAAGTAGATGTATTTTTTATCTCTGTACTATAAAATTCAAGGAATGTTTCTTTGATAATGGACAGAAGGGTCATGTCATAGATAAAGGGGAAGGTGGGGAAAAGGATAAAAATACACTCCATATTCTTTTTTTTTAACACTATCTGTATATGTGTATGTATGCATGTAATTTTGTGGTACAGATATTCTCTGTATACATAAGACCTTTCTAAATTGTTGGGGGAAGGAAGGATGGGTTACAGGGGATGGAGGAAAGAAGACAGTTGGTTGATGGAGATCCATCCCTGGGACTCAACTCTTAGACTGTAATTCAGCAGGTACACAGAAGACAGCTAATATATATTTAAGGAAGGGAGGAAGAGAGAGGGAGCATAGATTCTCAGATTGTGAGAAGTCCACATGTGTATTTCAACTACGTAAATCAGAACACTGAGCTATTATAATTTTATAGACACTAATTCTAACTGGCCCTGCTTGCAGGCTGATAAAATAAAGGCAATCTCTCAGCTGACAGACCAGAGTTTACCTTTACTGTGGTTTTGAATTTCTTTACTTGTTTGCAGTAATATAATTAACTCTCATGAAGTGATAAACATTTAGTTTGTGAAAATGGTCCAGAATATAAAGGTGATACTAGAAGTGAATATGTCTTATAAGGTGTTATTTCTTAAGCAGACATTTTGGATAAATAAATGAGTAAAGAAAGTAAGAGCCTTACAGCTTAATATTTGTCAATAAATCACTTTTTAGGTTTTGTGCTCCTCAGTGAATCCCCACATTCTGTTCAGACTACATCTTCTGTGCTAAAGATATCCATGATCCATGACTAATGGTTAAGATGCTAAATTTTATGTTACCCATATTTTACCACAATTAAAAATAAATTTTTAAAAACTACAGATGTAAATGAAAATGTAAGTGTTAAACTTTGGAGACAACAAGGGAGAAAATATTTGGAATCTAGGACTATGTAAAGAGTTCCTCAGCTTCACATTAAAAGCATGATCCATAAAAGAAAAAACTGATTAATAGAACCTCATTAAAATTAAAAACTTTTACAATGAAAAGAACCCCCTTGAGAGGGTAGAAATACAAGCTACAGATTGGGAGAAAATATTTGCAACTGACATGTCCAACAAAAGACCAATATATATATTATATAGAAAATTCTCAACACTCAACAGAAAAAAAACCAAACAATGCAAATAGAAAATGTTCAAAATACATGAAGAGAAATTTTACTGAAGAAGATATACAGATGACTCATAAACAGATGAAAGGATGTTCAACATAATTAGCCACTAGGGACATGCAAAATTGAAACCACAGTGAGATATCACTAAATATATACCAGAATAAGTTTAAAATATAGTGACAATACCAAATGCTGGCAAGGATGAGGAGAAACTCGATCACTTGTACATTGCTGGTGAGAGTGGCAAAATCAGAGAACCACCCTAGAAAAGAGTTTGGAAGTTTACTACAAAACGAAACATGCAATTACCACAAGACCCAGCAAGTACTTTAGGCATTTATCCCAAAAATGAAAATTATGTTCATGCAAAAACCTGTTCATGCATGTTCATAATAACTTTGTTTGTAATAGCCAGAATGTGTAAACAACCCAGATATTCTTCAATGGATGAGTGGTTAAACAAACTTGGTGCATCCATTCCATGGAATACTACTCAGCAATGAAAGGGAACAAGCTATTGATACACACAACTTGGATGAATCTCAAGGAAATCATGCTGAATGAAAAAAAAGTCAATCTCAAAAGATTACATACTATATGATTTCACTTATATAACATTCTTGAAATGGCAGAGTTATAGAGATAGAGGACAGGTTAATGATTGCCAGGGGTTAGGGATGGTGATGGGGAGAGTGGGGGATATGGTTACAAGAGGATCTCATAAGGGATCCTGGTGGTGAGGGACCTGTGCCATATCTTGGCGGTAGAGGATACAGAAGCCTACACCGGTAATAAAGTTGCAAAGAATTAAATACAAACAAGAGTAATACTGGAGAAATGTGAATAAATATGAATCATCAATACTTTAAAAAACTGGTTTTACCAGTCTACATTCCCACTAGCATTATATGAGTGTTCCAATTTCTCCACATGCTCACCAACACTTGCTCTTGTCAGTCTTTTTTTGTTTCTTATTTTTTTATTTTGCTATTATTAATGTACAATTACATGAGCAACATTATGGTTATTAGACTCCCCCATTATCAAGTCCCCACAACATATCCCATTACAGTCACTGTCTATAAGTGTAGTAAGATGCTATAGAATCACTATTTGTCTTCTCTGTGTTATACTGCCTTCCCCATATCCCACCCACCCCCCACTACATTATGTGTGCTAATTGTAATAGCCTTTTCCCCCCTTATCCCTCCCTTCCAACCCATCCTCCCCAGTCCCGTTCCCTTTGGTAACTGTTAGTCCATTCTTGGGTTCTGTGAGTCTGCTGCTGTTTTGTTCCTTCAGTTTTTTCTTTGTTCTTATACTCCACAGATGAGTGAAATCATTTGATACTTGTCTTTCTCCGCCTGGCTTATTTCACTGAGCATAATACCCTCTACCTCCATCCATGTTGTTGCAAATGGTAGGATTTGTTTTCTTCTTATGGCTGAATAATATTCCATTGTGTATATATACCACATCTTCTTTGTACATTCATCTACTGATGGACACTTAGGTTGCTTCCATTTCTTGGTTATTGTAAATAGTGCTACGATAAACATAGGGGTACATATGTCTTTTTGAAACTGGGATGCTGCATTCTTAGGGTAAATTCCTAGGACTGGAATTCCGGGGTCAAATGGTATTTCTATTTTGAGTTTTTTGAGGAACCTCCATACTGCTTTCCACAATGGGGGAACTAATTTATATTCCCACCAGCAGTGTAGGAGGGTTCCACTTTCTCCACATCCTATCCAACATTTGTTGTTGTTTGTCTTATGGATGGTGGCATCCTAACTGGTGTGAGGTGATATCTCATGTGGTTTTAATTTGCATTTCTCTGATGATTAGTGATGTGGAGCATCTTTTCATGTGCCTGTTGGCCATCTGAATTTCTTCTATGCAGAAGTGTCTGTTCAGCTTCTCTGCCCATTTTTTAATTGGCTTATTTGCTTTTTGTTTGTTGAGGTGTGTCAGCTCTTTATATAATTTGGATGTTAAGCCTTACAGATATGTCATTTATGAATGTATTCTCCCATACTGTAGGATGTCTTTTTGTTCCATTGATGGTGTCCTTTGCTGTACAGAAGGTTTTTAGTTTGATATAGTCCCACTTGTTCATTTTTGCTTTTGTTTCCCTTGCCTGGGGAGATATATTCATGAAGTTGCTCATGTTTATGTCCAAGAGATTTTTGCCTATGTTTTTTTCTAAGAGTTTTATGGTTTTGTGACTTACATTCAGGTCTTTGATTCATTTTGAGTTTACTTTTGTATATGGGGTTAGACAGTAGTCCAGTTTCATTCTCTTACATGTAGCTGTCCAGTTTTGCCAACACCAGCTGTTGAAGAGGCTCTCATTTCCCCATTGTATATCCATGGCTCCTTTATCATTTATTAATTGACCATATATGCTTGGGTTTATATTTGGGCTCTCTAGTCTGTTTCATTGGTCTATGGGTCTGTTCTTGTGTGAGTACCAAATTGTCTTGATTACTGTGGCTTTGTAGTAGAGCTTGAAGTCAAGGAGCATAATTCTTCCTTCTCAGGATTGCTTTGGCTATTCGGGGTCTTTTGTGGTTCCATATGAATTTTACAACTATTTGCTCTAGTTCATTGAAGAATGCTGTTAGTATTTTGATAGGGATTGCATTGAATCTCTAAATTGCTTTAGGCAGGATGGCCATTTTGACAATATTAATTCTTCCTATCCATGAGCACAAGACGTGTTTCCATTTATTGGTATTTTCTTTACTTTCTCTCATGAGTGTCTTGTAGTTTTCTGAGTATAGGTCTTTCACATCCTTGGTTAGGTTTATTCCTAGGTATTTTATTCTTTTGGATGCAATTGTGTATGGAATTGTTTTCAGTCAGTCTTTTTCTTTACAGCCATTCTAATGATGTGTAGTGGTTTTAATTCACATTTCTCCAATGACTAATGATGTGAACAATTTTCATTTTTATGTACTCGCTATTTGTATATCTATTTTGGTAAAATGTCTATTTAAATCTTTCATATTTTTTAATTATGCAGTTTGTTTATGTTTTATAATTGCAGTTCTTTATATATTTAGGACATAAGTACTTCATCAGATAAATAATTTGCAAATATTTTTTTCCACTCAGTGGCTTTTCTTTTCATTTTCTTAATGGTGTCTTTTGAAGAGCAATTTTATTATAGTTTTCATTAAATCCAATGTATCAGATTTTTCTTTTATGGATCATGTTTCTTAGGCAAATCTTTGCCTAAGCCAAAATCCCACACACACAAAAATGCCCCTGTTTTTCTCTAACAATTTTATAGTTTTAGCTCTTACATATCTATGATCACAATTAATTTTTGTGTAGGATATGTGATAAACATCTAAGTTCATTTTTTTGCATAGGCATATCCAGTTGTTCCAACACTATTTGTTGAAAAGACTATCATCTCCTATTTGAATTGCCTAGGCACCTTTGTCAAAACTCAATTGATGATAAATGTAAGGGTTTATTTCTAGACTTTCTTTTCTGTTCCAATTACCTGTGTGTCTTGTTATGCCAATACCATCTTGTCTTGATTACTGTACCTTGTAGTAAGTTTTTAAAAAGGTACTATAAGTCCTACTTTGCTGTTGTTTTTTTTTTCAAAATTATTTTTGCTATTCCAGATCCTTCACAATTCTCAACCTGCTTGGCTGAGTATGCTGGAACGATTTTGTCCATCTGCCCATTTTCCTGAGCAGCAAGCTATGTGTAATCCTTGCCCCTTTAGCAGCCCTCTCACTGTTGGGAAGTCTTTCAAACTGCCCGCCTTTCTTTTGTCCCAGAGCATCTGGTTGTGGGTACCTGTTCTCCACAAGCGGCTGGAATCTCAGTCTCTCCGACTATTCTGCCTGTGTTTGCTTTCCAACGGCACTATCTCCAGAGCAACATGGAATGTGGGTTCATGCTCCCACAGCAGATCTCCAGGGGTAGGTGTTTAGCAGTCCTGGGCTACTACTCCCTCCCCACTCCATTTCTCTTCCTCCTGCCTGTGAGCTGTGGTCAGGAGGGCTTGGGGTCGGGGGAGGGCTTGGGTTCCACTGGATCATGGATTTGCTACTTTACCCTTTTCTGTGAGGTCTTCTCTTTTCCCCAGATATAGGCCATCTGTTCTGCAGTCTTCAGGTCACTCTTTCAGGATTAGTTGTATTTGCTGTGTTTTTTTGTTGTATGTGGTTATGAGAGGAGGATTCTGCCTCACTTCTCATGCTGCCATCTTTTCCCGGCAAGATCCTTTACATTTCTATATAAATTTTAAGATCAACTTATTAATTTCCTTGAGTTGAGACAGGGATTGTATTGACCTTTTAGATGAATTTGGAGAAAATTGCCATCTTAACAACAGTTATTCTCCAATCCATAAACATGTATTTAGATCTCTGATTCTCTATCATTTTGCAGCCTTCAGTGTATATGTCTTATACTTCTTTTATTAAATTTATTAGTAAGTATTTTATTCTTTTTTAATGGTATTTTGAATGGAATTGTCTCAATTTCATTTTTGGATTTTTTTTTGCTGGTAATAGAAATGCATTTGAAGTTTATATGTTGCTCTTGGTTCCTGTGACCTTGATGAGCTCACCATTACTCTTGCAGCATCAATTTATTTTCCTGCTAGTATGTGATGGTGAAGAATACAATGACTATTAGTCAAGTCCGGTGCCACTAACTTGGTTCATGGTAAAGCATCAGCACTTTTATCCACTATTGCTTTTGCACCAATAATGCATGTCAACCTGAAAAAGGCAATAATCTCTTAGTATTATCTTGATCTTGCAGACCCCCATGATAGGTTTGCAAGAATCCCAGGGGTCTTCAGACAACACTTAAGAGAACTACTGATCTAGATCATCTCTAAGTAACTGTCCAAGTCTGAAATGTTGTAATTTTTAAAATCTAAATGCTTACTAAACTTGTCTTAATAATATCTGCTTAAAAGGCTCATTTTCATGTTAGTCAGTTATTCCTTAAACAGTTGCTACATGTGGAACAATGTATCGGGTCCTTTGAGATAAATGAAAAGGAAATTAAACATTAGCTCTAATCTCAAGGAAATGGTACAAGTCTGCCTGAGTACTCAAGTGTCCCTGAAAGGAACCCCAGAATCTCTGTAGGCTAATCACCTAAGACTCCAAATTTATATGTTTTCTGTTCTTGGTAGCACTAAATATAAAACAGTTACAGTGGAGGTACAGCATGTATCAAATATGAAGACTGGAAGAAAAACTAGATTAAAATGGATTGTTCTTGACTAGTATAACTTAATGTTATCTCATTTACAAATGACCACAAATAAGAAAAAGTAATATGAAATTCATTTTCAAAACAGCCACTTTACTGTTTTTTTCCTGCATTTTATATATAGTCAGGATTATCTTCAAAAAATGATACCTACAGCTTACTGGGCAAATTTACTCTTTATTTTCACTTTTCCCTGGAGAGTAATAAAATATTCTTCATACATGTCATGAACATTCATTCATGAACATAAATAAAGAGTCTCAAAGCTTCAATCTATGGGATTCTACAGGTTCTGACATCCCTAATCCTTTTGGGTAGGAAAAATAAAAGGCAGAAGGGAGTAAAGCATTCACTGATGAGAAGAATAAAAGAGAAATTGGGAAAACAAAATTAGTCATATAAAATAAAGGACTGAGTTTAGGTTAGGTTAAGTTAGGTATAAATGTAGTTGATAGCAATTTGAGAAAAATCAGTTATAGACTGGAATTCTGCTATGAAAAAAATCATACAACTTAAGAGCTGTCAGAATTTAGAGATAAGAAATGTTGGGGCAGAACTAGATTATTTGACAGACATAAGGAACCATGGCCCAAAGATTTTCAACAGAGCTAGACCTGGAAGCCAGGTTTTCCAATTTCCCCTTAAGGATGGTCCATCCTTCCCTCTTCACATTAAATATAACTTTTGTGGTTTTAAACCTCTATGCCATACACAGCACTTCCCTAGAAGACAGCAAGGCTTCTAAATCTTTAATGGGTGAGTTGTAAAAATGCATGTCATTCTTATGTGAAGTGCATTACATGACTGGTAACTCAAACATCTTAAATATGTCTTCCTATTTCACTTTATGCTTCAACTCTAGGAAATTGTGAAGGTTTGTTTTCTAATGAACTTCTATTAAATATTCAAAATCACCTGAGCCTCATCTACTATAACTTGTCAGCTTTAGCATCCACTATATTCTCCCACCACCACCACCAAAGGACACACATGGCCTCATTTTCTTCACGCTGCATACCGTATCTTGGTTGGGTCACTGTTTCCATCTACACACACAGGATAATTATGACATGACAAACTTTAAAATGAAGAACTAACTCCAGTTCTTAAGATTTTATACATTAAATCATTAAATAAGCTGCAGGCTTTCAAATACGCTGTTAGTTTTCTCCTCTTCCTACGTATTACCACCTTCCTGGTAAATCTTTGGGGCTACTACCTAAATTTATATGTGGGGATCTCTGCAAGTTTATTTTGTTTTGCTTGGTTTTTTTCTGCATGTTTCTTTTAAATAAGTACTAAGTGTACTACCATAGAGACTGCTGATTACAATAAACAATAAAACTTTTTCATTAGGTTTTGGGCCATATTGTGTGTCTGGGTCAGAGCACTTATTTCAAAGTACCATGCTTGTTCTTGTTACAAGAAAACATAAGACTACACTCACAACATATATATGAAATCTTCTCTCCTTTCAGGAAAACCCAGAGTTAATTCTTTCCAACATAAATCTTCTTTGTATTGTGAATTAAACCTTAAAGTTTTGACACATATACTTGGTACTATCCTCTGTAATCTTGATATTGAGTACTTGTCATTTTTCTGCTTTAAAGAAGTTTAACTCTTCTCCCTCCAATGATCCTTTGGTCTTATGCATGTAAAAGAACTGTTCTAGATAGGCATCCTTACAGCAAGTAGGGTTATTAAAAAGAGACATTCCTTTTCATTCCCAGCCTTCAGGTAACTGAGACTGTTGGGGACAATAAGCCCATATCTTGGGTGAACCGATTTTCCTCTAAAGAGAAAACCTTCACAGCTTTGGAACTCTGGTTTTAAAATGTCTTTTTTTTTTTTGTCTTTCCTCCACTTGTTGTTATTAACATCTATGTATCTTAAATTCTAAAAGTTAATACCTTGGCAAAAACTGATGCACTGAACATTCAATAGTGAAAGATTTGGGCAGCTAGTAACAATGACTCCATATTTTTTGATCTAAGTGCAGCATAAGGAGCCATTCCTCAGAATCCATCTCTTACAGGAGCCAACACTTATGATCTGCGATGGGGCCAGGCCCTGTTCTAGGTATTTTTCATGGATTAATTCATTTCATACTCACATCAACCATATGGCAGAGATTCTCTTTCTATCTCCAGTTTTCATTGAGGCCCAGCTAACTTGTCTAAGTTACGCCTGGGTCCCAGAACCTGTTGTCTTTGCCACTGTGCCACACTGCCTTCGCTTTTTGTTGAGCTCCTACAGAATGTTGTTTACCGCTCCTTTATCTGTTCATCATCCAGGTAGTAATTTCCTTGGGAATGGATCTTTTGTGCTTGTGTAGCCCCCTCCACCACGTACCTGGTGACCTGGATGATCCTCTTCACATTCTCACTGGAAAAACAGGACAAAAATAGAGCTTGATAACCACAGGCCATGCAAATAGCCCACTTTCCAGAGACTTACTTCTGCCTGTTCCTTTATATGGGTCGTCTGTTCTGTTGCCCCTTTAGTCCATGCAGCTACCAACACTGTCTTCATTTGCTAAAGGAGGAGAGTAGAAGCAGCAAGGTTAGGTCAACCAACATGCCAGGATCACAGTCAGGAATATTGCAGAGCCTTCAGTCCGACCCAGGGAAACGAGCTTCAGGGCCCACACTCCTAACAACTTTGCTAAGCCGCTTTGCTTTAATTAAAAGGAGTGCTTCTCCATCGCCCACAGGGCACTGAGGACCCCCAGCACCAGAGTTGAGAACATTTTTGGAGCTCCTGCTCTGCCCTGCATTTGTCACACACTCCAAATTTGGTGCTGGTCAGAGGCAAGAGGAGCCTGTTGAAGGAAAAAGAGTATGGATAGGGTAGAAACCTGGTTTTGATTCCACTTATTTCCATGAAATCTCTGTCTCAATCCTGAAGCAATTAAAGCATAATGGAAGAGAAAAACCCATTTACAGTCATGCAAAGTGATTTATTTTATTGTATGTGATTTGAGATTTACAATAGCCAGAGAGCTTGGTCTCATAAAGTCCTGGGCATTACAGGCTTTATAATCATCTCAGTCTTTTGGAAGATGTTCTTGTTTACTACTGTTTCAACTATGTACCAAAGTCTACATCCCAGCAACTCTCTCGAGAAAGAAAACCTCAGAACTACACTTGTGAAGACTGGTACCTAGTTCACCATGTTCACGTCCAAGTGACACTACAATAATCCATGTTAAAGAGAAGAGAACATTTTATTTACCTTGAGATTTTTAACTATTACAGGCTGTACTCATATATTCCTTATTCCTGTCTAGGACAGGTAGAGTGAGATGAAAGGGAAGAGGAGAGTCCCTTAACCTCATCAGATGGGCCGGAGGGAAAATTGGCATGAAGATAAATGTGCCACTGTTTCTGTTTTATCCCATTATTAAGATGCCATGATGATAACAGAAACAACGTCCAAGTAATGGCATTAAATGGCAGGATATACTAACATCTGGGATGGATAAAGAGGGGTACATTCATTTATATTCTCCTTTTCCTCATAAAGGCATGCACTTTATGAAGAAATGGAATATTTCCATTTCTTATTACAAATTACCGCAGTTCAAAACTATTAACATTTGTGTGGTGCACACTCAGTTTGCGGAATTCTTTCATATGCATTGTTCCATTTGAGCCTCCCAGATAGTCATCATACCATTTAGTGGGTATGAGAACCATCCCATTTAACAAGTACAGAAATGAGACTTACAGTGGGTACATGGCTTACCCAAGGTTTCAGTTAGTAACAGGTAAATCTTGGACCTGAACCTAAGTCTTATAAGTTCACGACCTAAGTTGCATTTAGGAAAAGAACAGCCTTATTTTGAAGTGCCAAGCTGATGGTGGCCCTGCATCTCAGTGAGGTCACCCATGGCTAACCTGTACCTTTGGGTACTGAAGTCTTCAGGGACAACCAGGGTGAGAGGGCAATGGGATGCAGGCTTTATTTCATTGTGTGTGATTTACATACACAAACCATTCTGACTTTTTATTTCTTAGTCCATATTATAAAGTATTTTCTGCTCCTCCTGCCCTATCTGATTGCTGTCAGCTACCATTTTTTGTTGATTATGGTGCCTCTGTAGCCGTGGTTCCCAAAGTGTGGTCGGTAGACCAGCCGCACCAGCATCATCTGGGAACCGTGAGAAATACAAATTCTCAGGCCCCAGCTCAGACCTACTGAGTCAGAAACTCTGGGACTGGGGCTCAGCAATCTGGTTTGCTGAGCCTTCTGGGTAAGCCTGATGCTGCTGAAGCTGGAGAACCACTGCCCTCGAGTAATGATTCACAATGTTGGCTGTGCTGTGCAATCACCTGGGAGCTTTAAAAACTATTGAGGCTTGTGTCCCAACATGGAAAAACCTGGTGTATTATCTACGACAGGGTTTACAACCTCGGCCCTATTGACATGTTGGGCTGAGTCATTAGTTGTTGGGGGGACCTACCCTGTGCTTTGCAGGATGTTTAGTGGCATCGTTGGACTCTACCAACTAGACATGCATAGCCTCCCCTGCCCATGCATTTGGTTGTAATAACCAAAAATGTCTCCAGATGTTGCCAAATGTCCCCTGGGGGCAAAATCAGCCAAGACTAGAAGCACTAGTCTAGGGACATGACTCACAAGACTGAGAACTACTACCCTGGAGGGTTCCTGTTAATGAGCAGCTTTGGGTGTGCAATGGACTCAAGAACAATAAAAGCTGAGCTTTATAGCATTGGGTGTAAAGTAAGCATAAATCAACCTGAGGTAAAGACTCGGGCAGTTTGCTGACAAGTAAAGTACATGGGCTTTAGGGAATCATTTTCACACCAACCACTTGGCTCCTTACACTTTTGCTTACTTTCTGCTTGTTAGGTATGTTCCAGAAAACTGACATAAACAGGTACATTACACTAAAAGGTCCCAACCAAGTCAATACTGCTTTGTACTAAATATAGTGGTGGACAGAGATTCTGCTTTTGGATCTAATCATTCTTCAACGAGGGCACTTATCAGTGTAACATGGTACAAGTCCTTAGGTAAATCTCTTCACAGGTTAAAAATGCAGCCTGCCAATTTTGTGATGTTGATTTTGACACCATCCAAATCAGCCACAAACATACAGAATGTCTACATTAATTTCTGCCACTTAGTAGTACAGCACTTCAGTTCTGTAGTAAACTACAGGTGGTTCTCAGAGGCTTTACCTACATTTCAATTGTAAGAAATCCCGTGGGCTAGATCCAAAGTAAGTGCCCGTCAGTAAAATTCATAGTCAGCAGACTGCCTCCGTGCTTGCTCCCTGGTTTCCTCTGTGATCCGCTTACAGAGGATCCTGACGACAGGATGTGCGTCATCTCCAAGTACCTGCTCTGGGGCTCTTATCAAGCTGGATAGTCTCATCGGAGCCCAGAGTCAGAGGTCTCCAGAGTTTGTGGCAGCTTCTCTTCCACCTGGACTCTTTTAAAGTGAACAGTATTCCCCTATATGTTTTATTGCTAAAACAGAAAGAGTGAAAGGGGGCTGAATGTAAGATTACTCCAATACTGGTTCCTTGAAAGAGATTAACAAATAGGCCCTACTTCTTGATGATGAGGAAGCCACCTTTATCCAGAAAAGGAAGAAGTTGCCTCTAGGCAGGAGCCTAATATCCCCCTGGCTGCACTGAAACATTTACTACCCATATCCTTTCAGAAAGAAGTGGATGAAAGTTACAGAAGTCTACACTCTGATTTTACCTAAAACTTTCCTCCAGTGATTTTTCATTCCCTATTGTCTATAATTCCCAAGAAGAATCAATGTTCATGGGAAAAGAAACAAAACACCTATTTGTGTCAAAGACAATTCTATGACCACTTTGAACCCACCAATTCAGTGAAATCTTTCGTATTTTTTTCTTTAATCTTTCCACTGCACCTAATCCCAGTTAAAAGTATTATGCAAGCCCATGAAAAGGGGAAAAAATCCACTGAGATTGGAACGGCCTGAAACAATACGTGCTCAGTTGTGGGTTTTTCTGGATTTTTTTTTTTTTTTAGTGCTTGTCACTTAGATCTTCACAGGATTTCAGAGTCTCCCTGCTAAGCAAGAAACATCCTTTTCTTTTCTCTCATTGTTGAATGTGTGAATTGGGAAATCCATTCAAGCAGATTTCAGGATTCTCTGTCTCTGGGAATGAACCAGCCATAACAGTCCACCTATTCCAAAGTATATCCTGAAATAATTCCTGCACATTTTAATTAATCTTGGTAGTCTCCAGTGGTGAATTACAATTCTGGGGCAATATACTAAATTCTCTATAAAAAGTAGTTTTAGGTTTTCCTTTACAGATGATGATTTCTTCACAGGTTTTCTTTTTACTGTATAGGAGAGTGTTTTATGTCTACTTGCATCATACATTCATAACCAGCAAGCAGTAATGGTATTTAATTATTTGTTGGCTTCATGAAAACTCAGTTTAGGACAGTGTGTCTGTGAAGAGCCCACCAGTTGTCCTTGGACAAAGTTTATGTGGAAACTCTGAGAAGACACCGAGCAAGATTGGTCAGAGGAAGAGGAAGAAGAAACCAGAGGCAGGAACAGATAAAGGAAAAGGTCCCTTTGGAAAACTATTCAGAAGAAAGGGAATAGGTTTGAATACTAGAGAGAGAGAAGTTCTGAAATTAAGTCATATACAGTCTTAGCCATAAAAATAGAATTTCAGAGAGCACTATGTTACTAAATTCTCAAAATGCATAACCGTGTTAAGGATTACATTGCCAATGAAGTTAAACCTCACATAATCCTTTAGAAGGGTAAGAACAGAAACAAAGCTCAACTTAAAATTACTATTGCCGTAAGTATATTGCAAAATACAAAAAAAAAAGACAAGTTTGTCAAGTTAGTAGGGTCGTGTTTCCTTTGAGTGGAGTAAGTTTGAATTCTGAGTCACTAAGCCAAACTTAGAAAGGAAGTCAATGCCATTTTTACTCTTGAAAAGGCATCGTGAAGTTAGCCGGGATTTCCTTCCCTCTTTTTGGTAGCCAAGTATTATTTAAGCCCATGCTCCTAGTACAATACCTAATTAGATAAGTATCAGCAACTCACTAGGGACTTGTATTCTTGCTACTTACCCCAGATGCTAGAGGGTGTCCATCCTTCCCTCCCAATAGAGATTGCAGATTGTCAACATGGAAAAATAGATTTTTCTGCAAACACTACAAATGAATCACAGTAATCACACTTTCCTATATGACAAAGGGAACTTTGAGCCTAAATAACGGCCACTATGACACACCTACTGAAGCAGATTTCAGCCCCTTAGGCCCAGATGAAAAGGTTAAGTTCAAAATGGCTTTAGGTGCTAACCAGCTAACAAAGTCAGTACATCCTAAACCATTTCATTTTTCCAGGATTCTCCACAACCTCACATTCAGAGCTTCGGGTGCTTGTCAGGAGATAATAAACCTTCCAATGCCACTAACTGAAAACAACTTGCTTGACTTAGGGTTTAATAAAAATTGGTAAGAGATGACTTCTTGCTTCTCGGTCAAGCTGTCACCAATCCCCAAATTTTACTGGTCTCTGAAAGTAGGCAGTAGGACTATTTCATATATGATCCAAGGTTTCTCTCTTCTCTTACTATATTTATCATTCTCCACATCTTTCCAGATTAAAAAAAATTGCTGAGGCTTTAAAATATGAACAAAATTAATGATAACACTCTATTGTTACTATGTTAACTGGAGAGCAAAATGAATGACATTTAGAAATTCAGAAGATAATTAGAAATATAAGTGTCCATGTATTCCACACCAACTCTGCCATTTCTTACAAGGTGTTTCCTTTTTTTTCAGCTGCTGGCTGGGCGCTGGCCTTTTGATCACAATGACTTTGGCGTATTTCTTTGCAAGCTGTTTCCCTTTTTGCAGAAGTCCTCAGTGGGGATCACTGTGCTCAATCTCTGTGCTCTCAGCGTTGACAGGTAACATGGTTCTTTCCCTTTACTCTTTCGTTGGGTTTAGAGAAGCATTTTTCTTAAAAAGAAGTCAAGGAGCCCTGAGAATTGGTGCCCAGGATGGTTCATTAGTTTCAAGTGGATTAAAATATTAAGACTCTTGCTCTGCTGCTTAGAATTGCTTTACACATTTGCTGATTCTTAGCCATCTTTGGCTCAGACAATTTGCATCTAGAGCATTTTGCCAGTTATATCCATTTGGCACCTTATGGCAACAAAGGAAAAATGAACATATTAGGTGGAGTGAACTTTGGAAAAGGAGATTTTTGGACATGCAAATCCTGTATTTCCAATGGTAGATTTCTTATTAGAAAAGGGAAGAGATATTCATAATGCTTGATTACTTGAGCTGGTGAGTACATAATACTGTTATGATCTTCTCTATGCTTTTTGAATGACTAAAAAGTTTCATAATTTTTAAAAAGAGAACAGAAGTACACCTTGATCCAATTCTAAAAAACCCATCAAGTATCTCCAAGTCTTTCTAGAATTCAATTCAAACATGGATGCCAAGACTTTTCCAAAAGAGTCCTTCTGAATTCCATGAACTTCTAGACAGTATTTTCTTTACCTTCTGATTTTCATGGCAGGAATTATAAAGAATGAAATTAAGTTCTTAACACATCCTATAATGTTTTTTTTATTTTGGTATCATTAATGTATAATCACTTGAACATTATGGTTACTAGACCCATTATGAAGTCACCACCACATACCCCATTACAGTCACTGTCCATTAGCATAGTGAGATGCTATAGAATCATTACTTGTCTTCTCTATAAATACTGCCTTTCCCATGTCCCCCGCCACTGCATTATGTGTGCTAATCGTAATGCCACTTTTCCCCCCTTATCCCTCCCTTCCCACCCATCCTCCCCAGTCCCTTTCCCTTTGGTAACTGTTAGTCCATTCTTGGGCTCTGTGAGTCTCCTGCTATTTCATCCTTCAGTTTTTCCTTTGTTCTTATACTCCACAGATGAGTGAAATCATTTGATACTTGTCTTTCTCCGCCTGGCTTATTTCACTGAGCATAATACCCTCTAGCTCCATCCATGTTCTTGCAAATGGTAGGATTTGTTTGCTTCTTATGGCTGAATAATATTCCATTGTGTATATGTACATCTTCTTTGTCCATTTATCTACTGATGGACACCTAAGTTGCTTCCATTTCTTGGCTATTGTAAATAGTGCTGCGATAAACATAGGGGTGCATATGTCTTTTTCAAACTGGGCTGCTGAATTCTTAGGGTAAATTCCTAGGAGTGGAATTCCTGGGTCAAATGGTATTTCAATTTTGAGTTTTTTGAGGAACGTCCATACTGCTTTCCACAATGGTTGAACTAATTTGCATTCCCACCAGCAGTGTAGGAGGGTTCCCCTTTCTCCACATCCTGGCCAACATTTGTTGTTGTTTGTGTTTTGGATGCTGGCCATCTTAACTGGTGGGAGGTGATAGCTCATTGTGGTTTTAATTTGCATTTCTCTGATGATTAGGGATCTGATGATTAGGGATGTGGAGCATCTTTTCATGTGCCTGTTAGCCATCTGAATTTCTTCTTTGGAGAAGTGTCTGTTCAGCTCCCTCCCCACCCACTTTCCCTTTAGTGATGGCTAGTCCTTTCTTGTATGCTGATGGACAGTGACTGCAATGGGATGTGGGGTGGGGGGCTTGATAATATGGGTGAATATAGTAACCACAATGTTGCTCATGTGAAACCTTCATAAGATTGTATATCAATGATACCTTAATATATATATCTGGTAGGAACAGTGGTTTGAACAGCTCTTCTGTAAGGTAAAAATCCCATAAATGTTTTTGCATTCTGACCCAGTAATTACAATTTTGGGGATCAATTCTAAGAAAATGACCCAAAATTTGAACAGAGAATTCATGCTCAAAAGTGTTCTTTACAAGATAATTTACAGCAAAAAGTTGAAAGCAACCTTATTGCCCCATATTAGGGAAATGGATAAGGAGGTTAAATATACTTTGCATGTATAGGTGTATGAATATAAAATTCCTTGAAAGAAATATGATAAATATTCTTAGTATTTATGTCTGGGGATAGGCTGTTAGGTTTTTGGAATGTTCTTCCATGAGCAACAAACAATTTCTGAAAGCTTATTTCCATTATCAGTTACCCATTTTCCTTATTTACTTTATGCCACTCTCTATATTTTATCTTTCTCATTTGCACAGCTCATTTCCATGACCTATATTATAAATTAGGACTAATTTTTTATGGCCAGGCAGCTCTAAAACAAAAGCACACAGAAGCATATAGACATGCACACAGAGCTTGTACACATGGAGAAATACATGCATGTGCCTGGCCCAGATTTACTTCCATCCTTATTGTTGCCTTTACAAAAGCACCATCAAAGTTTGGAAAATAGAATTTTATAAAAAAATAAACTTTGTCCAAAAGTTTAGGTGAAAACCGGGATGATAAGTTTTAGGAAAGAGGAACTGAGCGTTCTAAAAAAAAAAATGAGGAAACATCTAACCAAAAGCCAAAGCCAGACCAGAACTGCACTGGACAAACAAGAATGAGAAATAGGAGAATGAAGAAGACAAGGAAGATGCTTAGCTCCTGTACACAATAAAATATATTTTTAAGGCAGTTAGTATAATCCTCTGAGAAGAGAGAAATTGATAAAAAGATGTCAAAAATGAGGAAAGAACTAATCATCAAGGAAATGCAAATCAAAACCACAATGAGGTATCACCTCACACCTTTTAGAATGGCTATTATCAAAAATACAAGAGATAACAAGTATTGGCAAGGATGTGGTGAAAAGGCAGCCCTTGTGCATTGTTGGTAGAAATGTAACTTGGTGCAGCCACTATGGAAAATGGTATAGAGGTTCCTCAAAAAATTAAAAGAAGAGTTACCAACAATTCCACTCTGGATATTTATCTAAAGAAAGCAAAAACAGTAATTCAAAAAGACACATGCACCCCCATATTCACTGCAGCATTATTTGCAATAGGCAACACATGGGAACAACCTGAATGTCCATTGATGGATGAATGGATAAAGAAGATGTGGTATGTATATACAATGGAATACTACTCAGCCATAAAAAGGAATGGACTCTTGCCATTTGCAACAACATGGATGAACCTTGAGGGTATTAGGCTAAGTGAAATAAGTGAGACAGAAAGACAAATATCGTATTATCTCACTTGTCTGTAGAATCTAAAAAACAAAACAAACACACAAACAAAAAAACAAGCTCATGGATACAGTGAACAGATTGGTGGTTGCCAGAGAGGACTGTGTAGGGAGGGCAGGTAGGTAGGTAAAACAGGTGAAGGGGATCAAAAGCTACAAACTTCTTGTACAGAATAAATAAATCATGGGGAAGTAATGTATGGCATGGTGACTATAGTCAATAACACTTTATTAGATATTTGGGAGTTGCTAAAGAGTTAATCTTAAAAGTCCTCATCACACACACAAAAATTTTTTTTAACTATGTATGGTGAAGGATGGTAACTACACTTATCATGGGGACCATTTTGCGATGTATACAAATATTGAATCATTATATTGTACACCTAATGTTATATGTCAATTATATCTCAATAAAAATAAACATTTAAAAAAAGAATTTGCTCAGTTTGGTAAATAATGCAGTCAACTTTTTATCCCTGTAATCTATTTTCTTGTTATAAAATTTAGAATATGTTTTGTAAGTAGCATTATATGGCATGGTATAATGGTCCCTTTTATATTTCATATAAATCTATAAAATAATTTTTTTCTTGATAAAAATATTCTAAGGCACTTATTCTTCAGGATATACTATAAAATAAATTATCCCTAGATTGAGAAGTATAATTCATAATTTAGTCCAACAGAGAGACTTGGGTGTGATGGAAAGACCTGAAGAGTAGGCCCTAGCTGTTGTCCTTCAGGAGTTCTTACACTTGTGAAGGCATCAACCTGGGATCAAGAACAAGAGAGGATGAAATACATAATGGAGGCATTTAGGCAGTGGGATTCCTTAATCACCTAAATCATCAAAACCCTCCATTCCTTCCCAAGTTCATATTGTTCTGCCCTATAGTTCTTCTTCTTTGCAGGAATCTCAAGGGACCATCTTGCAGAATACCCAGCCATTACCAATAATTAAGAAAGGTGTTCTTGCATGCCATAAGTGACAGGTTTTACATGTTACTTTGAGTTTGGGGGGAGGGGAAAGAAAGTGCAGGAATGGGAGAGAGAATTCAGTGCTGTTCTTTGTAAAGTTAACTGTCATGCTTAAAGAAGATGACAGGGACACACAGTAAGAAGGTCTGGGTACAGATCTAACTTGTAGTTAAAAATTGCCTGGGAAGGAGGCTGTAAAAAGATTAACAACTGCTACAGAATGTGTAACTAGGTACCTGGAAAAGTCACAAAGATCTGTTAAAGGCAACTTTGATATGGCACAAACACAAAAGCCTAATCAGCTCTTCATTCCATTGTTTTAAATAATTGCTCAGTGGTCTCTCTGATGGTCTCAAAGGTTTATCCTAATTCATGAAGCATGAAAGTGATTTTCTGAAAAATTTCATCTTATGGGCTCAAACTTGGTTTCTCTTTATTCTCTGGATGGTAGGATTTTGTTTTGCTGTATGACAATAGTGAAGGCATGAAAGTGGCTGAGCCAGTGTTTGACAGATACGAAGTCAAACACTGGCTGTAGAACAACTTGGAATCTCATTTTGGGGTCTGTCCCTCATTGCACATAGTTATTTAGTATTTTATCTTAACTGTATTGTCAAGATCAAGTGACTGGTTAATTTTGCTATCTCATTTTTTAAATAACAAACGACCCCAAAATTTAGTGTTTTAAAATAACCACATTTTGTTATCTCATCGTGTTGTGGGCAGGAATCTGGGCAATTCTTCTGCTCCTGTCACTTCTACTGGGGTCACTGTGGATTTCAGCAGGAAGCTGAGCTTGTCCCATGGGTCCAAGACACATGACTGACCCTCTCGCAAGACCAGCTGGAAGTCTGAGCTCAGCAGAGCCCAGCTCCCTCTCAGGTAGTCCAGGGCCTTGCAACACATTCTCTCCAGCAGGCTCAGGGCTCCAGGGAGGAAGCTGACAGTCTGTTTAGAGACCAGGCCTCAAAGTGGTAAAGCATCATTCCAGCTACACTCAACCAGTCAAAGCAGTCATAGGCCAGCACAGCTGAAGGACTCCATCGAAGAAGTGTCAAAGTCTTTGCAGCTTTTAATCCACCACACTTTGTTTCTCCTTAAAATTCTTACTGTTGATATTTTGCCTCCAAACCTCTGTATGGCAGCTGGTTTTCTTATCACCTAAGAGACATAAAGCATAAACATAACGAATGGTCAGAATTGCTGTTAACTAAAAATGTTCAGAGGTACAGAAGGGCCACCTCACCTTATGCAAGTGGCAACACTGAAAGAAAAGTAATAAATTCCAATGTAGGCAAGCATTGATAGGCACTTGGTAAAAACTTTTCTTTAAAGCACTTCAGCTCACCTTTTCCTTCCCTTGATTCAGTAATACACCTCTAGGTAATTATCCAGTAAAATCACTCAAAAAGAGAAAAAATTTTCTGTACAAACTTTTTTATAGGTGTGTTCACAACCTTGGAACACTAGAAGTGATGTGAATTTCGGAGGAAGATTTATGTAATTTGTACAGTGATCTTATTATACTGTGTAGCAATTAAATTATTAAATACCATGCGTCTGTAGAAACATGAGAGAGTATTTTTTAAATGAAAAGTAAATAAAGCTAAAAATAAAATCATAACTGATATGATTACAATATATATTCAAAATATGCTTATGAGAATAGAAATGAACAAAGAATTTAAAAATTTTTTGAAGTAGTACCTTTTAATGTATACTGTTTTCAAGTATATTCAATAATAAATGCTTTAAAATTTAATGACCATCCCAGCCCCTATATACCTTTCATATTCAAAAACATGCAATAAATGCCTCTGGCCTTGACAACATGTCAAAATCTATTTATAGACATATACAGTAACAAACATCTTTACATAAATAAAACATGTAATTTATACTTTATTTTGGCATATCACATGACAGGGTACAAGATGATGTCATGGGAGAAGAATCCCCAGGAGGTTGGCAGGCCGGGGTTCAGGCTCTGGGCATTCATTGGAGATGAGGCAGAGGGTGTGGTAACATGCAGGTCCTCTGGTTCCCCAGCAGAATACACCAGGGGGAGAAAGACCAGCCCAAGGTCCCTGCTGGTTTCTAAATTATTTTATTCTAGAATTCTAAAAGAATTAGCTTTTGATCTACTAAATGCCTATCAGGTCTGTCTTGAAAAAACAATGTTCAGAATATAATGTGCTTTATTGGTTCTGGCCAATAAAAACAAATGCATGGTAAGAACAAAGATGTTTAATTCAACAGATATTCATTTAGCATCAATTGTTCTAGATATTGTGATCAATATACAAAATGTCGGCCCTTATGGAGCTTATATTCTAAAGAGAAGGGTGACATACACAATAAAATAAATAATATTTCTTGGTCACATGGTAGTAGATGCTATGGAGAAAAATAAATTGGTAAGTGAGACAGGGTAAGTCTGGAGGAAATTTTGGCAGTTTTAAATAGGATGTTCAGGGAAGGCCTCTGTGAAAGATGCAATTGAGTAAAGACCTGAAGGAAGTGAAGAAGCCGCTCGGAGGGTACCAGTAGGCATTCCCTCTGGGGTGGGAAACCCCTGGGGGATCTGAGCAGAGGGGTGACATGACCGACTTACATTTTAACAGGCTCCCTCTGATTGCTGTGTTCAGGGCAACTGCAATACAGCAGCATAGATGTAGGGAGACCAGTTAGGAAGCTATTTCAGTAATCCAGGCAGGATGGTAACAAGTGAGATGGTGAGGGGTGATTGTATTTGGATATATCATGAAGAAGTTGCAAGATCTGCTAAAGATTTGGAGATGTGCTGGAGGAGAAAAAGAGGATTGAGGGCTAAATTCAAAGTTTAGGTAAAAATGGGAGAGAGGGCAGGTTTGGGGACAAAGAAGAGGACTAGGAATCTGATTTGGGTGAGTTTGAGAGCCTATTAAATATTGGAATACAGATCTCAACTAAACACTTGGATAAACAGATCTAGAGTTAGAGGTAATGTTCAATGCTAGAGTTATAAATTTGCGAATTAATTATCAGGATATAGATAGTTTAAATGATGATGAAGCCATAAGACTGGATGTGATCAGTAAGAGAGGGTAGATAGAAAAGAAAAGAGGTCCAAGGGCTAAGGAGAAATGCAAGAATTTGAGGAGTGAGCAGGACCCAGCCAAGAAGATGAGATGGATTCATCAGTCTTATCAGCAGGAGGAAAACTAGAAGAATGTGGTGGAAGTGAAGATATAATATATATGCACTGACTGTGTTGAAGGCTGTTTATAATCACACCTAGTAAGAAGAACATATTTGTGTGTATATGTGTGTTGTATTACATTCCAAATAGAAATCATTTTGGGAAACATCTAGTATTTCTTATTTTCCACACATTTCCCAAAACCCCTTCATCACAGATGATTTTTTTCTAACTGCTCTTGTGGTTGTTTTCTCATCTCATGGAGATGTTATCAAGATCAGTGTGATTACAAATGGAAAATAATCTAATTCTCAGTCATGTGACTAAAAATTACTTGTTTATTTTAAAATATTGAATTTAGATTATAGATGTGTAATATTCTGGGAACTCATGGCACATTATGAAATGGAGCCAGTCTGTGAATCTGTTCACATAAGAACATGTTGATCCCATTTTCTTATTTAAACCACTTCTATCTCCAGTCCTACCTAAGAAGTCTGGGTCCTTACTCCTTTAGGAGATAAAGTTTTTTATTTAAATCACCTTTCCTGATAACTGATCTAAGAAAAGGAGAGAAGAAATAGATGTAATTCATTGACAGCTTTGGGATATACACATCCTGTCTCCATTCCTTTTAGCTTTTACTAGACATCAGGCTGCCAGTCTAATAAAGCAACAAAGAAAAGTAAACAGAAATGGAAAGCAAAGTAAACAGCAGTCTTTATCCCACTGGAAAGAACCATAAATTTAAAAAGGCAATCTTGGCTATGTCTTAAAAGGATTTTCCTGGTGTGCTTGTGTAGCTGTATTTATTCCACCCAGAACTAATCTGGACTTCTTTTAAGAGAATTTTATTATACACCAATCTTATTTACCCTAAAAATATTTTGTGAAACAGTTCTCCAGCGAATTGTGCTACATATATGCCATGTGGTGTCATCACGCATACCAAAACTGCAAATTCTAATCCACAATGAGGAACTAGGTAGCATAATTCCTCAGAGCTGTATTTTCACAAAAGTACCTTGTAGATGTACTGATGCAGAATACTAACTGTAAATGATAGGGGCTCACTTTGGTGACTACGAGTAGCCTGTAGCTTGCCTTGGCTGTACTAATTTTTTACGTGAAGTCACGTGTCCTGCAGACCCATGTGTACCTGTCTCTAATGCCTTGGTGTGTTTTGCAGCATTCTCCTGGCTCTAATGAAAGCTATAAAAAGAATGTTTCCTTTCCATTACAACAGAAACAAAAATTACAAGAATGAAGCCACAAAAATACCATACCACGTCACAGGTCCCTTCTTAATAGGAAGTTCAAAAGTAGTTAGCACCAGACCATCATGTCAAGGAGCATAGTTTCTGAAACCAAACTTTCAGTAGCTTTAACATTGAAATGTGATTATTATCACAAATATATTAAAGTAAAAAATGAGGTAAACATGATTTTTTAAATGCCAGTTTGTTTTATTGTTTGACATAATTGTTTGGTTACATTTATATTCTAAACTTCTACATGAACCATTTTCTGTTAGATTGTAAACTCTAAAGATTAGGAACCAAGATGGCTTTAACTCAGTTTATATACTTTAGCATAGGGCCATATTGGGAGTGATATAGTCATTCTTTGAGCAGAAATATTACTTATTTACTAAAATTTCCACCTGAAAGCTTTGTGCACCATGATCGTATTTTGAGGATGGAAGAAAGAAAATTATGGAATATTCATTGTCATTATTCACTTAAGGATATCTAGACACACTTTGCAGATTTTTTTTAATATAAAGAGGAATAACACTGACATTCAAGATGGTGGCATGAGAGGTGAGACAGAGAACTCCTCCCAAAACCACAGATAGTGCGAAATTATACTTAATACAACTAACTTTAAAACAGCAACAGGAAAGAAGGCTGCACCAGACTGCATACACACCTCATGAACAGAGCAGAACTCACAAAACAGGGTAACGTACCAAAGCCTTGATCCGGTGGGACCCAGGCCCTTCCCCTACACCAACTCAAGGTGAGGAGGAAGAGAAACAGAGCAGGGAGGAGGTGGAAGCCTGGGACTGCTGAACACCTAGCCCTGGAGATCTGCTTTGCAAGCAGAAACCTACACTGTGTGGTGCTCTGGAGGATGGGGAGCTGGGACAGGCAGAGTGTTTGAGAGACAGATTCTGGCCATTTGTGGTGGACGGGATCCACACCCGGCCGCTCTGAGACAAAGGAAAGGCAGGCAGTCTGTCAGGCTTCCTGGCAGCGAGAGGGCTGCTGAAAGGATGGATATTGCATGGAGCTTGCTCCACGGGAGAAGGGATAGGGGGACAAGGTTGTCTGGGCGTGCTCTGCCCAGCATATTGGAAACCTTGAGGAGTTTCAGGCACTCCATCCCCCTGGCTGGCGGCACAGCTCCAAGGCCCCCCACTGGGACACACAGCCTGCTGAGCCTTCCTCCTGGCCTGAGAGCACTGAATCGCAAACCAGAACTCACTGAGCTGGCATCAGGCCACTCAGAGGGAGGCCCCCGCCTACAACAGCTAGAGACGCAAAGCACAGAGGCTTACACCTGTGTGCTCGGCCCACTGGCTCTCATACAGGAGACAGGAACGGCAGATGGAAATCAGGAAACAGATCTTCCTCCCCCGAAGCACCAGCTCCGCTTCCCTACGATCGCCAACCTCACTCTAGGGGCTGAGCAGCTCCAGAGACGGGAGCTTCTGGGCACTAGAGGGCACAACACAGAAATATGAAACATCAAAAGAACATGGTTCAGACGAAAAACTCACAAACCCCAGAAAAAGGGCCAAATGAAAAGGAACTCACCAATCTTCCTGAAAGAGAGTTCAAAATAAAAATTATAAACATACTTATGAAGGTACAGAAAAATATTCAAGAATTCAGGAACGAATTTAAGGTGGACATTCAATCATTAAGAAATTCCATATCTGAAATGAAACATACAATGGAGGGATTTAAAAGTAGATTATGTGTAGTAGAAGAGACGGTAAATGGAATAGAAATTACAGAAGAGGAATATAAAGAAGCTGAGACACAGAAAGAAAAAAGAATCTCTATGAATGAAAGAATATTGAGAGAACTGTGTGACCAATCTAAACGGAACAATATTCACATAATAGGGGTACCAGAAGAAGAAGATAGAGAAAAAGGGATAGAAAGTGTCATTGAGCAGGTAATTGCTGAAAACTTCCCCAATCTGGGGGAGGAGATAGTCTCTCAAGTCATGGAGATGCATAGATCTCCCAACAAGAGGGACCCAAGGAAGACATCAAGACATATAATAGTCTCTCAAGCCATGGAGATGCATAGATCTCCCAACAAGAGGGACCCAAGGAAGACATCAAGACATTTAATAGTCTCTCAAGCCATGGAGATACATAGATCTCCCAACAAGAGGGACCCAAGGAAGACATCAAGACATATAATAGTCTCTCAAGCCATGGAGATGCATAGATCTCCCAACACAAGGGACCCAAGGAAGACAACATCAAGACATATAATAATTAAAATGGCAAAGGTCAAGGATAAAGACAGACTGTTAAAAGCAGCTAGAGAGAGAAGAAAGATCACATACAAAGGAAAACCCATCAGACTATCATCAGATTTCTCAACAGAAACCTTACAGGCCCGAAGGGAGTGTGGCATGATATATTTAATGCAATGAAGCAGAAGGGCCTCGAACCAAGAATACTCTACCCAGCAAAGTTATCATTTAAATTTGAAGGAGGGATTAAACAATTTTCAAATAAGCAAAAGCTGAGAGAATTTACCTCCCACAAACCACCTCTACAGTGCATTTTGGAGGGACTCCTAGAGATGGAAGTATTCCTAAGGCTAAATAGATGTCACCCAAGGGATAGACAAAGAGTGCAGAATATGATTCATAACATACAAAGAATGGAGGAGGAAGAAAAAAAAGGGAAAAAAAAGAACCTTTAGGTTGTGTTTGTAATAGCATATGAAGTGAGTTAAATTAGACTGTTAGATAGTAAGGGAATTACCTCTGAACCTTTGGTAACCATGAATCTAAAGCCTACAATGGCGATAAGTACATACCTATCAATAATCACCCTAAATGTAAATGGTCAGAATGCACCAATCAAAAGACATAGAGTCACTGAATGAATGGATAAAAAAACAAGACCCATCTATATGCTGCCTACAAGAGACTCACTTCAAACCCAAAGACATACACAGACTGAAAGTGAAGAGATGGAAAAAGATATTTCATGCAACTAATAGGGAGAAAAAAGCATGAGATTCAGTACTTGTATCAGACAAAATAGACTTCAAAACAAAGAAAGTCACAAGAGTCAAAGAAGGACATTACATAATGATAAAAGGATCAGTCCAACAAGAGGATATAACTATTATAAATATCTATGCACCCAACACAGGACGACCTACATTTGTGAAACAAATACTAAGAGAATTAAAGGGGGAAATAGAATGCAATGCATTCATTTTAGGAGACTTCAACACACCACTCACTCCAAAGGACAGATCAACCAGACAGAAAATAAATAAAGAGACAGAGGCACTGAACAATGTATTAGAACAGATGGACCTAACAGACATCTACAGAACACTCCGTCCAAAAGCAACAGGATACACATTCTTCTCAAGTGCACATGGAACATTTTCAAGAATAGATCACATACTAGGCCACAAAAAGAACCTCAGTAAATTCAAAAAGATTGAAATTGTACCAATCAGACTCTCAGATCACAAAGGCATGAAACTAGAAATAAATTACTCAAAGAAAATGAAAAAGCTCACAAACACATAGAGGCTTAATAACATGCTCCTAAATAATCAATGAATCAATGACCAAATAAAAACAGAGATCAAGCAACATATGGAGACAAATGACAACAACAATTCAACACCACAAAATCTGTGAGATGCAGCGAAGCCCATGCTAAGAAGGAAATATATTGCAATACAGGCCTACCTCAGGAAAGAAGAAAAATCCCAAATGAACAGTCTAAACTCACAATTAACGAAACTAGAAAAGGAAGAACACACGAGGCCCAAAGTCAGTAGAAGAAGGGACATAATAAAGATTAAGGCAGAAATAAATGAAATTGAGAAGAATAAAACAACAGAGAGAATCAATGAAAGCAGGAGCTGGTTCTTCAAGAAAATAAAAAAAATAAATAAACCCTTAGCCAGACTCATCAAGAAGAAAAGAGAGTCCACACATAAACAGAATCGGAAATGAGAAAGAAAAATCACTATGGACACCAAGAAATACAAAAATTATGAGAGAATGTTGTGAAAAATTACATGCTAACAAACTGGATAACCTAGAAGAAATGGACAACTTTCTAGAAAAATACAACCTTCAAATGCTGACCCAGGAAGAAAAAGAAAATCTGAATAGACCAATTAACAGCAAGAAAATTGAATTGGTAATCAAAAAACAAGCTAAGAACAAAACTGCTGGACCAGATGGTTTCACAGCTGAATTTTATCAAACATTTAGTGAAGACCTAATACCCATCCTCCTTAAACTTTTCCAAAAAGTAGAAGAGGAGGGAGTACTCCCAAACTCATTCTACGAGGCCAACATCACTCTAATACCAAAACCAGGCAAACACACAACAGAAAAAGAAAATTATAGACCAATATCCCTGATCAATATAGATGCAAAAATACTCAACAAAATATTAGCAAACCGAATTCAAACATACATCAAAAAGATCATCCATCATGATCAAGTGGGATTCATCCCAGTGATGCAAGGATGGTACAACATTTGAAAATCCATCATCATCATCCACTACATCAACAAAAAGGAAAAAAAACACACGATCATCTCCACAGATGCTGAAAAAGCATTCAACAAAATTCAACATCCATTCATGATAAAAACTCTCAAAAAATGGGTATAGAGGGCAAGTACTTCAACATAATGGCCATATATGACAAACCCACAGCCAACATTATACATAACGGCAAGAAGCTGAAAGCTTTTCCTTTAAGATCGGGAACAAGACAAGGATGCCCACTCTCCCAACTTTTATTCAACACAGATCTAGAGGTCCTAACCACGGCAATCAGACAACACAAAGAAATAAAAGGCATACAGATTTGTAAAGAAGAAGTCAAACTGTCCCTTTTTGCAGATGACATGATAGTGTACATAAAAAATCCTAAAGAATCCACTCCAAAACTACTAGATCTAATATCTGAATTCAGTAAAGTTGCAGATACAAAATAAATACACAGAAATCTGTGGCATTCCCATACACTAACAATGAACTAGCAGAAAGAGAAATCATGAAAACAATTCATTCACAATTGCATCAAAAAGAATAAAATACCTAGGAATAAACCTAACAAAGGAAGTGAAAGAACTATACTCTGAAAACTACAAGACACTCATGAGAGAAATTAAAGAAGAAACCAATAAATGGAAAGACATCCTATGCGCATGGATAGGAAGAATTAATATTGTCAAAATGGCCATCCTGACTAATGCAATCTACAGATTCAATGCAATCCCTAGCAAAATACAAATAGCATTCTTCAATGAACTAGAGAAAATCTTTTTAAAATTAATATGGAACCACAAAAGACCCTGAATAGCCAAAGCTATACTGAGAAGGAAGAATAAAGCAGGCGGGATTACGCGCCCTGACTTCAAGCTCTACTACAAAGCCACAGTACTCAAGACAATTTGGTACTGGCACAAGAACAGACCCATAGACCAATGGAACAGACTAGAGAGCCCAGATATAAACCCAAGCATATATGGTCAATTAATATATGATAAAGGAGCCATGGATATTCAATGGGGAAATGAGAGCCTCTTCAGCAGCTGGTGTTGGCAAAACTGGACAGCTACATGTAAGTGAATGAAACTGGATTATTGTCTAACCCCATACACAAAAGTAAACTCAAAATGGATCAAAGACCTGAATGTAAGTCATGAAACCATAAAACTCTTAGAAAAAACATAGGCAAAAATCTCTTGGACATAAACATGAGCAACTTCTTCATGAACATATCTCTCTGAGTAAGGGAAACAAAAGCAAAAATGAACAAGTGGGACTATATCAAACTAAAAACCTTCTGTACAGCAAAGGACACCATCAGTAGAACAAAAAGACATCCTACAGTATGGAAGAATATATTCATAAATCATATATCCAATAAGGGGTTGACATCCAAATTATATAAAGAGCTCACGCACCTCAACAAACAAAAAGCAAATAAGCCAATTAAATAATGGGCAGAGGATCTTAACACTTCTCCAAAGAAGAAATTCAGATGGCCAACAGGCACATGAAAAGATGCTCCACATCACACCAGTGGCGGGTCACTATCCAAAAGACAAACAACAACAAGTGTTGAGGAGAATGTGGAGAAAGGGGAACCCTCCTATACTGCTGGTGGGAATGTAAATTAGTTCTACCATTGTGGAAAGCAGTATGGAGGTTCCTCAAAAAACTCAAAATAGAAATACCATTTGACCCAGGAATTCCACTCCTCGGAATTTACCCTAAGATTGCAGGAGCCCAGTTGAAGAAGATATATGAACCCCTATGTTTATCACAGCACTATTTACAATAGCCAAGTAATGGAAGCAACCTAAGTGTCCGTCAGTAGATGAACGGATAAAGATGTGCTACATATACACAATGGAAAATTATTCAGCCATAAGAAGAAAACAAATCCTACCATTTGCAACAACATGGATGGAGCTAGAGGATATTATGGTCAGTGAAATAAGCCAGGCAGAGAAAGACAAGTATCAAATGATTTCACTCATCTGTGGAGTATAAGCACAAAGCAAAAACTGAACAAAACAAAACAGCAGCAGACTTACAGAACCCAAGATTGGACTAACAGTTACCCAAGGGAAAGGGACTGGGGAAGATGGGTGGGAAGGGATGATATGGGCGAAAAAAGGGTATTACAATTAGCAGACATAATGTAGTGGGGGGGGGGTGGATATGGGGAAGGCAGTATAACACAGAGAAGACAAGTAGTGATTCTATAGCATCTTACTATGCTGATGGACAGTGACTATAATGGGGGTATGTGGTGGGGATTGATAATAGGGGGAGTCTAGTAACCATAATGCTGCTCATGTAATTGTACATTAATAATACCAAAAAAAAATATGTTTGCTACGTATTATCAATAAGAAATAAAGAGGAATAAGTACCAGCAACTTTCACTACCTTTTCCATCATCTAGGTCTTCCCCCAGCTTAAATAACATAGATAAACCTATCTGATGCTGCCACATTGTAAATTATCACAGGATTTTGCCAGACCTCAGATGAATATCTCAAACTCAGGCCTGCCAGGCATTGATTTCCAAATGAGTGGAACTTTCAATGGTCCCTCTTGTTTTTCAAGCCTGGAGTCACAGCAAGTTCCTAAAAAGCCAGTGATTGGTCACTGGCCAAGGGGAGGAGCTTTCTAGCATTTATATATTTCTTAAGTGAAAGAAATTAAAAATTTTGTAACAACTTGGTTCCAACACCCTGTTTTTTTTGTTGCTGTTTTTTTTCTCCAGGTACAGAGCAGTTGCCTCCTGGAGTCGTGTTCAGGGAATTGGGATTCCCTTGATCACTGCCATTGAGATTGTCTCCATCTGGATCCTTTCTTTTATCCTGGCCATCCCTGAAGCCATTGGCTTTGTCATGGTGCCCTTCGAATACAAGGGTGAACAGCACAAAACCTGTATGCTCAATGCCACATCGAAATTCATGGAGGTACAAAGAGTTTAAAGGGAATTAATCAGGGAAGGGAAGAGGTATTCACTTATACTTCACCATCACCAACACCTGTTGATACCTCTGCAAGGCCCAGTGTGGTTTCCTCTGCTGGTTCAGTCGAGTACTCTTCAGCTGCATGAGAAGTAGATGTTAAATGAGGGGTTAGTTTCTTGGCAGAAGGACTATTTTGTTTTCACTCTTGTAGCACAACTGTAGACACACTTCAGAATCTGTAGAACAACTCAGAGTTCTGAAACAAATTTACTAAGAAAGAGATAGATGTATATGTATATGTATATTATGCTTTGTTTTATGATAAGCATCTGACAATTTTCATCTGACAGAAATGCTGATCATTCTTTTATGTTACTTGGGGAAATTCACATTGCACACACTTTTTTAAAAGACAGATTTACTAACTCAAAAGAGGAAGTTCAGATTTACCTGTTCTTATTACAGATTCTGTGTCTAATATACAAATGATATGAATTTGCAGAACTTTTAAAAAAAGTGTTTTAGTTGAACAAATTCCATTGTTATTTAATACAGATGACCACATTAATGTTTCTCTGAAAATTTTAATTACATAACTGAGCATATTGGGAAACATGTTTAAAATGCGTATTTCCTTTGTAAAACTAGTCAAATGTGGATTGAGGAGGAAAACCAAAAGGATAACTATTTCTTTTAAATCAGCATAATTCAGTGCTTTGATGTAAGTTTCACGCAGCTCAGATTCCACATTTAATCATTTGCAGACATCTCAAGGTGTGTTTTCCTAACATGGAAAATTCACAAAATTAATAGTTTTACAGTTGGCCAGTTTCCTGCTTGGAAATTCTTGTTTTAAAATTAAAAGTGCCTGTGAAAACTGACAAGCTGGCAACCTTAAAATTCAAGTCTTCTGTTTATCCACTGACTTAAGTAAATATCTACAATGAAAAACAAACTGGACAGCAAGAGATGATCAGAATTTGGGCAGTGTGAATAAAGAATCTAGATATTCCTACCTAACAAAACAGAAATAGACTCATAAACAGGGAGAACAAACTGGTGGTTGCCATAGGGGAGGGAGTGAGATGGGAGAAATAGATGAAGGGGATAAAGAGGGGCAGACTTCCAGTTATAAAATAACTAAGTCATGGGGAAGAAAAGCACAACATAGAAGATATAATCAATAATATTGTTATATCTTTGTATGGTGACAGCTGGTAACTACACTTATGGTATTTTGCAATGTATATAATTGCTGAATCACTATGTTGTACACGTGAAACCAATGCAATATTGTGTATTACCTATACTTCAGTTTTAAAAAATGTTGGAGAGAAGAGGCTCAATGTAAGAAGGAGCTTATTGGCCATTCAAGCTGGACAAAATAAGATGGGTTACTTTGTAAAGACTGGGTCTCCTTTATATAGTGGGCAAGCAAAGGCTGGGCACCCATGGGCGTTGCAGTAAAAGGTATAAGTTTGAACTGATCATTTCTTAGACTTCACTCCAAGTCTAAAGTTTTCTGATTTTCTTTCTCCTCCTGTCCTGTTTCCTGATTTTATTCCCCCTCTTTGTTTCACCCTTTCCTTCTCAACTTAGCTGTATCCTAGACTGGAGGGAGACCTGTCCATACCCTTGCTGATGACATCAGTTCAATAGAAATGTGTGATCCCTTACAGTACATGCCTCTGCCATGGAGAGGACAGGGACTCGATCCAATCCCCTCGGAGTCAGCTTCCAGCCCTCTGCAGCTGCTTCTGGGTCATTCACACCCAGCCATTTAGGCATCCAGAAGAAGAGGGTACAAATGAAGGGGGTGCATTAAGTACTGTTCATGCTGCACTTATACAAAAAGAGTCCTTCTCATTTTTTTGTTTTTGTTTTTTAAGTTCAATACTGAAATATTTCGACAGTATGATATAGATAGGGAAATACTTGCATAAATAGGCCTGAATAAACCAACTCCATCGGTATTTTGCTCTTAATCTGAGGATAGAACTCAGGAGTCTATGGACTTGAATGGAAAAACTACATGTTTATGTTTATATTCACTAACTTCTAACTGAAGTTTATCATTTCCTTCTATTATTAATGTTGGCAACAAACTACAATAGTATTAAACATTACCATGACTTTTTCACCAATAGAAATAGCAGACATTTTCTTACCACATAACAGTTATATAGTACTGAAATATCATTTATGCCTATCATTGCTCCAACCTTCTGATAGTTATTAGAACCACCATAAGATTTGTCATCTAATTAGTTAATAAACACATATATTACTATATCAGAATTTTATTTCTAATATTTTGATAGCTGTGTGTCTATGTAATTGGTTTCCATTGAATCTTAATATTTTATTGTATGCACACAAAAGGATTATTCTCAGAAAGGATTATAGTCTTCACCAACTTCCAAGGTGTCTGTGGCATGAAAATAGCTAAGAATCCCTGTCCATAAATTTTTTCCCCTCAGGAGCCATTTATAGGTCATTTTAACAGACATGTTATAAATGTAGCCCACTGGGCCTCTTTCTATATTTAGAAATTGCCCAGTTTTTCACAGAGCAGCATGATTATTTTTTACTGTGGGAACTGAGATATTATAGGAGGCTGCATTATCCCTAGTAAATAAACAATCCAGAGAAACAAAATAAGGAAAACATTTCTTCCCCAGTTGGTGATTAATTGAGTGGGAGGAAGAACTTAGACATAATTTCTAATTTCCATTTTTATAGGGTATTAAATTTTCTTCTTTAACAAGATATAAAACTGGATAATCCTGGTATTTACAAATCCTGCTCACAGGGAGATAATGCTACAAATGCCTTCAGATAAGGTACTCTGCCTCAATAGCTTCCAGGTGGTAAGTATTAAAGGAGAGAGAAAAGGCTCTGTTATTGATGGCTCCAACTGCAAGGTCACATAGCAGACATACCAGGCAAAGGGTTAATTTCCAGTATCTAAAGCTACACAGATAAACCATTCATAAGATTTGCTGTTTCCAAACAAGATATTCACATTAAGTACACTTTAACCACAACAGTCAGAAGTTAAACCAGCATTAGCAAAAGTTTGAGGCTCATCAATAAATAAAAAAAGATAAATATATATTCTGGATGTCTGAAAGTCATGTTTTATGAGCTTTGGAAGGGAATTCTTTCTATTGATTATGGCTCTTCCATTGTATAATTAAAGCCAACTGCAGCTATTAAAATGTATCTTTGTTAGGATGACTTTTTTTAATGCAATTCCTTTATGTTCTCTTATAAAGCCAAGATAATTTCTGGAGTTCCCAATTTAATTGAGTTTTGAGCACCACCCCCGAGCCCATTACTACAACCAGAGAGTGTGAACATACAAATTATCTGCAAGTATAAAGATTTTGAAGCTACCAGAGGCACTCCACAGTTAATTTACATTATAATGTTCCCCCTTTTCTCTCCTTTTTCTTCACTTTACAGTTCTACCAAGATGTAAAGGACTGGTGGCTCTTCGGGTTCTATTTCTGCATGCCCTTGGTGTGCACCGCAATCTTCTACACCCTCATGACGTGTGAGATGTTAAACAGAAGGAATGGTAGCTTGAGAATTGCCCTTAGTGAACACCTTAAACAGGTAAATCTAATAAGATCAATCTGGCCAAGACTGTTTTGTCCTAAACAACAGAAGTCCTACAAATACAGTCTTCAGTAGATTTAGCTGGTTTCCTAAAAAAATTAATAAATAGTGTCTTCTAATTGTTTTCTTTATAGTTACAGTATTAAGAATTTCTTTTGTCAAATAGAGAGCCTGCCTATGAAGCAGGTGGCCCTGGAGGCAGGACCCAAAGAGCAAGGAGCTATTCATTTATTTTGCCAAGAGTATATTGCACATGCATGTTTATGTGTCTGTACATTGAGCTGGGCTTGGAACTGTGCCCAGACACAAAGAAGCATATGACTTTCACCCCCAGCAGGCTTTACAATCTTGTTGTGGGAATAAAAAACAAACATAAAACAACTGGAAAATAGAATCTCAAGGTGTGGTAAAAGTAGTCTAAGTGGTAGAAAGCCAGGGAAGATATAAGCTAAAGTCTTGGAGAAACTTGTCATGGATGAGGAGGATTGAACTGTTCATCATGGCGAAGAGGAGGACTCAGGACATTTCAGGTGGGAGGACAGAAGTCTGGTTAGAACATGGTATGGTTACCAGGCATTCGGGGAGCAGGAAAAGTAGATGAACCATATTTGGGCAACATCTAAGGTAAGAACTGTGATAGGAATGAGATTGGGTACATAAGAAAAGGTCAAATTTTGGAGGGCCAAAGTTCTAGAAGAAATCTGAACAGGTCAGTAGCCGACTACTATTGGTTCCTCCCAGGCAGCAAACAAAACAAATAAAGCTGTGAGCTTCAAAACTTGATGCTTATACTTGCTGGCTTTGTAATGTTGGACAAATTGCTTATATCACTGAACTTCCAGGTCTTCATAAAATGTATATACCTGTATCTTTCTGTACAAATACTAATTCAATTTTGTCTTAAAAAATTAAATGTGTATAATAATACATCAAGGGGCTTACCTAATGAATGTACAGTGTCTAATAGAACCCAATTCATAGTAAGTACTCCAGAAATGTTGATATGCATTAATTAAAAGAGTAAGACTAGTACCACGGGTAAGTTATCAGTCTCAGCAGAGAGATTCATAAGGACCCCCAACCAGGCCATAAGTTAATGTGAGTTGATGAGCCTGTAAGTCTAGCCTTAAGGATTACCATACACAAGCATCATTCTCCATCAGCGACTTTTTTCAACTACTGTACTGGTTTTTCTTAGCTTCAGCTCCTTACCTGTAAATTGGGCATCATCATATAGGAATCAATGTTACTATAGGAAACAAAGGAATTAATGTGCATACATGTACTTTGTAAAACTAACATGCCATATGAATGGTAGCTATTACCTTTTATTAAAATTTAACAGGAAAATTATATTGAGAAACTTCAGTATGACTTTGTTCAGGCATGAATGTTTCAAGTACTATAGATGTGAAACATACTAAGCAATTATTACCTCTCATTCCTGCAATAGACGTAATTAGTTAAGATTTGTGAAAAACAATGTTTTTAAATCTTGGGTTTTGCATTAGCTCCATGATTAAGCCTATTTTATCTGCTCTGAAAATAACTGAATAGGAATTGGGAGCAATAATAAGGTGTTGTTTCACATTTACATAGCATTTTTTAAGTTTTCAGAGAGCATTTCCATGTCATTTTCTTACTAGATTCCTCCACGCACTCTGTGAAATAGGCAGAGATTATCCTTATTATACAAGTGGCTATGAGATTGGCTCCACCAAATGGAGATTAAAGCCTGAGACTTGGTCCTCCCTCAGGCCGCCAAAAAAAAAAAAAAAAAACCTGAGACTTGGTCTTCATGCAGTAGACATTCCCTTGCATCACACTCGAAGCTGTAGCAGATTCTGACAGCAAGTGAGAAAGCCTGTCTGGAAGGCCTTCACGTGGAACTGTGGGGGAGCTGGCTCAGAATGAAAGGCCCTGCTATCATTTGACTAGTATCTTATATGGCTCTTGGTCCTGCTTCTTGCATGGTTTTGTTGAATTTCTCTTCATTATACTAACAACAACTTTTCTTAGGGATGCTGGTAGCAGAAGACCCAAATTAACATTGAGTAGACCAACTGGGTCTATCTTTCTCCCACAGCAGTAAGTTCAGCTGTCACTGGTTCAGTGGTCAAGGGACTCAGAAGCCAGGGATCTGCTGTCTTGCTGCCCTTTCCCTTAGCATTGAAGGACAGCAGCTACAGCTCTACCCTTTTATCTGATTGCCAGGCAGCAAGAAGGGGAAGAGCATAGATAACATTAAGGTGTACGCACCAAAAGTATATTCCCCACTTTTAGTAGCTTTTCCAGAAATCTCACATAACGATTTCTACTTAGTGTAACTGGTCAGAACTGTGTCAGGTGGCCACGCAGATGATTAGGCCAGGCTCCTGTGCTACCCTAACATAATCAAGGATCTCACTGTTAGTAAGGAAAACAAGAGAAAGGATATTGGTTAAACAAAACTTAGACTGTCATGCAACGTACTGGTATTTCTTTTTAAAGGGTTATCATCTTTGAGGATGTGTCCAGGGGAAATAACCTTTCCCCAAACACCCTCCTTTTCTATTTTTCTGGGCACACTTTTTCTGTGTACACAAAACCACCCTTTAAAATGATCCCCCATTCTTGCAGATTGAAATCCTTTATTTTCTCAAACATTGCTCAGTTTATATGTTCTCTGAAGCCATATCCCAGCTAGCCTAATAACTCTGAAATACCAAAGAACTCTCGGTTCTTTGGGCTACAGCAGCGATTTGTGACAACGGCCCTGAAATCTTTTTAAATGGCTCTATTAATCATGTGGGCTTATTGTCAAGTTTCCATACCTAATGAATGCTATATGCTTTGGGTTGAACCGGCATTACCCTTCCAAACCCTGTTTTCAGTTTTATTTTGACATTAACTGATCCCAGTTACCAACAAGTTGCATTTTATGTTCTTACTTAGGCTTCTAAATGCATGTACTGTAATACTCAAGCATAATGCATACAGATGACTGGTTGCAGATAATTCCTAAACTATGGCTTTTCTGATCCCGCACAGACTTGAAAGCATGTAAACCTTCAGCTGAAGTTAGTTCAGGGTCAACATGAGCCCATTTTTCTATCACTGCTGATAATCCTTTAGCCCCATCCCTCTGTTTGCAAACAAGATATCTTCTAGAGGTCATTAATAAAAGAATTTTGAAGGCAAAAACATCCCAGTGCTAATTTTCTTCAATATCAAGAAATGGAGAAAACACATTGCTGTTGCCTTTTCTTTTTCTGTTTCTGATCCTATTTTGTTTAACAAACTTGTTTATAAATTTGCCCATTATTCATCATGCTAGGTTCAGTTGCCTTGAGTACCATGCATCATTAATGCTAGTTAGTACCTGTCATTGAGGCTTTAGCTAACCAACCCTTTCCTGCATGGTATTCAGCCACAGTGTTGGCTTATCTGGTCCAACTAGTTCCCGCCTCTGCTCTGCCATCAGACGTTTGTCCCGGCCTTAAGAACCTGCCTGAGGCCGCCATTATTCCTGGCAGCTGCCCAAGAGACTCATTAGCAACACCCTGATTAGAAAGTTGGACTTCACATCTTGAAGATGTGGAGACACTGAGGCAGGCTGTGTTGGCTCTTCTTTGAGTTATTCTTTCTCTGCTATCTACCACTTCATTTTGTGTAGTTCTTTCCTCTAGTAGGAAAACACTAAACTTGTACTTTTTTTTCTACTTTCCTTTTAGCGTCGAGAAGTGGCAAAAACCGTTTTCTGTTTGGTCGTAATTTTTGCTCTTTGCTGGTTCCCTCTTCACTTAAGCCGTATTTTGAAGAAAACCGTGTATGATGAGATGGACAAGAACCGATGTGAACTGCTTAGGTACAATCCTATGTATTTATTAGGAAATTGGAGTTTCTCTGATCTTCGCATTTATAATACTTTTACAAAACCATCTAGTCTACATTCTTGCTAGCCCTGACAATAAAAACTGCAAAGTTGATTTTTTCTCTTCAGCAGACATAGCCCATAACTGACCCCAAGTTTTGTACAAGCCATATCTATAATTTTGCAACCCACTCTCTTGAGGCTGTGCATAATGGTTTGAGCTAACTAAGTCATGGGTGTATTTGTAAATGTTCCGCAGAACTGAAACTGCCATTTAAATAAGAACTTTTAAAAAATTCTGATTGCCATCTATGAGAAATGGCTTTCAGGCAAGAAAAATGCTATGCTAGGATAGTTAGCAGATTTTAAAACCTTATGTTCTAATTATTCTATTCTGTTGTCTTTTGCTCTAGTTTCTTGCTGCTCATGGATTACATCAGTATTAACCTGGCAACCATGAATTCATGTATAAACCCAATAGCTCTATATTTTGTGAGCAAGAAATTTAAAAATTGCTTCCAGGTAAGATGGAGCTGCAAATATTTTTTAAGGACAACCAAAAGTATATTAAGTAGCTAACAGGCATGGCTAATTTCATCGTAAATATTACTTCCATCAGCTGTACTTTTCAGTAGAGAAGTGAAAATCAATCACATTTGGTTACCCAGAAAGAGGGTCCAATTGTCAACATAACAAAAAAGCCATTATCTATTCAGACAACAACATATTCAGAGGTTAAAAATGAAAGAAACTAATAACATGACAATTTAGTAATGATTTAAAAAGAAATGTTTAAATGTGAGCTCCAGGCTACTAGAAAACATAAGACCTACTCATGACCTACATTATTTTAGACTTTAACTACAGTCTCACAAAACAGAAACTCTGTTGTTAAGAAAACTCTTGCTAAATGCTGTTTAATAGTATATTTAATAATGGCCTCTTCAAGGAAAGTAAATGCTTATTGCTCTGGAAATCTGAACTGGAATTTTATTCCAAATCAGTTTCCTTCTGTTCTTCAAAACTCTTGCATCTAAACCAACCCATGTCTTCCAGAAGCTCTAAGCACTTGCTATTGAGGTATCATTTTTCCACTTCCTGGAATGAGTTTAGCATAGAGTTAATCCTAACTGGATTAACTGTTATCTTTGCCTGGGATGTTTAACTTCAGTTTATGGTACATATTAGGAAGAGTGGTGCAGAGGCCAAGGGTGCAGGATCTGGAAGCAAACAATCTTGATGTACACCACAGCTTGCAGTTGCTAACTGTTAGGTGGTGCCCTTTCTATTTCCTCAGTTTGCTCATCTGTAAAATCAGATGACCACTGTATCTATCTCATAAATTAGATTCAGTGGACTAATATATGTTCAGTGCTTGAGACAATAAGAACGCATTATGAGTTTGTTATTTAATAATAAAAACACACTGGCTGTCCTTGTGGAACTTACAGCCTAAAAGGAGATAGATACATATATTCACCAAAGAATCTTACAAGTAGATGAAACTTGGTATGGAAGTTCTAGCTGACATATTTTCTAGTTAACTTGATACTGTTTAAAAGTCATGAAATGCTCTTAGAAACATTCTGCCCTCTGAATGATTGACTAAAATGCAGGTGATAAATAATGCATCATATCATATAATCTGGAGTTAATATCATTCTAATTCGTTTACATATTAATTAGAAGGAAAGAAAAATCAAGGTCAAACTCTCAGAAATTAAACACTGTTTTTTTTATATAATTATACCTTTACTTTGTGAATTTTTTTTTTGGTATCATTAATGTACAATCTGAACAACATTATGGTTACTAGAACCCCTATTATCAAGTACCCGCAAAATACCCCATTACAGTCACTGTCCATCAGCGTAGTAAGATGCTATAGAATCATTACTTGTCTTCTCTGTAAATACTGCCTTTCTCGTGTCCCCCCAGCACTACATTCTGTGTGCTAATCTTAATGCCCCTTTTCCACCCTTATCCTTCACTTCCTACCCATCCCTTTCCCTTTGGTAACTGTTAGTCTATTCTTGAATTCTGTGAGTCTGCTGCTGTTTTGTTCCTTCAGATTTTTCTTTGTTCTTATACTCCACAGATGAGTGAAATCATTTAATACTTGTCTTTCTCCGCCTGGCTTATTTCACTGAGCATAATACCCTCTAGCTCCATCCATGTTGTTGCAAATGCTAGGATTTGTTTGCTTCTTATGGCTGAATAATATTCCATTGTGTATATGTACCACATCTTCTTCATCCATTCATCTACTGATGGACACTTAGGTTGTTTCCATTTCTTGGTTATTGTAAATAGTGCTGCGATAAACATAGGGTGCATATGTCTTTTTCAAACAGGTCTCCTGCATTCTTAGGGTAAATTCCTAGGAGTGGAATTCCTGGGTCAAATGGTATTTCTATGTTTAGGTTTGTAAGGAACCTCCATACTGCTTTCCACAATGGTTGAACTAGTTTACATTCCGACCAGCAGTGTAAGAGGGTTCCCCTTACTCCACATCCTGGCCAACATTTGTTGTTGTTTGTGTTTTGGATGCTGGCCATCCTAACTGGTGTGAGATGGTATCTCATGTGGTTTTAATTTGCATTTCTCTGATAACTAGCAATGCAGAGCATCTTTTCATGTGCCTGTTGCCCACCTGAATTTCTTCTTTGCAGAAGTTTCTGTTCAGCTCCTCTGCCCAGTTTTTAATAGGCTTATTTGCTTTTTGTTTGTTGAGGTGTGTGAACTCTTTATATAATTGGGACGTCAACCCCTTATCAGATATGTCATTTATGAATATATTAGTCCATACTGTAGGAAGTCTTTTTGTTCTACTGATGGTGTCCTTTGTTGTACAGAAGTTTTTAGTTTGATATAGTCCCACTTGTTCATTTTTGCTTTTGTTTCCCTTGCTGGGGAGATATGTTCATGAAGAAGTTGCTCATGTTTATGTCCAAGAGATTTTTGCCTATGTTTTTTTCTAAGAGTTTTATGGTTTCATGACTTACATTCAAGTCTTTGATCCATTTTGAGTTTACTTTTGTGTATGGGGTTAGACAATAATCCAGTTTCATTCACTTACATGTAGCTGTCCAGTTTTGCCAACACCAGCTGCTGAAGAGGCTCTCATTTCCCCATTGAATATCCATGGCTCCTTTATCATATATTAATTGACCATATATGCTTGGGTTTATATCTGGGCTCTCTAGTCTGTTCCATTGGTCTATGGGTCTGTTCTTGTGCCAGTACCAAATTGTCTTGAGTACTGTGGCTTTGTAGTGGAGCTTGAAGTCAGGGAGCATACGTAATCCCCCCAGCTTTATTCTTCCTTCTCAGGATTGCTTTGGCTATTCAGGGTCTTTTGTGGTTCCATATGAATTTTAGAACTATTTGCTCTAGTTCATTGAAGAATGCTATTGGTATTTTGATAGGGATTTCACTGTATCTATAGATTGCTTTAGTCAGGATGGCCATTTTGACAATATTAATTCTTCCTACCCATGAGCATGGGATGTGTTTCCATTTATGGGTTTCTTCTTTAATTTCTCTCATGAGTGTCTTGTAGTTTTCAGAGTATAGTTCTTTCACTTCCTTGATTAGGTTTATTCCGAGGTATTTTATTCTTTTTGATGCAATTGTGAATGAATTGTTTTCCTGATTTCTCTTTCTGCTAGTTCATCGTTAGGGTATAGGAATGCAACAGATTTCTGTGTATTAATTTTGTATCCCACAACTTTACTGAATTCAGATATTAGATCTAGTAGTTTTGAGTGGATTCTTTAGGGTTTTTTATGTACAATATCATGTCATCTGCAAACAGGGACAATCTGACTTTTCCTTACCAATCTGGATGCCTTTTATTTTTTGTGTTGTCTGATTGCGTGGCTAGGACCTCCAGAACTATGTTGAATAAAAGTGAGGAGAGTGGGCATCCTTGTCTTGTTCCCGATCTTAAAGGAAAAGCTTTCAGCTTCTTGCTGTTAAGTATAATGTTGGCTGTGAGTTTGTCATATATGGCCTTTATTATGTTGAGGTACTTGCCCTCTATAACCCATTTTGTTGAGAGTATTTATCATGAATGGATGTTGAATTTTGTTTAATGCTTTTTCAGCATCTATGGAGATGATAATGTGGTTTTTGTCCTTCTTTTTGTTGATGTAGTGGATATGATGATGGATTTTCAAATGTTGTACCATCCTTGCATCCCTGGGATGAATCCCACTTGATCATAATAGACGATCTTTTTGATGTATTTTTGAATGTGGTTTGCTAATATTTTGTTGAGTATTTTTGCATCTATATTGATCAGGGATATTGGTCTATAATTTTCTTTTTTTGTTGTGTCTTTGCCTGGTTTTGGTACCAGTGTGATGCTGGTCTCACAGAATGAGTTTGGGAGTATTTCCTCCTCTTCTGCTTTTTGGAAAACTTTAAGGAGGATGGGTATTAGGTCTTCACTAAATGTTTGATGAAAATCAGCAGTGAAACCATCTGGTTCAGCAGTTTTGTTCTTAGGTACTTTTTTGATTACCAATTCAATTTCCTTGCTGGTAATTGGTCTATTCAGATTTTCTGTTTCTTCCTGGGTCAGCCTTGGAAGGTTGTATTTTTCTAGAAAGTTGTCCATTTCTTCTAGGTTACCCAGTTTATTACCATATCACTTTTCACAGCATTCTCTCATAATTCTTTGTATTTCTGTGGTGTCTGTAGTGATTTTCCTTTCTCATTTCTGATTCTGTTTATGTATGTAGACTCCCTTTTTCTCTTAGTAAGTCTGGCTAGGGGTTTACTATTTTGTTTATTTTCTCCAAGAACCAGCTCCTGCTTTCACTGATTCTTTCTATTGTTTTATTTTTCTCAATTTTATTTATTTCTGCTTTAATCTTTATTATGTCCCTCCTTCTACTGACTTTGGGCCTCATTTGTTCTTCCTTTTCTAGTTTCCTTAATTGTGATTTTAGCATGTTGATTTGGGATTGTTCTTCTTTCCTGAGGTAGGCCTTTATTGCAATATATTTCCCTCTTCACACGGTCTTCGCTGCATCCCACAGATTTTGTGGTGTTGAATTATTGTTGTCATTTGTCTCCATATATTGCTTGATCTCTGTTTTTATTTGGTCATTGATCCATTGATTATTTAGGAGCATGTTATTAAACCTCCATGTGTTTGTGGGCTTTTTCGTTTTTTGTGTGTGTAATTTATTTCTAGTTTCATGCATTTGTGATCTGAGAAGCTGGTTGGTACAATTTCAGTCTTTTTGAATTTACAGAGGTTCTTTTTGTGGCCTAGTATATGATCTATTCTTGAAAATGTTCCATGTGCACTTGAGAAGAATGTGTATCCTGTTGCTTTTGGATGGAGTGTTCTGTAGATGTCCATTAGGTCCATCTGTTCTAATACATTGTTCAGTGCCTCTGTCTCTTTATTTATTTTCTGTCTGGTTGATCTGTCCTTTTGAGTGAGTAGTGTGTTGAAGTCTCCCAAAATGAATGCATTGCATTCTATTTCCCCCTTTAATTCTGTTAGTATTTGTTTCATATATGTAGGTGATCCTGTATTGGGTGCATAGATATTTATAATAGTTATATCCTCTTGTTGGACTGATCCTTTTATCATTATGTAATGTCCTTCTTTGTCTCTTGTGACTTTCTTTGTTTTGAAGTCTATTTTGTCTGATACAAGTACTGCATCTCCAGCTTTTTTCTCCCTATTAGTTGCATGAAATATATTTTTCCATCCCTTTACGTTCAGTCTGTGTATGTCTTTGGGTTTGAAGTGCGTCTCTTGTAGGCAGCATATAGATGGGTCTTATTTTTTTTTATCCATTCAGTAACTCTATGTCTTTTGATTGGTGCATTCAGACCATTTACATTTAGGGTGATTATCGACAGGTATGTACTTATTGCCATTGCAGGCTTCAGATTCTTGGTTACCAAAGGTTCAAGCGTAATTCCCTTACTATCTAATAGTCTTATTTAACTCACTTCGTATGCTATTACAAACACAACCTAAAGCTTCTTTTTTTTTCCTCCTTTTTCTTCCTCCTCCATTCTTTGTATGTTATGAATCATATTCTGTACTCTTTGTCTATCCCTTGGGTGACATCTATTTAGCCTTAGGAATACTTCCATCTATAGGAGTCCCTCCAAAATGCACTATCGACATGGTTTGTGGGAGATAAATTCTCTCAGGTTTTGTTTATCTGAAAATTGTTTAATCCCTCCTTCAAATATAAATGATAACCTTGCCGGATAGAGTATTACTGATTCAGGCCCTTCTGCTTCATTCCATTAAATACATCATGGCTCTCCCTTCTGGCCTGTAAGATTTCTGTTGAGAAGTCTGATGGTAGCCTGATTTGTTTTCCTTTGTATGTGATCTTTTTTCTCTCTCTAGCTGCTTTTAAACGTCTGTCTTTATCTTTGATCTTTGCCATTTTATTACATGTCTTGATGTTGTCTTCCTTGAGTCCCTGGTGTTGGGATATCTGTGCACCTCCATTACTTGAGAGACTATCTCCTTCCCGAGATTGGGGAAGTTTTCAGCAATTACCTCCTCAATGACACTTTCTATCCCTTTTTCTCTCTCTTCTTCTTCTGGTACCCCTATAATGCGAATATTGTTCCATTTGGATTGGTCACACAGTTCTCTCAATATTCTTTCATTCTTAGAGATTCTTTTTTTCTCTCTGTGCCTCAGCTTCTTTTTATTCCTCCTCTCTAATTTGTATTATATTTACCATCTCTTCTACTACATCTAATCTGCTTTTAAATCCCTCCATTGTATGTTTCATTTCAGATATGGAATTTCTTAGTGATTGAATCTCCGACTTAAATTCGTTCCTGAGCTTTTGAGTATTGCTCTGTACCTCCATAAGCATGTTTATAATTTTTATTTTGAACTCTCTTTCAGGAAGATTGGTGAGTTAAGTTTCATTTGGCCCTTTTCTGGGGTTTGTGAGATTTTGGTCTGAACCATGTTCTTTTGATGTTTCATATTTCTGGGTGGTGCTCACTAGTGCACAGAAACTCCAGTGTCTGATGCTGCTCTGCCCCTAGAGTGAGATTGTGGGTTGTATGGGAGAGGAGCTGGTACCCTGTTTCATGAGCTCTGCTCTGTTTGTGAGGTCTGTATGCAGTCTGCTTCAGTCTTTCTTGTTGCTGTTTTAGGGTTAGTTGTATTAACTATATTTCTGTACTATTTGTGGTTTTGGGAGGAGTTCTCCGTGTCATCTCTCACGCTGCCATCTCGAATCCTTGCCAAACATGTTTTTTGATTGTTCATCATAAAAAGTGAGCACCCCCAGGGAAAAGAGCCCAATTTAGACAGTCCTGAATTCTAATTCCTGTTCTGCCTCTTATTACGCTCTCTGCCTCCCTGTTCTCATTTATAAAATGAGGAAAATATCACCTACCACCTAGGGCTGCTATGAGCATCAGATGAGGTGCCCACAGGTGGTACACACTGAGGAGATGCCAGGGGCTCCAGCGTCCCTCCCCGCCCAGGCCCACTTCAAGTCACAGGACACTCTCCCTCCCACCAATACCACCTTCCCTTCCTCTTTCACTTGGGGAATAAGTTAGAACAAGAATAAGAAACAAGGGATTTGTTTTTCTCCACACTAGAAGGGACAATTGAATTTACACCAGGAGATTACAGGCCCCACACTCCAGGTGCTATTCAGGCTCACATTCGCCTGCGTCCCACTGGGGCAGGTCCGTAGCTCATGTTGTTCAGTCTGTCCTTCTCACAGTCTTGCCTCTGCTGTTGCTGTCACCGGTCCAAGAGCCTGATGACCTCAGTCCCCATGAACGGAACAAGCATCCAGTGGAAGAACCATGAGCAAAACAACCACAACACAGAGAGAAGCAGCCATAAGGACAGTATAAACTAAACATCTTAAGGCAGGTGCATCAATATCTTTTCAAATCCTATTGGAGAAAAAAACACACAACCACTGTGTCTCCAAAAATTTCTTCTCCTATTCTTTTCCTATAACTCAGCTCCACCCCTGGAAAATGCTTTCCAAAATATTGGAGAATGGACTGGTTTACACCCACAAAATTATCAATTTGCATATTCTGCAGATTCTATTTGGCACTCAAAAATGGTGGGAATTGGCAAGGGAAAAGGAGACTCTTCGATTAAACCAGGAGGGTATTTATTACTTCTGCATGAAAGTAGAATTTTCAAGTACATGACTACCTTTCATGTCAGTTCTGAACATTGAATGGTCAATGAGAACTGGACATCGTGAAAGTTTAAAGATTATGACAAGGTTTTCTATTTTTGTATGTAACTTTTTTATTTTTAGCCAAATACAGTATAGGTTTAAGTCACCTTTATTTGAAATGTCATTCAGTGCCAGTATTTTTTAACTGCATGGTAGCACAAAAATGATTGAGTTTTTTACATATATGTTGCAAAAAAAATAAAGGAATTCAGGTGAACAATTAGGTTAATGTTTTTCATGTCACTGTTTTATTTCTATAGCATGGTTCTCAAGCTGAAACAAATCCAGGCACTTAAAGCACAGACTGATATCCTTATACGTCAGTTTAATAGTTGCCATTCAAAGAATTTCTGAGAACGTATATTTAAGAAAATATAAGTTTCATTACAGGAGATCTTGAGCATATTCTATGTTAAACTTTAAGATAATGCTTGAATCAGGTAGCTATTTTTCACAAACCCAATCTTTTTAAATATAAGTGTTCTATGTAAAGTCAATACCATGTACCAAAATTCAAATGTACACATCATTTAACAATGCCCAAGACTTTCAGTGCAATGCACAGAGGTCTAATGCACACCTGGGAGAAAAGGATTATTTTTAGAAGATTTGGAAATTTTCATTAAGGTTTTTTTTGTAATACTAACATGTAAATGTATGTATATGTACCCATATATACACATTATACATATCACTTCATATTTTTTTGATTTATTTAAAAATGTTAACTGGCAGTAAGACTTTTTTGGTCATTCCCTTTTCCACATAGGAAACATAATTTCAAAGTGGCCAGCTGAGTTTATCATGTCAGTGAACTATAACTACCCCCAAATCACCATGAACTTTGGTTCTTCTCTGGGTTTCCAGTATGAACCTGTACACCTCCCACTGCCACTGCTCACATGGTCACCATTTCAAAGAGCCCACAGTGATTTTGGTGGGATTTTTCAAGATGTTTACAGACTGTGAGTACAGCAGAAAATCTTTCACTGTGTGTATGTAAATATATATAAACAACTGTACATTTCTTTTAGCCAATTTTTCTGTGACTGTCTCTATGAAATGTATTTGTGTTGGTGATATATGCATGTGTGATGGTCCACATGAACCTAATGTAATCTAATAATAATGCCCTGTAGTTGTGCTAAAGCACACACTCTAAGTGGAATCTAGGTGGTTGTTCATCATGACAGTTGACCTCAGTTCTAATCTACCTGTGTTCATAAATTTGTGACAATGTTACCACTGCAAATGGAATACGGAGGTGGCTTGAAAGGGGATGAGCCATAGGTTAGTAGGGTTTTGTTTGTTTGGTTGGCTAAGGCAATATTTTGAGTTGTCTTTTCCTGTGCTTGAGCAAAAGTCATTAAACTTTGCAGTATTATACTGTCCCAGTCCTCAACTAAATGTGGTGATGAGATTGACAAGTGATCTGATGTTTCTATTAGACTTCACCAGACAGATTACTGATGTTAAATTAGCTAAACTGATTTGTTGGGCTCCATTTTAGCACAGTCATTTATAAAACGATACCAGATTCCAACTTATCCAATTGGGGCTCCTTTACATATTAGCAGTCAAATTCCATTACTCTACTGGTGCATCACAAGCAGCAATATATTCCTGTAATATAAACCATACGTTCACACCCTTTTGTTTAGACAAATGTCTTTTTTCTTAATGCCTTGTCTCTTGTATATGGAAAATGCATTTTACAAGCTCAAAAAGTCATACATTTCTGAATAACCACACAAGCTTTAATGTGCATTTTGTTTATGCCCAGTAAGTAACTGTGGTTTAATAGCAGGAATATTTCCAGTTTCTACCTTTATCACATCTTTCCAAGTAAATCTGTAGAAATGAGCCAGAAACCAAGGCCCTGTCTTGGCAGTGGTCCATAAATATAAAATAAAAGTTTACAGAAGCCTTGCAAGTCTCTTTATTTTTAAATAGTTTTTGCATAGAAATGTTTATTACATAATGCCTGTTGCAAACCTCTCCCTAGCAATAGCCAGGGAAGAAATTTTACTTTCAAACAGATTGCTTCCTAACTATATTCTATTCTCAACCTACTTCATTGTGTACTGAACACTTAATCTCTCATCCATTCATTCCTTCCTTCACCTTTCCAGTATATGTTACTGAGCATCTATTATGCACCAGGAATTCTAGGTACTGGGGATACAGCAATGAATGAAACAGGCAAAGTTCCTATTTTCATGGAGCTTGTGTTCCAGAGGAAGGAGCTGAACTATAAACAATGACAGTCATTAAACAATATGTCAAGTGAATACCTGGAAGAAGAGACTCATATATATCCAACTGCTTATTTGACATCTCCAACTGGAAGGCTAACAGATACACTATATTTAAAACTAAGCTCCTAATACTCTGCTAACCTATTGCTGCCATGGTATTCCTCTGTTCATGCATTAATCACAGTTCTCCAGAGAAAACAATGAAATATAGATAGATAGATAGATAGATAGATAGATAGACAGATAGATAGATAGATGTAGTAGATTTATCATAGGAATTGGCTCACATGATTATGGAGGCTGGGATATGCCACAATTTGCCATCCACAAACTGGACAACGAGGAAAGCCAGAGATAAAATTCAGTCCTAGTTCAAAACCGATGGTACTGGAGCCAATGGTGTAACTCCCAGTCTGAGGCCAAAAGCCTGAGAATGTGGGGTAGCCTGATGGTGTAAGTTCCAGAGTCCAAAGGCCCAAGAATCTCCTGTCTGAAGTCAGGAGAAGATGGTTGTCCCAGCTCAAGAAGAGATGGATTCACCTCCCACTGCCTTTTTGTTCTTTTCAGGCCCTGTAAAGGTGGAGGCACCTGCCCACGCTGGTGAGAGTGATCTGCTTTACTCAATCCCATGACTCAAATGCTAATCTCTTCTGGAAACACCTTAAAAACACACCCAGAAATAATGTCTTTCTAGCTATCTGGGCTCCCTCAGCCCAGTCAAGCTGACACACAAAATTAACCATCACAGCTCAGTTAAAGATAGCTCTCCATCTCTGAGCTGTCAGGACAAAAACTCTGAAGTCATTTTCCATTCCTTTTTCTCACACTCTGTACCCAAGGACTCAATAAATCCTGACAGGTATTCAGAACAAATCCAGAATTTGCTCATTTCTCTCTGTCAACCTCTACCTCCCAATGTACAGCCACCAATGTCTCTTGCCTGGATAACTGCAATAGGCTCTAGCATGCCTGCTTGTTTCCAGCCTGGTAAACACCATACTGTAATGCAAGCCTGCCTCTCAAGCCCCATAAATGATCTAAAGGTGTTCATATTTCCAAACTGACCAGCATCCCATGGGGAAGTTTTCTAACAACTAAAGGCTTTCCCACTAGGGCATGAGCTTGGGAACTTCTGGCCACAATGGCTTGGGCATCACGAAGAAAGTCAATCTAGAGTGTTACGAAAATGAAGAAGAGTGTTCCAGTCCCTAGACTCAGTTTTCCCTGATGCTTTCCCATGGTTTGAGTAAGTAAACTAACACATTTACCTTTGTGCCTATGCTAATTAAATCTGGCTTTCTGTTGCTTACAATATACACATTCCAGGGACCTCTCATCTAAGTTATCTTGATTTATCTTTTCTTGTTTCTGTTTAAATTAATAGGCTTTCTGTTTTTTAGAGTAGCTTTAGGTTTACAGAAACATTGATTGGAAAGTACAGAGAGCTCCCGCTTGCCCTCTTTTCCCCCTTTCCTGCACACAGTTACACAGTTCCCCCTATTATTTGGTTGTGTTAGTGTGGTATAGTTGATGAACCAATTTTGATTTAATATTATTAACTAAAGCCTGTCATTTACATTGGGGTTCACACTTTGTGTTGTACATTCTATGGGTTTTGACAAATATATAGTAGGTTATCTACCATTATAGTATCATTCAGGATAGTTTCACTGCCCTAAAAAACCTCTGTGCTCCATCTTTTCTTTTTTCTCTTCCTCTCCCTCTTGATTTGCCTTTTCACTCAACACAGATATAGTGAACACACACCATATTACATTGTGTCAGTTTCTGGGAACATGAAACCATGTATAAATAAATAAATGCACTTAAGTGCTTAGTGGTGACTCAGTAGACATCAGCATAGGGAAAAGCAAAGACACAAAGGCAAAAGTAGTCCAAATTCTTTAAACTTCAGCTGGTGACATCAGTGAACACAGTGTTTTTAAAATCAAGGATCTTGATTTTATGATCCTTATTTTAGTGAGCATAAATATGTCACTGCTAAGAGAATGGCATCATAATAAGCCATATAGTATTGTCTCTACATTATGAGCTTTTAAGTCCGTAAATACATGTTATTCTCCAACTAAAAATAAACCTACCCAGTAAATTTAAAATTACTAAGGTAATGAAACAAACTGGAGATTAAGTCCAGGAAATAGCCAGGACAAATGTGAACCTTTCACTATTCTCTCCATTGTTGTTATTAATAGTATTAAACACTATTAAATACTGTAGTATTAAACACTATCATTAATCCAAATATAGTATTAAATATATATACGGAGGGAAGCGAATACACTCCCAGTCTTCCAAAGCCTCTGCAGACCTGTAATTCTGAGCCTATGATTCCTTTATTTGTAACATAATCTAGCATGGCACTGTATTTACTAAGTGTTCTCCATACCTCAAACAAGCGAAGTTAAATCAGAGTATAATTTCACCACAAGCAGTTGATTGTTTTTGAAATTCCAGTGGGGTCTTCACATCGAAAATCCTGGTGAGTTTGCTTAATAATCCTACATTTGGAGAAGTATCTGTCATATTTTCTTCTAAGTAGTAACAGAGACAAACCAGTGTCTATATTTGGTCAGCACTGATACTCTGACTTGTTTCTAAAACTGAAGGGACACAAGCCAGAGTTCTTGGAATCAGAGAATAATGAAGTACTGAAAATAACATTGTAACTGCAAAGCCAGGCTTTCCCCATGAAGCATGCTAGCGTAGTATATTTTTGATTGGTGAAGCCAGAAGTCTTAATGTCTCATGATTTCCCCAGCTTCTAGCATCAGTATTACTCAGCAAATTCTTTGTTTCTTCCTGGGAGGTAATAAATTAGGAACAGCAATGCCAAGCCTAGATATAATCAGAAGAGTCATGGAATCTTCCTAAGGGAATACAGAGAATTCCACAAATTTTTCCTTTTGGTCCTAAACCGCAGTCCCCTTACCTAATTTATCTATGGGAAACTGATCATCTTTTGTTTTAATTTGATTCTACGAGAGGATATGCAATTGTATATTTGGTGTTGTGAGGCAGATTGGCTGCAGATGGGAGAGAGTACCTGATCCTGCCTGGCCTACATAGCATCATGTGATCAGCCACATCATAGGCCCCAGGCACCTACAAGGCACAGCCCTGACTCACTCCACTGATGCAAATTTTTACAGAACAAAGGCATTTCTTGAACTATAGCTCTTGATTTCTTGCAGTGTGCCAACTGGGATTAACTGACATTAAACTCTTGACTTTCTAAAGTATCCTGAAGTGGGAAAAATCTACTAAATATATCAGGTGAAGGGAACATACATGCCTGTTTAGGCTTTTCAGGCATACATTTGTGCATAGTGAAAAACTGATCTTTCAGGCCCAGTCTTTTCTCTGTTAAATGAAAGCTGGTAGGGTTAAGCCTAGCTCACCTCTCCCCAGTCTCAATCAAGAGCCTCTTGGGAGGGAGAGAAGTCTGCTGACCAGCTTAGGCCATGCAGGGCCAACTCCTGGAGCTGGAGAGTAGTGGGGATGACTTCCCAAAGGAAAATCTACATGGCTTTCGAAAGGGGAAAGGAGACCAGCTCTACCACTTCCTTTCTTCATCTTTGAGGACATTGCTCAGATGTCCTGCTACCCCTTATTTCTGCTGCTTTTTCACACTTTTAGCTTAGTTAGCATCTCAATTTCTATTATTTTCTTTAAAAATAATTCTTGCTCTTCAACATATAAAAATAATATGTAAAGTAGATCTATAATACATTTAAAGCCCTTGCAGTTCAAAAAACAATAATGAATGATCCATGTATGCAAGGGGAAAATTCTGTATACAGGGGGCATTTTATATATACTTAATTTATCCAGTCATTGGTACACTGTACATCTTTATACAAGTCCCCATGAAGACTTGTGATTTCTCTGAGACAATTAAAGAAGAGTAAGTTTGCTGCTGGATCACAGGGTTTTTGCTGGATCACAGTTAATATCCCTTATGTAATGCCAGATATTCTCCAGAGTGTCCTCAGCATCCCTGGGTTGACCCATTATTACAGATACCAGGGCTCTGGGTGCCATGCAGTTACTCCAGTTTACACTGGCACCGCCATGCTGGAGGAGACTATCCCTTTAGACACATTTGGCAGATATGTTGGAGATGTGGCCAGATCCTGTTGGATCCGTTGTACCATTTCTCTTCACCCATCCCCAGCTTCAGAGTTTATGGTATTTGCACCTGCAACTTTTAACAGCCTGCCCTTGGACACTGGAGCCCCCTAAGGCTGTAAGGAGAAGAGGGAGTGCCTGGGAATTTTATTTCACCTCCACTCTCACCAAGACCCATGGCCAATGATGTACTGGGGTGCGAGTGCAAAAGCCCCACTCTTGTGTGTCAGGTGGGGTAAACACCAAGCACCCCAGATCATTGGGCTGAGCCTGGACTTCACCTCACCTTTCCTAGTTTCTTCCCTGTCCCCAGCCTGCTGCTTCTACTACCTTATTGGTTTCTTCCAGGTGCTGCATTTGAACAAACAACTTACACCCAAATCCTTGGCTCAAGGTCCACTTCTGGAAGAACCCAACCAAAGACAGCACACGTTTCTATTTCACTGCTGAACATAAATGGCAAATTCCAGACACTGAAAATGTTAGATTTTTTTTTTAGCATACTTACTTGGGCTCATATTTGAAACCATGCTTTCAATTTCTCTAGCTGAGGTGTCTTAGTTTGTATGAGCTGTCCCTGCTAATGGGCAATCCAAACTTCCTCAGCCTCCACTCAGTCCCATTTGCTGTGAAGGAGCATGGCTTTTCTGTTGGGTACTCATCTTGCCCACTCTAGGAACTCCATTTCAGGCTCTTCAGAGAATGGCTGTTGTTTTTAAACAACATTTAAACATTCCTCATAATAGAATTCAACTGCAGTTGCCCTTAGGAGAGCATGCCTTTTCCAAGTGGCTGCCAAATGAAGGTTTGGGCCATTTATGAAGCTAGAAGTCAAAGAAAGCAGCGACAGGATTAGTCAGTGGGGGTTGGGAAGTCCAGGGAGCAAACACACGCCACTCTTTCAAAGGGCTGGACAGTAAGAGTACAAGAGGCAGGATGACAGCTGACAGCGACAGCAGGAACAAAGGAAAGGTTTTTATTTCTTCACAGGAAGAACAACCTCAGCATTTTTAAGACAGAAGAACTGAGGCCAGTGAAAGGAGAGATCATGGACGGATGAGAAAAAGAAGGAAAGTGATGGACCAGGCTCCCAGAGGAGATGAGAGAAGCTGGAAATAGCTGCCTTGGAAAGGAAGAATGATTCTTCCTCACTGACTAATCAATAGCATCTCTTTCCTAAGGCACGTGATTTCGTATGAGCTCCTACTCATGAATGTCATTTCTCTATATTTAGGCTTAAGAATAAGACAGGGCCCGATCGTACTACAGGTAGAAGTGTGTCGTTTTAAAATCGCACTTTACAGGAACATTCTGGAAAAACACCCATTCAAGTTCACCTGTATGCATGTCCTCTTCACCTTGGTCAGCTCCCAGCCAGAGTGATCCAGGGAAGACTGACCCCTAGCTAGAGTTACAGGGGTCGCATCCACACTCAGTGCTATCTGTCAGTGCCAGTGGAAACCACAGCTGTATGGCTTCTTTCTATAAAGAACATATGTTGCTCTGTAATCAGAGTTTATATATAGAAAGAAAATTTTTCTTTAATATTTGGTGATTAGATAGTGTCAAACCATCTTCATAATACAATTTGTTATTGTATTAGTCAAAGTTCTCCAGAGAAACAAAACCAATAGAATATACATATATAATTACATGTAAGAGATTTAGTATAGGAATTGGCTCACAGGATTATGGATGCCAAGAAGTCCCACAGTCTGCCAACTGCAAACTGGAGAATCAGGAAAGGAAATGGTGTCATTCAGTCCAGGTCCAAAGGCCCTAAAATCAGGGATAGATTGCATAAGTCCTGATCTGGGCCTGAAGGCCTGAGAACCAAGAGCTGCAATGTTCAAGAGCAGGAGAAGATGGATGTCTCAGCTCAAACAGAAAGAGGGAATTTACCCTTCCTCTGCCTTTTTGTTCTATTCAATCCCTCAGCAGATTGGATGGTGCCTATCCTCACTGGTGAGGGCAGTCTTATTTAGTCAGACTACCAGTTCAAATGCTAATCTATTCCAGAGACACTTTGACTGACACACCTAGAAAAAATGTTTCACCAGCTGTCTGGGCATCACTTAGCCCAGTTAAGATAAAATTCGCACATAAAAGTAATCCTCACAGTCAGAAAATAAATATCCAAGACAAATCAAAACCATTTCATTATATGTATATGTTTTCTTAAAGAACATATCAGGGCAAATAAATTCCCAATAAGCTGGAGATGCATACTATTTACATAACAATGCCTTAAAGCCTTTATTTTACAAACATCTCCTAGTCTCATAGGTGTTCCACATTAAAGAGTCTTTCTCAGTGTTCCAAATCTAACAGTCAGGGTGGCTGGTGGAGATTAAGCTCCAAAGCAGTCTCACATGCTTCCCTTCCCTTCCTCTGTGCCCATGGAAAATCTATAAAATGGTAGACTGTTTTCTAACGCCTGTCCTTCCGCTGAGGGCTCCATTGCCAAATACATCTGTATCCAAACTTCATCAGGCAAAAGGGAGCCTGAGTGCGGTATTTCCTGCACACTGACCCTCTGTTTCTCAGATTCCACATCATCTGCAGATGTTCAGCAATCACATTAAAAATTTCACAGTTCTTTGGGCTTGGTTAATTGGTATAGCCACCCACTTTTGTCATCAGCCCAGCTTCCCAGTATATCTTTCAGTCAAAAAGTAAAGGGTCATGGGAATTTAATACTCTACTGAACCATGAATTGGTTCAGGCAAAGTAATGCGTAATTTCTGACCATGTTTGGGATCAGTCATCATTCCACCAGGTTGTCCCAATGCTCCAGGGAACATTGTGTGGTTATGCTTGAGTACTTTCATCTAGGAATCATGCTGCATGACGTACAGTCTTACAAGCTTTTGCCTCTGCTGGTTACACAATATGCAACAAGTAAAACACTGTCATTCTGATTTCAGCTTAAATGTCACCTCCTCAGAGAGACCTTTCTTGACCCCACAATGTAAATTAGTCAGCGAGTCACTCAATCATATCACTTTACCTTAATTCTCTGTACAGCACATACCACTAGATATTTTTCATGCTCACTTAAGATTGTGTACTGTCTTTCGCCTCCCACTGTATAAAGGACCTGGTTTGTCTTGTTTATTATAATATCCCCAGTGCCTGGAATAATTCTGGGTGGCATATAGTAAGCCCTCAATATGTATAGCTTAAATGAATTAAATCAAGGTGATACAGTAGAAAGTGGCTAGGAGGCCACCATGAGGCTGCTTTTAATATCGAATGGTCAGAGAAGGCCTCTCTGGGGAGATGCTTTTTGAGCAGAAAGCTACATAATTAACAATAATTAGCTAAGAGTATGGAGTTTTGATTATTATACTGGCCTGCACATTTTTATTGTTGATGAGACTATTCGTGTGAACAAAGGGCTTTATAACTATCAAAGAGTGACCACAGAAAATTATGGGCTTGACCCAAGATTTCAACAGAACAGGTATAGTACTAGACCTGTAGAGTAGGTTTAAGAGGTAATGAGAGAAATCATTTTCAATGCCTCCCAGAACATTTCTTTTTCAGTAATCCAGATCTTTGTTTAATCTGTTTAGCTCCTTTCAACATTAATCACCTGAGGGGAGGGGATGGCAGATACTGCCTAGAACACAAAGTCCACAGAGGAAGACGTGATGAGAGAAGTAGCCACCAGACTGGGGAGAATTCATGCTCTTCTACAGAGCAGTGGGGAAGCAGTAGGAATGTGCACATCCCACCTGAGTTCTTTAGGTTTTCAGTGCACCTACAGCCATTTAAGAGGTTGATTGTGGAGACAGAATTCAAGTAGAGAAGAGAGATAGGATGGAAGTCTCAGACTGTTGAACTGTGCCCTGTGTAGTAAAAGGCCCTTGTGCACTATAGTTCCTATTTGGAACACATGAGCAGACCACTTTACAGAGTATCTGTTGACCTAAACGAACATGGGCATCAGCAGCTAAGGAGAAATAAGCATGAGTTGTCAGACAAGGAGAATTTATTAGCTATCCTCAAGTCTCCCATATTTTCCCATGCAGAGTAGAAAGAATATAGAATTTCCAACTTGTTGGAAAACTAGCCAAGAGTCAAGAGCCAGATGTTGCCTTTGGGTCATTATAGAGAGGGATGAGATGACACTGAAGGTCACAGTTTAGACCAAGCCGCCAGAAAGCCAATGGAAGACAAAAATGGGCACTTCAGCACTGGATGCAGTGAGGACAGAAGTCAATCACTGCAGAGGTGAATATAGACCTCAACTGGTATAATCAATAGGAAAACAGAGAGAACAATATCACTTGGGCAAAGAGACTTTCCCCAAAGTTATGAGGTTAAATAAGCTCCCCTGTAACCAGACACCATTTTGGGCATAAGAAGAAAGAGGGGAGACTCTTCAGAAGAGAACTCTGGTGGGGAGTTTGTATTTTAAATTACTTGGATGTGAATATATATACATCCATAAAAATGAAACTATTTAGCTGGAATAGGCTAAACTACCTTCTAATCATAAACTTTAAAAAATGATTTTCTATAATCACCAGGAATTTAAGTAGCCCCAGAGGAAGATGAAGTCAACCATAGAAATACAGAAGCTAAACTTTGCTGCAGTCATGTAAGACTGATTCAATTTTGACTTTACTCTGTGTTTATAGTACAAGTGCCCACTTCTAATGTTCTGCCTTGAGAAGCTCAAGCATGCTCAGTTCAACTCACAAGCCTCCTCACTAGGTAGGTGTCCAGGGATTCCTCTGGTCTTACGGTTGTCCTGGAGGTATACCATATGCACAAACACCACCCCACGGCCAACTCCCTGTGCATGCTATGGCAATGGTGCAAGTGAAATCTGGCAGACTCAAATAGATAAAATCAGAAATGACATAGGAGACTTTACAACTGATACCACAGAAATATGAAGGATCATAACAGACTACTATAAACAATTATATGCCAACAAATTTGATATATCTAAAGGAAATAGACAAATTCTTGGAAACATACAATCTACAAAGACTGAATCTATTTTCTACCAAATAGAAAATCTGATCAGATTGATACCAAGTATGGAGATTGAATCAATAATCAAAAACCTCCCAACAATGGAAAACTGTACCAGAAGGTTTCACTGGTGAAATTCTACCAAACATTTAAAGCATAATTAACATCAATCCTTCTCAAACTCTTACAAAAATTGAAGCAAAAGGGACATTTTCAAACTCATTTTATGACACCAGCAATACCCTGATACCAAAGGCAGATACTGGCCCTAAAAGAAAATAAAACTACAGGTCAATATCCCCAATGAATATAGATGTAAAAATTCTTAACAAAATATTAGCAAACTGAATTCCACAGTATATTAAAAGGATCATAACATCATGACAAAGTAGGATTTATCCCTGGGATGCAAGGGATAAATTTTCATTCAACATATGCAAATAAGCAAATGTGACACATCACATTAATAGAATGAAAGATAAAAATCACAATCATCTCAATAGAAGCATAAAAAGCAATTGACAAAATTCAACATCCATTTATGGTAAAAACTCTCAACAAATTGGGTATAGAAGGAATATACCTCAACATATTAAAGGCCACATATGACAAGCCCACAGGTAGTATCATATTCAGTGGTAAAAGGTTGAAAGCTTTTGCTCTAAGATCAGGAATAAAATGAGGGAACCCACTCTCACTACTCCTATCAACATAGTACTGGAAGTCCTAGGCAGAGCAATTAGACAAGTAAAAGAAATAAGAGGCCTCCAAATCAGAAAAGGAAAAGTAAAATTTTCTGTTTGCAGATGATATGATTTTATATATAGAAAATCCTAAAGACTCCACCAAAAAAAAAGTTAGAATGAATGAATTCAGTAAAGTTGCAGGATACCAAATCAACATATAGAAATCAGTTGTGTTCCTAACAATGAAACATCTGAAAAAGAAATAAAGAAAACAATCACATTCACAATAACATCAAAAATAATAAAACACTTAGGAATAAATTTAACCAAGAAGTTAAATCAAAAACCAAATCAAACCAAAAAAACCAATCAGCATATGGAAATAAATCAGCATAGAGAAAAATACAGCATAGGGGATTTTTAAAAAATTTAAGCAAGGAGATGAAAGATCTGCACACTGAAAACCAGACTTTGATGAAGACATAAATAAATGGAAATATACCCCATGTTTATGGACCAGAAGAATTAATATTGTTAAAATGTCCATACTACCAAAGCCACCTCAAGATTCAATGCAATCCCTACCAAAATTGCAATGGCACTTTTTACAGAAACAGAACAAACAACCCTAACATTTGTATGGAATGGTAAAAGACTCCAAAAAAGCCAGAGCAGTCCTGAGAGAGTTGAAAAAAGCTGGAGGCATCATGCTTCCTGATTTCAAACTACATTTCAAAGCTATAATAATTAAAACATAAAAACAAACACATAGACCAATGGGACAGAATAGAGATGCCAGAAATAAATTCTCACATAAATGGTCAACTAGTATGTTCACAAGGTACCAAAAGTACTCAGTGGCAAAGGATAATCCCTACAATAAATGGTGCTGGGAAAACTGGATGATTATATGCAAAAGAATGAAACTGAACCCCTATCTTACACCACTCACAAAAATTAACTAAAAGTGGATTAAAGACTTACATACCTGAAACCATAAAACTCCTGGAAGAAAATAGGGAAAAATCCCCTTGACATTGGTTTGGATATGACTCCAAATGCACAAACAACAAAAGCAATAATACACAAGTGGGACTAACATCAAACAAAAAACTCCTTACAACAAAGAAATGGTAAAAAAAAAATGAAAAGGCAAACAGAATGGGAAAAAAATTTTGCAAACCACATCTGTTAAGGGGTTAATATCCAAAATACATAAGGAACTCATATAACTCAATAGTGAGAAAATAAACAATTCTATTAATAAATGTGCTGAAGACCTGAAGAGACATTTTCCAAAGCATACATACAAATGGCCAACATTACATAAAAAGATGCTTAATGTCACAAATCATCAGGGAAATAAATCCACAATGAGATATCACCTCACCTGTTAGAATAACTATTATCAAAAAGATGAGAAATAAAAAGTGTTGATGAGGATGTGGAGAAAAGGGAACCCTTGTGCACTGTTGATGTGAATATAAATTGGTACAGTCACTTTGGAAACCAATATGGAGACTCCTCAAAAAATTAAAAATAGACTACCAAATGACCCAGCAATTCCAATTCTGGGTATATATCCAAAGGAAATGAAATCAGGATCTCAAGAAAACTGCACTACCATGTTTGCTGCAGCATTACTTACAATAGCTAAGATATGGACCTAAGTGTCTACCAATAAACAGGTAAAGAAGCTGTGGTGTATATACACAGTAGATTATTATTCAGCCATGAGGGAGAAGGAAGCCCTGCCATTTGGAACAACAATGGACTTTGGGGCACTATGCTAAGTGAAACAATTCAGACAGAGAAAAATAAATACTATATGATCTCACACACACACATGCACGCACACACACACACTTATATTTAAATCTAAAAAAATCTAAGTCATAGAAACAGAGTAGAATGGTGGTTGCCAGGAGTTAATGGTTTGGGAAAATGAGTTGATGTTGGTCAAAGGATACAAACTTTAATTTATAAGATGAATAAATTCTGGGGATCTAATGTACACCATGGTGACTATAGTTAACAATGCTGTATTATATACTTAAAATTTGCTAAGAGAGTAGATCTTAAATATTCTTATCACAAAAGAGAAATGGTAATTATGTGAGGTGATGGAAGTGTTAACTCTGTTGTGGTGATCATTTCAAAATATACGTGTATCAAATCATCACTTTGTACACCCTAATATACGCAGTATTATATGTCAATTATATCTCAATAAAGCTGGAAGATGAAAGAAATTATTCAAACTAGCTAATTCTACACCTGCTTACTCTTCTTCACTTACCTTCCCACAACAACCTCAATAAAGGCTCTGCCCACATTTTCCCCATCCCCCGGCCTCCTGATGGACCCTGGTGCTTCCCTGTGTGCCCTCCACCCTTCCCACACCGCCATGGCTTTACAGGGTCCCTCTTCATGGGGGCTGTGAGTGTAATTATCTTTTTAACTGTAATCATCAACTGATCTGTTGGCCTTGCCATATCTGAATAAAATAAAACCTACATTTTAAAACAATTCTTCATCTGATTTGCCCTTTCGACTCTTTATCAATGTGGGATCAGAGACAGATCTCACAGCTTTCCTGCCACTTAAGGTATTAGAAAAGTTTTCTTTTCAGATCTTGAAAGGTCACTCCAGTTTACACCAAAACCTCAACCTCTCATCCATTTCAAAGCTTTCTCTCTTCCTCCAGTTCAAGCCTGACCCAGCGTGGGGCAGCAGTGGAGAGGAGCAGTTTTTCAGTTCTTCCCCTTCTTGCTGCTGGATCATACAGGGCCAGGGGGAGGGAAAGGGGAGAAAAAGGTACAAAGGAATTTTTGCTTAGACCATATTGGCGGTTCTCCTTTGGACACTAGTTGTGCATACGCCCTGTTGCGGTAGGTGCAACTAGGGAGCATTAATGAACAACCACCACACAAAACTACGGAGAGCTCCAAACTGCACCATTTCCTGACTTAATTCACCTTCCAGCTGACAGCTTGTCACCGTCTCCACCCACCTCTGCCCTTTGACAATAAACCCTATAGCCTCTTTCTTCTGATATCTCCTCATCCTGAACACAGAGCTACTTCAAGATGATTAGAGTTGGCCACCTCCCTGGCATCCACTCGGCCCACAGAAACTCACACTCTTGTCCTCTAAGTGAGCGAAGTGCAGCTTGCTCCCAGGGTTGCCCTCTACTGCCACAGGAAACTTCAATCAGCCTCCTCCTGTCTTGAAAATTCTCTTTGTAAGAAACAGACACCCATGCTGAATGGATGCCATGGAGGTAGCCAGGCTCCAGTCATAATGAAAGAGCTCCTCAGGGTGAGGAAGTGTCAGAAGAGGCTATGAGGCATACTGCCAAAAAGCTGAGCGGGGATGGTAACAAGATGTCCACTGGATTCTGTGTCTTCCTCTTAAGTTTTCTTTTTTTTTTCCAAGTGTAATTCCTTGGGTAATTTTTCAGGTGGAAGAAAATGCCTTTCTTCTGAAGTTATTGGAAATGTCTTTATTTTCCCTTCATACAGAAATGATAATTTTGCTGGGCAATGAATCTAGGTACAAATCATTTTCCCTCCAAATTTGAAGATACTGCTTGTGTTATCAGTATCTACAGTTGTTGAAGAGACATTTACAATTTTTCATTTGAGGTAATCTGTTCTTTTATTCTCTATGGTTACTTTTGAGATTTTTCTCCTGATTCTTGGAATTTGGAGGCTTCATGAAGATACTTTCACCTGTTCATTCATTCATTCAACAAAATTTTACTGAACAAATGACATGGGATACAAGTGATGTATCTATGAACACAACAGATTAAAATGTTTTGTTTTGTTTGTTGTTCTTTGCTTAGACTTCTGTGAGCCCTTCCATATGAAAAGTAGAATCTTTTAAAATTCATGGAAATGTATTAATTATTATTTATTTGTACTTTTATTTTACTCAAATAAGCAAGGTATGAGAGTTAAAGGAAAAGAGATCTCATATCTTTCATCTCTTTTTCTTTCAGCTCTAAATTCTGAGAGATTATCTCATTTTATCTTCTAGGTTATCAACTTGATCTTTTTCCCCACCGATTTTATAATTCAGCTAGTCCATATAATTTTTAATTTGCCATTCTTTTTTAAATGTGTATTCTTTCTTGAACTGTGCTTTCTCCTTTTAATATAGCAGCCTGATTTTGTTTAACGGTTACAATATTTTCATAAATGCCTCTGAGGATGGTATTTTTACTATCTTTAAAAGAATTTTAAAAATTATTTTCTCTTCTCTGAATTATGTTTACTCCAGGATTCATTATTGTTTCAACTTTAGTCTTCCAAATTCACTTGCCTCATTGTTTGCTGTCCTCCTGTGTCTGGTAAGCTGTTATCTATTCCTGTTTACCAATGATGGATGATATTAATTAGCACAGGGAACTGAGACTGTTTTTCTGCCTAGTTGTGTAGGTCCATTTCTCCAATGGTCTCAGTAAGTACAGTAAGTGGACAGAAATGTGTTTCCAGGCAGCCAATATGGGTGAAGAGCCAAGAACTCTTCCAAACATCCCATTATGAGGAACTATTAGTGTATTTTATCCTTGGAAACATGCTTCTCCTTCCTCTTCATCTTGTTTTGTTTTAGAAGTCTAGAGTTATCTTAAATTCTGTGCTTTTTTCCCAGGCATAAGTAATCTATCTAGGAGACTCATGCAAGCCTATTGTTGACTAAAAGTAGTTATTAACTTAGGCTTAATGGTAAAGCAATTGCTCCCATAGCTCCAATTTAGGGGGTGGAAGAATAGTACTAATGAAACCCAGTATATAATTTTCAGGCCTTGGTGTAAAGTAAAAATGCAGAGTCCTTGGTTTAAAATTATTAATAAATTCAAGACAATGGCAGAGCATTAAACCAAACAGAGGCCACTTCTAAGCACAGGGCACTGTGTTGCTATAAGGTCACATGCCCATAAAGAGTGCCTTGATCCACCATTGGGCATTTCTCCAAGTTTTTCTGCCAACAAATACCTTTAAACTCCTTGCCATTATTTTTCTATTTTTCTACTGTTACGCCTTTTTCATCAATACAGCATCTTCCACCTTCTACTGATCAGGAAGTCCCCAGATCTTTTGGTCTGCTGATGTAACTTTCTTCACTTTCCAGTGATTTTTTGGCTTTATTCTTTTGTAAAGTATATTTTCTATCATTTTGGAACATTGAAAAGAAGAGGAAATATGAAAAGAAGATGTCCATGTGAACCAAAACCTGACCTTTCAAGACAAATGCCTATGTAATCAGAAATATATGGGTGGTATACTGGTTTTTAAAACATCCAGTCCCCTATAATGTAACCTTAGTAGTAAAAACCAGAGCTTAAGTTTAGAATAAATACTTAATATTTATTCAGAGCTTAAAATAAATACTTTTCTGGGGCACTTGTGTACTTCCCCTTAAAAGTTTTCACAATATTTCCTATATAAACTCACTTTAAAAATAACCTTTGATATCAATTAAGTTGTCAGACTTCAAAGTTAGTAGAGTTTCTCATTGTGAAAAGGAACATTACCATGAAAGTTAACTATTTTTAAAGTCTTTTTTTCTTCACAAAAAAGATATGGTTTATATACAGAGAGATAAGTGAACACTATAAATCAGGGGGTGGAAGGAATTTCTGGTTTAGCTTATTTTTTGCTTTCTATGCACATCTTCATAAACTCCACCCCTACCAAATGATTAAAGGTTTAACTTATACTTCATTACCTGGTAAAGCCCCAAAATGAGAAGAGACTTCTCATTTCCCCCACTAAAACCCACTGCAATTTTACTGAAATGACTTATCAGAAAGTGTTCCGAGACCTAGAACTTCCTTGTCTACGAATATATCTTTTTCTGTGAATTTTCTTTCATAAATGATAACCGCATTTACCTGTTCCTAGCTATATCTTGTCAATTACAGAGACATGGACTTTACTAATGAAACATGCCCAAGAACCAATATTTCAAGTCATTCATGCTTCATGACTTTTGAAACAAGCCATTGACTTCACAAACTTTTTTCTTGCAACCTACAGAAAATTAACAGGGAAAGTGAGACACAGCAATGTCATATATTTTGTAGAAATAATACAAACAGGTACATTATTTTCAATGGGCAGAGTAAGAGCCTTAAATGCAATCCATGCCTTTTGAACCAACAATTCAAATGCTGGGAGCTGCTCAAAAAATAATCTGAAAAGCAAGTTGTATGCTAAAGATGTTAATTACCATTTTTTCATTATAGCAAAACGTAGTATATCCTAAGAAGTGTCTGAGTATGGCTTCCTTCTGAGACACAGACTTGGGCAAGCAGCTTACTTGAAAGGTGACTCTAGGAAGCAGAGTAAAGGAGATAGAAATTAAGAGAAGAAAGAAAAGTCAACAAATGGTCTGTTTTGAACTGGTGTCATCTGTAGGCAACTAGGGTCTGGTCCTGATGGGGACCTTCTGAGAACCTGTATTGTCCCTCTAAGAACTAGGGGACAGTGCCCAAGGCCACAGGGTGTTGTCTCCAAGCTCTCATCTTATTTGATCCTTTAATAGGCCATTCCATTTAATCAAGCTGTTGTTTCTGAGTGATGTGGTATATTGCAGTACTCATGGGTCTTGTGGTCACTAGTTCATGGCCACACGTCCTTTGCCCCCAACATGAGTCACTTGGTAGAAAGCAATGTTATGGAGGGCTGTTGTTAATAAATTGAGTATAATAGGTCATAAGTGGTCAGGGAATGTAAATCCATATTCTGCTGTACAAAAGCTTGGGTTAGATAAACGAATTATGAGCCTGAGCCTGAATTAAAATAGAGGTCACATGGAAAAGCACTGAGGCACTGAGGTGCCAGATGTGTGAGTACAGACTTCCTGGACCTTCAAAACCAGACCATCCCCTAGCTGAATGCAGCTAAGAGAGTGGCTGACACCATATGGAGCAAAAGAACCATGCATCACACCCCGGCCTGTATTCCTGTCCCACAGGATGATAAGAAATAATAAATCATATTTGTTCTGAGACACTAAGTTTTAAGATGACTCACTAGCAGCAACAAATCCAGTCACTTCTGTTTTCATGCTCTAGGAATGTTTCCTGTTAGAAGCTAGCCACCGTGTGGAAAGTCTGACTACTTGGAGAACATCATGCTATGTGGAAGCCCAAGCTAGCTAAGTAGAGGGGCTTTGTGGAGGAGCTCTGAGGCTCCCTAGCCCATAGCCCTAAATTAACCAGAATCAAGTAATGCAGAAGAACTACCTACGTAATCCCCAGAACCACGAGAAATTAAAAAAAAAATTCACTGTTTCAAGCCCCTAACTTTTAGTGTGGCTTGTTACATTACAATAGATCATTGAAACACAGGGCTACTCCTTTCATGGGCCCATTACACAAGCACTAACAAAAGCTGGCTGACATCTACCAAATGCACCACCTTGTCCACCTTATTGCTAAATGACTCCCCTGCCCTGGGTGCTTCCGAGCAGACACTGTTACGAGTACAAAGGCTCTTGTGCCTGTACGTCTGGGTCCATCCACCTTCCTCTCTCCCCAGATTTTACTTCAGTTTTCTAAACTTGCTCTTTTCAGGTTCCTGACCAATCAGCCAAGCCCTTTGCCAATGCTGAGACCACTTCTGTCGTACAAAACAGCATACAAATGTCATACAAAAAAGTGTTCTGCTGAAAGTTTTGCCCCCTGGAAAGATTTTACCTCAATACTGACTTACAGGGTATACTTCAAGGGGGAGTATACTGCTGCTGCAGTTCACTTTTGGATAACACCAACATAGTGAACCAGCCAATCCATGAACCATGCTGGAAGTTTCTCTCCTGTCTTTATTGGATGATAAAGGTGAGCTGAGGGAAAAGTATGGATGCGAAAGAAGTAGGTGACATGGGGTCAGGGCTACCTATCCCTGTAACTCTGTACCCTCTGACTAGCTCCAAGATGTATTATTTTATCATGAAACATTGCAACTTCATCTTTCCAACATAATTTGGGGGTTCCAACTCATGACAAAGTTCACGATAGGCAATTCTAATAGCATAGTTATTTGATGCCCCAGTAATCAGGCATTCTGTCTCTACTACAGTACCGTTATAGAAGCTTGTCATTTCCTGTCCATCATAGGACTCCTCTAACAGGCAATGGTTGCCCTGGGGCTCCCCACTCGCCTAGCAGAGACTTTCTCAAACAATCTCAATTTTTGTGAAGCTACCACCATCAGCAATAAATAAGGTCTTTGTTGCCATCTGGCTGTTGAGTGATTTAGTTCTGCTAAACAATCCCAACCTGAGTGTCTACCTTCTAGAACCACCTTCAGTACTCCCTGTCTCAGGCGTGAATGCAAGCATAGGTAGTTTATTTGGGAAATGATCTCAGAAAGCAGAGTAAAGGAATGGGAGAGAAAAAGAAAAGTCAATCAAGCATAAACGTTTAACTGGTGGGCAGTTAGGGCTCAATTCCATTGTGCATTCTCAGGAGAATCATTTAAATACACCTCAGAATTATTCTCCCAAAGAATGAGAAGCTGGAGCCAGCTCCCACTCCTTTATCACTTAAGGGCTGTTCCCAGGAGTGTTCATTCTTTTTGCTCTTAATACTTTTTTTGAACACAAGAATGCCTAAAAAGCACAAGCTTTTTCAAACTCAACCTTCTGGCTCCTTATTCAGGGCTCTTCACTACCAGAAGTAGCTTAATAGAGGGGTAGCGTTCAGAGTCCGCTTCTAGAAGACAGTCTAAAAGGGGCACCAGGAAGCCTCTGTGACTAAACAATGCACCTGTCCCACAGCTTAGGGATGCCAGAAAAGACCTTTGCTCAATGGAAATGAGACTTGAAATGCAAGACCCCTTGGAGAAGAAAGCGACAGACCCTGCCCAAAGCTTAAACAACTTAGAAGAGACCCTAACAGAAGGCAGGGAGGTGCTACATAAGGTGCTGGATCCATGGGAGTGGGAGGACAAGGGACAGGGGAGGAATTGTTAAAGGCTCTGCATTCATTTCCTATGGCTGCCATAACAAAGTAATACAAACTAGGTGGCTTAAAACTACAAACATTTTTCTAGTTGCTGTAAGTCCAAAATCAAGGTGTTAGCGAGGTTGCCTCTCTCCTAGCTTCTGTTGGTAGCAGGCAATCCTTGGCATTCCTTAGCTTGTAGACTCATAACTTCAGTCTCTGCCTCTCCTCTTTGTATATCTACATGTCTGTATCCAAATTTCCCTCTTTTTACAAGGGTACCAGTTACTGGATTAGGGCCCAATCTAATCCAGTATGGCCTCGTTTTAACTTGATTACATCTACAAAAACCTTATTTCTAAATAAGGTTAACACTCTGAGTTTCTGGTGGACGTGGATTTTGGGGAGAACACTATTCAACTCAAAAGAGCTTCCAGAGACATGTGGCTTCAGGGGCCAACACAGTAGTTATTACTACACACTTACTATGATTTTCATTGGATTATAGTGGTGTTACATTAGCCCTGGATAACTGGACAATCAGTCCTCCCTGAGCATGTGCTAGAGCCAAAGTATAGTGGCAATCAATGCCAAGAGTATGCTCTAGTTCAGTGGCTTCTAAATTCCTTTACTCACAGGCCCTTTGTTCAAATGAAATTTTACTAGCTGTATTCAGACAAATATAATGAATAAAAACTGTTCTGGTAAAAGCAGAACTGGCAGGACTAGGGCCTCCCCATCCTGTATTAGGTTAGGAGAAAAGGAGCCTCACAGAATAATACTAGAAATGCACTTAACCACTTTTCTGCTTAGTTCAGGAAGCACTTAATAAGTACCACTAACACAGAGTAAAATAGGTCCATATGGGCAAAGAGATGAAGTAAAGAAAACGAAGTGAATTTAGGAAGGACTAGACAGCAGATGGCTATAGCTGCCTTATGAAAATGGAGAGGAAAAGTCACAGAACACCCATCTGTGGCCTCCTGGTTATACCAGGGGAGAGAGTAAATGAATGAAGGGAAAAGGAAGAAAGGGACTCCTTACATAATGCTTTAGAGTGGTAGCTAGTGTTTTTATGGCCCTATTATGGATTCATGGATGAATCTCTAGAGTTTTCTGGGTCAGGTTTGAGGCCGTTAGCCACATAGAACAGACAAGTTTACACTGAATGACTTAGAGATCTTCTGTTTCCCAAATAAGTGGATAAACAGAAGACTTTAGTCTCCAGACTCATTAATCTAATACCCTCTGAGCACTCAGCATGCATACAAGGCCAAATAAAAGCATTCAGTATAAATAAATCAATAATAATTTATATCCTTTGATCTCTCCAAAGAGAAATGTTTACATATGGAGAAAAAAATAAATATAATGACATTTAAAGGAAGAACCATTCCTCCCCACAAACACACAGGACATTTTTATAAGTGAGATACTAAGCCGTCTGTTGTGTCTTTCGAGTTGTTACCACAGGAGGGAATTATCTGTCAAGGCCTGTGAGTCAATGGGTCAGTTAAGTTTTCCTCAAGTCAGGTTCTCAAGAAAGCGCTTTAATTTGTTGTCTTAAATAGTTTAACAGTTTAACCTATTAAATTTTCATATCTTATAACTAGCTGAATCTGATAGGGAGCAAAGTATTAGCTGGGAATAATTCTGATATCAAAATGTTGTTAAGCAGTATTACCACAATTTTGTGAAAGACCCGAACAAAGGATATTTTGTTCAGTGAGTGCTGTACTACCAATCCACTTGAGACTGGTTCTCAGGGCAGGACTTTCCTTATGCAGAGGCTTAGTCAGCTGGGGCTGCTGTAACGACATAGCACAGATGCGGTGGCTACAGGAACAGACATTTATTTCTCACAGTTCTGGAGGTGGGAGGTCCAAGATCAAGGCACACACAGACTTGGTGTCTGGCGGAAGTTGCTTCAGGTTGGCAGATGGCCACCTTCTTGCTCTACCTGCACAAGGCGGAGAGAAAGAGAACTGTCTTCCTCCTCTTGTAAAGGCACTACTTCCACCACAGGGTCTCCACACTCAAGGCCTCACCTAAATCCTGTTATTTCCCAAAAGTCACACCACCAAATACCATCACCTTGGGGATTATGGCTTCAACAGGAATTTGGAGGTCACACAAACATTCAGACCATAGCAGGGTGCTTCTTCTTTTCTAGAAATCACATTAAAATACCAGAGTTTTTTTAAAAAACAAATTTGTGATAAGGCAATATATGTCTTCTGTATTAACATATTAAATAATAAGACCTCATGGCAGGTCAAATAACTATCACAATTTCAAAGTAGTGATGAGTGCAGGTGGTATTTTGAGAGATCTACCAGTATGTGCAGTATGATATGAAGATGTCTGTGATTTCTACTGACCACAGAGTCACAGGTACTGTTAATGCTACTGTGACGTGTTGTCTGTATTCATTGTTAAAGAAAATGCTCATTGGCAGTTGGAAGTGAATGAAAATAAAAATGCAATTTTTTCTTCCATCCATATCCTCAGTCCCCCAGATTCATAACTCCTCCATGAAGTTCTCTTTGATTTCAAAAGTTCTCCTTTCCTCAGTGCTCACAAGGGGCACCAGGCTTGGATGAGAAAACACATCCACAGAAATGCCTGCTCTTCCCGTTCCTGCTCATGGCTGCTCTAGTGGAGTTTTAAAAATATCCCACGTCTGCCACCTCGGCTGGGGCATGTCAGGGGCTACCATCCCTGCAGCATGGGAGGAGGGCTGCTGTCACCAGTATCACATTCAAAATAATGGAGATGGAATGGAGAGTGGAAAGGACCTGGTCTCTACTGGAAAGGCATAGGGCAGGCAGGCAGGGAGAAGGACGTGCTTCACAGGCCACCATGCATCTAACCCAACCCAAGCTAACTCGTAAGTGAGGGCCAAGGCCCCTGGGAGGTTTTGTATGCTGTGTCCAGAAGCCAAACAGGTACTTTCATTCAACAGCTCTAAAATTCACACAGCAAACATGTATTGAGGGCTGACTTAATGCCAGGCACTGTGTGAGGCACTGAGAATAGAAGCCCTGGCTGTACCTGCATCCACCGTCCTGGTCTGTAAGAGCATGAAAACACCCAGCCCATTAGCATGATAAATAAGAAAGAATAGAAAACCTAGAGAGTCATACCCACGACGTCCATTTCCCAAATAATGCTCTGCACCCAGGAGGCAGTTTGTAAAGAGACAGGGAAGAGAACTAGCATCAATGAGTACTGCTACGTGCCTGGCACTCTCCTATAGGAATTTTACTTTCATTATCTCAAGACATCCTTGGGAAAGAGGGAGAAAATGGGTGCCTGAGTGGATAAATGGTTCGTTTGCCAGTTAATATATGACTGGCCTCAGTTTTGAATTCAAGTCTAACTCTAAAGTGCATGATCTTTTTTTAGTATATCATCCATTGCTAACTTTGGGCTGGCCTCTTGACCACTCAGAGTCAGTTCCCTTATCTGGATACAGCAATATTGTTGATCGTTTGGGAATATGCATACAAATGCTCTGCAAACAACAAAACACTAAGCACATGTTACTGTTGTAATCGGATGTCGTTGTTATTATAATCATCAGAAATTTGGTATCCACTGAAACGTCTGAAATCATCGGAAATCCTGGGCACTTAGGTAATTTTATAATAAATGAGTGAAAGCAGGAGTATGATTATGGTACAGTAATGTGGGGAATAATGTGTTCTGAATTTTCCTGGTAATTGATTTATTATTTCAGGAAACTGGGTCTTTTCTTTCTTTTTTTTTTTTTTAAGCAGAGTAAAAGTTTTATTTACTCAGAGAGAGAGGAGCACCCTGAAAGGTTGAAAAGAGAGAGTTTAAAGTGAAGAGGTGACAAACTTAGAAAGTGCAGGTGACCTCAGGGAGAGGAGTGCCCCGGAAGGTTGGGGGTTCCCCTTTTAAGGGTTCTTCGGGAATGTGACTTAAGGGCTGGGGGTGCAGACCTGTTAGGTGGTCTTTGAATACTTAGAATTAACTTAACACAAGGAACTTCCTGCTCTGATTTCTCCCTGGGATCCTGGCCTTCTTGGTCTGGGAGAGTATCAAACAAGGCTGCCTGCCCGGCCCCCAAGGTGGGCTGAGTTATTGTCTGTTTGCTAAAGAGTAAGTTAAGAATCTTACTTCTTAACTTCCTGGGTATTAAAACGCAATCTTATTTATTTTATTTTATTTTTTTATTTTGGTATCATTAATCTACAGTTACATGTGCAACATTATGGTTACTAAACTCCCCACTTCATCAGGTCCCCACCCACTTACCCCATTACAGTCACTGTCCATCAGCGTAGTGAGATGCTATAGAGTCACTACTTGTCTTCCCTGAGTTGTATAGCCCTCCCCATGCCCCCCCAACATTATGTCTGCTCTGGGTCTTTTCTAATAAGGAAAATAGTTTGCAAACTAAGTCTCACTTACTTACTACACTATTTAGTTTCTAAGAAGTTATGTAAAGCAAAAAAAAGTAACAAAGTTAGTAATGTTCTTAATGTGATAAGACAATCTCTCATTCAAAATGAGATAAGCCTATTCAAGGGGTCAAGATTTCTTCACCTACATTCTTACTGTAGGGCTGGGGAGAGTAGTGGAAAAGTTATGCCCCACTCTTTCTGACCTTCTTTTTTCTCACTCCACAAAGCAAAAGTGGTATTCAAGTCTTTGCGATCCACTGGGTTAAATAAAATGTGATTTCTGTGGACCGCAGAGCCCCACGTTTTCTAACCAGTTTGCTTGTGTTGGCATTTCTCTTAACCAAGGCTAAGTCTTTCACTTCAGAAATAGAAATGACAAGATTAAATTCCTAAAAATCTGGCTGAGGTAATATTGCAACATAAATAAGTTTTAATCAAAGTATACTCAGCTGAAGTAGGAAGACATTTTGGAAGGGAAGGGTAACTTGGGCAAGAAAAGGCTTGGAATGAGGAAATTCATGAAGAAGACATGATGTTTCCTAGAATAAACTGTTTACTCTCAGCTGACTGGGAAAAAATAAAGTCCAGGCCAAATTATTTTTGTCATTCAGTTGCAAATGCAGAGGACACTATATACGTAAGTTCAAAGACATGTCCCTGTGTGTAACACTGCTGGCTAGCATATAGGGCTTCCCTTACAGTTCATTCATTCATCAAGAACCCAAGATCCTGAGGCTGAACATGATCTTTAAAAATCATCTAGTCCAACCCCCTCATTTTCAGAAGAGGAAAGAAAATTCCAGAAAGGTTTAAAAATTCCTAAAGATCAGATCTCTTATAAATAGAATGTAGGTCCCCAGGCACTGACTGCGATACTGGTTTTATTTTGTTAATTGTCTCTCTGTGCTAATTTCAGCATTGAGAGCCTTCAAACATACACTAAACAGGGTTTACCGACATAAGGTAGCTGACCTGTATCTGTTTTTATTCAATATATTGTTGTTACCCAGTGTTCCTTTATAACAGCTAGATCATGACACTAAAGAACTAATGGTGAATAGCAAAGATAGAGTGTCCCTGATGGTTCATTTTACATGTCAACTTGACTGCATCACAGGGTCCCCAGATATTTGGTCAAACATCATTCTGGATGTTTCTGTGAGGAGGTTTTTGGATGAGACTAACATTTAAATTGGTAGATTTGAATAAAGCAGATTATACTCCCTAATGCGGGTGGGCCTCATCCAATCACTTGAAGGCTTGAATAAAACAAAACAAAAGAGCTGACCCTGATAGGTCAAACTGGGCCATTAGCTTTTTTCCTGCCTTTGGACTCAAACCCAAACAGTTCTTCCCAGGTCTCCCGCCTGCCAGCCTTCAGATTGGAACTGGACACCATCAGCTCTCCTGGTTTCAGGCCTTTGGATTCAAACTGAAACTAAACCATTGGCTCTCCTGGGCCTCTAGCTTGTCAAGATCTAGGGACTTGTCAGCCTCTATAATCGTGTGAGTTAATTCCCCATAACTAATTAATATCCTGTTGGTTCTGTTTCTCTGGAGAATCCCAATACAGTGACTTTTCCTCATGTTCAGTTGTTATATCTCTCACATGCCTCAAAATTCATTTTCAAGGTAACTTTATGAGCTTTTGCCCAGTGGTCAATATAAACCGTTTGGTACTGCCACCATAGTCCAGATACATCAAAGAAAAAAGGAGCAGAATGAATATGAAATCCCTAGAAGTCATATTGTTAAAATGAATACTGTAATATTCTGGTTATCTTATATGATTAGCTGGGAAATGTGGAGACTAAGTTCCTGGATTAGTAAAATTCTATTACTAGATCAGAAGTTCTCTGAGAAAGCAAGTCAGCTTGGGAGTATCTGGCCAGAAAATGTGAAGAGAAAGAAGGCTTTGATAAAAATAACGATAACTAGAATTTATTTGGTGCCAGTTGTATGCCAGACACTTTGCAATCAGTCATTCATCCAACCGGTATTACTGAGCACTTTTTATGTGTCAGACATTGTTCAAGGTAGTAATGCTACAGCCTTGTAAAAACAGACTTGAAATTGCTGCTCTCATTCGAGAACGGAGATAGACAAGTATCAAATGTTAGAAAAATAAAGCAGGGAGGAGAGTGAGGTGGTATCAGGTGGAAGGGGTTATAATTTTCAGTAGGTTGTCAGAGTAGACACTATCAAAGCCAAAGTCACATTTGAGTATAGAGCTGAATGAGAAAGGAGGTGAGGGAACAAGTCATATGGGGGAAACATTTTTCTGACATGGGAATGAGCAAATACAAAGGGCTTGAAGTAGATTGGTGTTTGCATACTCAAAGAACAGCAAGGAAGCCAGTAGGGCTGGAGCAGAGTTTATTAAGGGAAGAGTAGTAGAAGATAAGGTTATAGAAATAATGATGTGGATGATGCGGGGAACCACGGAGAAAACAGTGTAGCACAGAGAAGGCAAAAGGTGAATCTGTGTCATCTTACTGCACTGATGGACAGTGACTGAATTGGGGTATGAGTGGGGACTTGATAATATGGGTAAATGTAGTAACCACATTTTTTTTCATGTGAAACCTTCATAAGAGTGTATGTCAATAATACCTTAATAAAAAAAAAGAAATAATGATGTGGAGCCAGATCATGCAGAGTTTTGAGTATCTGTGAAGTAAATAGTAACAGTGATAGAAATAACTGGAATTCAGAGTGGTTTGTAATTTTCCTGTAACTAAGCTAGCAAATGGTGGAGGCTGGCATAGACCTAGGTATATCTGGCTCTAAGGCCCTTACTCTTTCTATTTCATTACATTATCTTTCTTAAAAAAAAAAAGCTACAGAACTCTCCAATTGTTTTGCATAGTACTTGCATAAATATTTGTTTTTTGTTTCTCTATCCAGCACATCACATATCCTTCCCATTTGGAGGAAAGTCCCCACTGTGTGAGTCTTGGCTTGCCGTAGTAAAATCATATTTTCTTTCTCTCAAGCCTTTGGTAGCTGGAGTGAGAGTATGGGACCCAGGTCAACTTGATGCCTCTGTCCTAGACTTGGAATCTTGAGGGTGTAGCCCAAAGAGGCAGGGTCAGGTAGCCATCTGGGGTGTCTAGAAATGCTGGTTTCAAGTGACCAGCAGAGGTAGTGGTAGCAGTAACCCTCTGACCAGAGATGCCTGAAGCAGGATGTTGGCTGAATTCCTTGATGCCTCCCATTTTCTCAACCTGGTTTCATTGCTAACAATTTTGTGAGCCAAAATTGGTGAGGAAGCATCTCCTTCAGCTCCAATTGTGTACTCCTGTTGGGAATAACTGTACAAGATTTTGAAATGGAGAAAATAAA
>JAVSCE010019258.1:0-108125 GCA_032199065.1 Smutsia gigantea | reverse complement strand
CCATCTATATGCTGCCTACAAGAAACTCACCTCAAATCCAAAGATATACAGACTAAAAGTGAAGGGATGGAAAAAGATATTTCATGCAAACAACAAAGAGAAAAAAAGCAGGTGTTGCAGTACTTGTATCAGACAAAATAGACTTCAAAACGAAGAAAGTAGCAAAAGATAAAGAAGGACATTACATAATGATAAAGGGGTCAGTCCAACAAGAAGATATAACCATTATAATATATATGCACCCAACACAGGAGCGCCAGCATATGTGAGACAAATACTAACAGAATTAAAGGAGGAAATAGACAGCAATGCATTCATCTTAGGAGACTTCAACACACCACTCACTCCAGAGGACAGATCAACCAGACAGAAAACAAGTAAAGACACAGAGGCACTGAACAACACACTAGAACAGATGGACCTAACAGACATCTACAGAACTCTACACCCAAAAGCACCAGGATACACATTCTTCTCAAGTGCACATGGAACATTTTCCAGAATAGACCCCATACTAGGCCACAAAAAGAACCTCAGTAATTTCAAAAATATTGAAATCCTACCAACCAACTTCTCAGATCACCAAGGTATAAAACCAGAAATAAATTTTAGAAAGAAATCAAAAAGGCTCACAAATACATGGAGACTTAACAACACTCTCCTAATTAATCAATGGGTTAACGACCAAATCAAAACAGAAATCAAAGAATATATGGAGACTAATGACAACAACAACACAGAGCCACAACTTCTGTGGGACGCAGCAAATGCAGTTCTAAGAGGAAAGTATATTGCAATCCAGGCCTATTTAAAGAAAGAAGAACATTCCCAAATGAATAGTCTAAAGACACAATTACTGAAATTGGAAAAAGAAGAACAAATGAGGCCCAAAGTCACCAGAAGGAGGGACATAATAAAGATTAGAGAAGAAATAAATAAAATTGAGAAGAATTAAACAATAGAAAAAATCAATAAAACCAAGAGCTGGTTCTTTGAAAAAATAAACAAAATAGATAAACCCCTAGCCAAACTCATTAAGAGAAAAAGAGAATCTACACAAATAAACACAATCAGAAATGAGAAAGGAAAAATCACGACGGACCCCACAGAAATACAAAGAATCATAAGAGAATATTATGAGAATCTATATGCTAACAAGCTGGAAAACATAGAAGAAATGGACAACTTCTTAGAAAATACAACCTTCCAAGACTGACCAAGCAAGAAACAGAAAAACTAAACAGACCAATCACCAGTGACGAAATCGAATTGGTAATAAAAAAACTACCCAAGAACAAAACCCCTGGCCTGATGGATTCACCTCTGAATTCTACCAGACATATAGAGAAGAAATAACACCCATTCTCCTTAAAGTTTTCCAAAAATAGAAGAGGAGGGAATACTTCCAAACTCATTCTATGAAGCCAGCATCACTCTAATACCAAAACCTGGCAAAGACCTCACCAAAAAAGAAAATTACAGACCAATATCCCTGATGAACGTAGATGCAAAAATACTCAACAAAATATTAGCAAACCGAATCCAAAAATACATCAAGAGGATCATACACCATGATCAAGTGGGATTCATCCCAGGGATGCAAGGATGATACAACATTCGAAAATCCATCAACATCATCCACCACATCAACAAAAAGAAGAACAAAACCACATGATCATCTCCATAGATGCTGAAAAAGCATTTGACAAAATTCAGCATCCATTCCTGATTAAAACTCAACAAAATGGGTATAGAGGGCAAGTACCTCAACATCATAAAGGCTATATATGACAAACCCACAGCTAACATCATACTTAACGGCGAGACGCTGAAAGCTTTTCATCTAAGACCTGGAACAAGACAAGGATGCCCACTCTCTCCACTGTTATTCAACATAGTACTGGAGGTCCTAGCCACAGCAATCAGACAAAACAAAGACATACAAGGCATCCAGATTGGTAAAGAAGAAGTCAAATTGTCACTATTTGCAGATGACATGATACTGTACATAAAAAACCCTAAAGATTCCATTCCAAAACTACTAGAACTAATATCTGAATTCAGCAAAGTTGCAGGATACAAAATTAACACACAGAAATCTGTTGCTTTCCTATACACTAATGATGAACTAACAGAAAGAGAAATCAGAAAAACAATTCCATTCACAATTGCATCAAAAAGAATAAAATACCTAGGAATAAACCTAACGAAGGAAGTGAAAGCCCTGTACTCTGAAAACTACAAGACACTCCTAAGAGAAATTAAAGAGGACACTAACAAATGGAAATGCATCCCATGCTCTTGGCTAGGAAGAATAAATATTGTCAAAATGGCTATACTACCTAAAGCAATCTACAGATTCAATGCAATCCCTATCAAACTACCAACAGCTTTCTTCAATGAACTGGAATAAATAATTCTAAAATTCATATGGAACCACAAAAGACCCCGAATAGCCAAAGCAATCTTGAGAAGGAGGAATAAAACAGGGGGAATTACACTCCCTGACTTCAAGCCCTACTACAAAGCCACAGTAATCAAGACAATTTGGTATTGGCACAAAAACAAACTCACAGACCAGTGGAACAGAATAGAAAATCCAAACATTAACCCAAACATATACAGTCAATTAATATTTGATAAAAGTGCCTTGGATATACAATGGGGAGATGACAGCCTCTTCAGCAGCTGGTGTTGGAAAAACTGGACAGCTACATGTAAGAGAATGAAACTGCACTACTGTCTAGCCCCATACACAAAGGTAAACTCAAGGTGGATCAAAGACCTGAATGTAAGTCATGAAACCATAAAACTCTTAGAAAAAAACATAGGCAAAAATCTCTTGGACATAAACATGAGCAACTTCTTCATGAACATATCTCCCCGGGCAAGGGAAACAAAAGCAAAAATGAACAAGTGGGACTATATCAAGCTGAAAAGCTTCTGTACAGCAAAGGACACCATCAGTAGAACAAAAAGACATCCTACAGTATGGGAGAATATATTCATAAAAAACGTATCTGATAAAGGGTTGACATCCAAAATATATAAAGAACTCATGCACCTTAACAAACAGAAAGCAAATAATCCAATTAAGAAATGGGCAGAGGACATGAATAGACACTTCTCCAAAGAAGAAATTCAGATGGCCAACAGGCACATGAAAAGATGCTCCACATCGCTAATCATCAGAGAAATGCAGATTAAAACCACAATGAGATATCACCTCACACCAGTGAGGATGGCCAACATCCAAAACACAAACAACAACAAATGTTGGCGAGGATGTGGAGAAAAGGGAACCCTCCTACACTGCTGGTGGGAATGCAAATTAGTTCAACCATTGTGGAAAGCAGTATGGAGGTTCCTCAAAAAACTCAAAATAGAAATACCATTTGACCCAGGAATTCCACTCCTAGGAATTTACCCTAAGAATGCAGCAGTCCAATTTGAAAAGAACAGATGCACCCCTATGTTTATTGCAGCACTATTTACTATAGCCAAGAAATGGAAGCAACCTAAGTGTCCATCAGTAGATGAATGGATAAAGAAGAGGTGGTACATATACACAATGGAATATTATTCAGCCATAAGAAGAAAACAAATCCTACCATTTGCAACAACATGGATGGAGGTAGAGGGTATAATGCTCAGTGAAATAAGCCAGGCAGAGAAAACAAGTACCAAATGACTTCACTCATCTGTGGAGTATAAGAACAAAGCCAAAACTGAAGGAACAAAAGAGCAGCAGACTCACAGAACCCAAGAACGGACTAATAGTTACCAAAGGGAAAGGGACTGGGGAAAATGGGCAGGAAGGGAGGGATAAGAGGGAAAAAGGGGCATTACGATTAGCAGATGTATTGTTGGGCGGGCACGGGGAGGGCAGTACAACTCAGAGAAGACAAGTAGTGATTCTATAGCATCTCACTACGCTGATGGACAGTGACTGTAATGAGGTTGGTGGTGGGGACCTGATGAAGGGGTAGTTTAATATTCGTAATATTGCACATGTAATTGTAAATTAATGATAATAAAATAAATTATATTAAAAAAAAGATACAAGTGTTATCATATGATTTCTTTCACTATCATAGTCAAAGTAGTTATGTGGTAAAATTGTAATATTGGCAAGTTGGAAGATGCTGAATTAGGAAGAAACACTTTTTTTTAGTATTTTCCTTGAATCAGGGAATTTATGACAAGACTTTATTTTCTGTTAAATTTGGTTTATTCATTTAATAAATATTACCAAAGGATATATTTCTGTCATAGGACTGTGGGCCAGAGAGAATTTCCAGCAAGGATTGTGAAAAAATTTATTGGAACTTAATATAAAATATGTCATTGTAGATTCGAAACTTAGAGAACTGTTAATGAGCAGAAGATTTTCAAGAGGTGTTATGCTGAAGATTGTTTCTGAAAAAGAAAGTAGATCAGATTAGGTTATTTAAGGAAGGTAGAAATCAGCCATTACAATTTAAACTTTGTAAATTATGGAAATATACTTCAAATTCTTTTTCCCACCTGGACAATGATACTGAATGGGATCACATTTCTTTCATCTCCATAGCTGTTATTCCTTTGTCTTTCAAATGAGTGTGGGGAGGACAAGCCTTTGTGGAAATGAAAAAGAATGAAAAAGACGTCCAGTGAGGGATGCATTTGCTATATCCTTGGCAATTTTCTTGACAATTTTACTCTTTTTTTTTGCTCTTTTTATGCCTCTTCTTCATTCATTGTTTTTGCTATTTTAGAGATTTGTTGTAAAACCTAGAAATATATAAAGTGCTAGACCTGGGATGTTCTTTGAAATGTTAACTGCTGAATTCAGCAGCTTGGGTCATCACTGAATTATTTCTTTGGGGAAGGGAGGAAAGACGAAGGGAAAAGAAAGCAACAAGGAAACTCTAGTCAATTGATTGACAGACTGCCCTGGAATACAAACTTGCCTTCTGAAATCAGCGGGGGGGAAAAAAAACTAATCATTCATTGCAACTGAACAATGGCTGAGTTGCCTCCAGCAGTTCTACCTTACCTAGTTTAGATTTGTGAAAACAAATACAGCATGCTTTCCAGAATTAGCTGAACAATTGCATGCATGGTTCAACTGAGTAAAACATTATTACAGTGCTGGGGCTTCCTTCTGTCAAGCATTTCTACATTGTCTTTTTTTCCTCTGATATAGAAATTCTCATTTCTCATAAAAATCTTTTGAGTCTTTCTTCTTTGAAGTACAATGAAGTGCAGGCAACTGACAAGACCCACCTCTTGCATTCAATCAGGTGATGTAAAGCTATCTACAATATATAATTGCCTCTTCTCTTGAAATCTTTCAGAACAACAAAGAAAAAAGTGCAGTAAGGAAGGGACAAGTTTTTATACTGGAAGTGAAATTTGAATTGAATGTAAATGACATACAGAAGAAATAGCTCTCCATGGGAATGCTGACACTGCCACTGTTGGGAGAGATTCTAGATACGCATCAGGGAGAATTTAGTGAAGGCAAACTTACTGACACAAATGAGGAAAGTGATTGTAACAAAGATGACCTCCTAGAAGAAGGTGACATTGGCAAAGTCCTCATGTTAAAGGACATCTTGGAGACATTTCACAAGATTGAAAATGCAAAGGATAAAATTTTGGAAGCCAATCTAAACTAAGAAAGGATTATGAAAATTCACCCAGGCATAGAAAAGGTGCTGGTTCCACCTGGTAAATTATAAAATGAGAATAAAAGGCAAGCACTACTATTCTTTATAATTTTTGCAAAGAAATAAAAGACTTTGAATCTCAATGCTGTAAGTTATAGTGCACAAAATAAATATTATTTAGATATATTTTTCCTTATGTATATATACAACTGAAGGGAAGAGAATTTGTGAGGTTTTGTAAAAGATTATTATGTCACAAAACAGTTGTAATTTTTCTCATTTATTATTTAAGTTTGCTTTGCCTGGTTTTAGCTTGTATGTTCATTTTTACTACTGTGCAAAGTGATGACTGTTGGTATTATTACATTAAGATCTTTATGAAGCAAAGACATTTTTATCAAGCATTTTTGAAATAGTAAGGTGTCAGAAAATGTCAGTTGACTTCCCTTCACTTAAAGGAGGTCATTTAGGACATGATGAGATGAGTATGACTTCAAAGCAACACCCTTAAAGTCCAGGGCAGTAAGAGTATGACACACAGTGACCAGATTTCTCACATTGACTTTTTGCCTTAACCATTCTTCATAGGACCCAGACACAAAAAACAAGTTTGCTTCCTGAGTTAAATGTAACTGGAATAAATAAGTGGAAATGGAAAGATGTACTTTAGTGAACCATAGGTAAAGAGATCATTTAATTCATCATCCAAGCCAGGATACCACTGAGAATAAAAAGGATGCTAATGTTAATTAAAATTATGTAATTATCAAAATATTTCATGATCAATCAATTGGTTTTATTGTATTGGTGAAAAAAATTTTTCAAATACTATTTAAAAGTCTTTCTAACAAAATAAAAAAGCATATCTTTGTACTGAAAGCATAATCTAAAAAAACCCCCTCAGATTGAAGAGGTAAACATTAAAAATTATATAAGCAAAATAATTTTACTTGGTACATATTCATACTTTTTCTCATATTTCCAGGTATACTTGTCTTTAATAGGATGCCACCTTTTTTGATAAAGAATAGATCTGTAAATGTCTTAATTTTTTTCATAAAATTAATAATCTTCAAAGTTAAAAATTTTAAGTAATACATTTAAAATTGTTAATATAGTCACTTCACTCATCTATGTAGATTATATAATATTTTAAGTGAACTAAATATACTACAGTCGCTAAAGTCCCTAATAAATTGAGATCATATGCTGTTAAATGGGGATTATTATAAACATTACATTTTAAATTTAAATGTCTATGTATTTCATTTGAAGTAAGTTCATGGTATGTCTGTTTTTCTTTATTTAGAGAAACTTCTTTGATAAATAAAACAGATAAGTTCTTCAAATAAGGTTTTTAAAAAAATTCTTAACTGTTTATTGTCAAACTATACTGATGTAAAATCTTTGGGCATTCTTTCAATTCTTATATAATTTTCAAATTATCTAATTAAAAATAGAGTGACGGAGAGAGAATGTTGAAAACTATAGGTCCCATTTATACTGGTAGGATTATTGGAGCTTTATGGGGACAATTATGAATTATATCATATTTACCAAAGCTAATTCTAAGTACATCCCTACTACAATGCCTTTCAATTTGGAAAGAACACTGCTTTATCTTGACAATGTGTTTCATCAAAATTTGGATTCTTATTATTATCACTCTTAATGAGCAGTGCTCAAGCTGCTGAACACAGCAGTTAACATTAATTAAAAAGAACATCCAGGTCTAGCATTGTATATATTTCTAAGCTTCATAATAGATAATAGTAAAATATAATAATAAAAATAATTTTAACATTAACGTTGAACTCTTGACCCAAATTTACTATAGCACTCATAATGTCAAATGTTTTTCCTTCAACTAAATGCTCTTCCAAATCTAAATTGTATATGAATATATAAAAGTATTATAGAAAACTGATTTTCTATTTAAAACATCTATGTCATTAACAATGTGGTCTTCAACTCTTTGTAGAATCCTTATGCTGATGGAAACAGTCTATTAGTTATGCCTTTACTTTCTGTATATGCACAGAAAATTTCAAATAGAAAATTAAAAATTAATTTAGAAGAGTCATTTGATCTAAGTGAAAAGTAATGCTTTACAGATTGATAAGCAGACACACTTTTTGAAACTACCCATGTTGACTTATTTCTCACCTCAGACTTCTCAAATAAAATAGTTACTATCTTTTGAAATAAAAACAGACCATTCTTTAGCATATTTGTGCCTTCTGTATCACTATGGCTGTAAAAGGAGAGGGTAAATGTCAATAAACATTTTGTGCATGTTACATGTTCAAAATGATATTTCATGAGAAATGGAACTTTTAGTAACTTATACTTTCATTTTTTTAGAGCTTATTGCTGCCAAAGTTCATTAGAGCTCATTGCATTTCATTGCTAAATGAAAATATGGGACTAAATAGTAACAAGGATAGTTTTAGATTTATACCATTTAATAAATGAAAAATGTAACAGGGGGATCTGAAATAGCCCCTCTGAACTGTACAATAGCACCTTTCGCCTCTATTTGCTGCATATATTTCTTGCATTGCTAATATACTACCTTTCATTCTGACTACTGGTAGTCCCAGTGGTTTCAAGCATCACAGATTTCAGTCCTTCCCCCAGTGTCACTTGAGACTGGAAGGCGTTAGTGGTCTCTAGCTGCTCAGACCTTAACTCACCTCATTTTGTCAGCAGCCTGTGTTCTGTCCTGAAGGGAGGTATTAATTACATTGCACCTGGAATGGGTCAGGGAGAGTTGGTTTATCACTGGTTTCTTTCAGATATAGCAATATATTATGGCTGAGGCAGTTTACCAAAAGAATATGTAGTTAAAATTGTGATGGGTTTATAGAAGAAAGGAACAGGGTATTAGGAGAGAAACTAGCAGGGGAGATAATTAGAATAAAGATCGAAATGCTGGGATGAAGCATGCTTAAAACAAACATAAAATATTTCTAATATCAGAATTAAAATAAGAAGAAATTGAGAGTGCCAGAAGGATTTTTTTTATGAAAAGTGTTACATTACACAAAGATCTGCTAGACCCTTTATACTTCAGAGAGTATAATTTCAAAATAATTTTTTTTAATTGTAAGAATTGCAATAAAATGGTCTGAAACATTGAAAGACCTGAAATTACCACTCAGGCCTTAAAAACAAGTTGATAAAAATATGTAGACATGATCTAAGAATGGTAATGAAGTCTAAAATAGGCATAAACTGTGAACAAGCCAGTGGATGTTTTAATAATTTTAAATGATGTTTCAGTGTTCATGGTATTAAGTGAAAAAAGCAGGATACGAAACTATACATATAGTATCAACATACCTATGCAGATATATATGGATCTTTATCAAATGAATATAAAACGTTTTAAAGAAAACAGCATAACATTATTATGGCAGTTTTCTTTGGTTAGAGTTTGGCTGATTTTTTGTTTTCTTTTTATATTTACTGTGGTTATAATAAATAACATTCATGATCAGTTTAAACACTAGGTTATCTTTTTTTAATGGGAAGTGTTACAATGGTTAACTGTTTTGATAAAACATGGACAACAGAGAAAAAATACCAAAGTTCTATTTACCTGTGTGGTGGGTTGATTATAAAAATGGACCAAACTCTCCATACGTCTCTTTGTCAACATTATTTTCCATCTGTCTTTGAAGCTCTTCTTATTAAGAGATAGTAACTCCACACTTCAAATCAGAGTGGGCCTTTGTCTCATTTTAGCAATCAGAAGTGACTGTATAATTTTTCCAAGCCTAGGACTCAAATAGCCTTGAATGCTTCTGATTTGTTTTCTTTTTTCTTGCACCTTAGCTTTAGCTTTGCGATGAAAACATGCATGGGCCGGCACATGGAGGCATGTGAGAGGCACATGGAGAAGAAAAGCCAACTGTCAGCCGTCTTTGCAAATTCGAAAGACCACAGTCAAGATCAGCAGAGCCTCCAACCCAACCCATAGCTCACTGTAGACTTATTAGTGACCACAGTCAAGACCAGAAGGGCCACCCAAACCTATTCATAGCTTTGTGAGCAAGAATAAATCTTTATGATTTAAGACATTTTGTTTGGGGGTAGTTAATTACAAAATTTGATTGTGGCAACAGATAGTTGAGACAGAAATTGATACTTGGCAGAGGGTACTATCATTAGAAAAGCTTGAAATACAGACCCTTGAATAGCCTGGGTTTGGACTGCATGGGTATGCTTATATGCTGATTTTTTTCAATACATATATTAGAAAAACTTTTGGAGATTTGCAACAATTTGAAAAACTCTTTCCTCTGGCTGATTTTATTCTAAGAATATAGTATATGATACATATACAAAATATATGTTAACAGACTTTTTATTTTTGGTAAAGCTTCTGTTTAACAGGCTATTAATAGTTAAGTTTTTGGGTTATCAAAGGTTATATATGGATTTTAGACTGTGTGTGGTGGGGGGTCGGGGAACCAATCCCCATCATTGTTCAAGGGACAACTGTATGTGACTTTGGCTTTGTGACCGATTATAGGTGGGGGTTAGAAAATAGTAAGCAAGTTGTTAGCCAGGACTAAAAGCATGGTGAAGAATTGTAATTGGAGTCTGGAAAAATGATGATCCTTGTAATGTCATCACAAAATAATTGACAAAACTGTTGCCTGCAGTAACTTGGAAGATGGAAAGTGTATCTAATGAACTTTTTGATTTGCCTAAGGAGATCTGCAGGCAGAATGTTGAGAGTGTCAGCTGGATTTTCTTAATTGTGTATGGTACAGCAAGAAAGTGATGAACTAAGAAAAACCTGGTCAGCTCCTAAGCAGAATTTAGAGGGAATATGAGAGGACACACTTGTGGACTGCAAAATAAAACAATTTCTTATCTCTACTTCCTGTAGTCAGGAAAAGATTATTAAGGTAAAATATACCTGGAGGCATAGATCAAATCATCAGTATGGCTTACAACACTTTGTTAAGACGTCTGAAAGAATTAAGGAAGTGCTTAGTTGGTCCCCTCAGGTAGACAAAAGGGCTGCCAGGAGCAATGGGCATCTTCTACGATTGTCTGATAGGCCCCAAATGAGTGCCATTAAAAAGAATTTGTTCAGTGAAGTGGATGCAAATAAAATTATTTGAAAGCCCAAGAAAGTTTTTTAAGGAATAGACAAAAGTGGCTTCATCATACTGGCCTCAAACGAGATTGTTCTATGAAAAATACAAAAAAGGGCTTCTGAGTCCCCATCTTTCTAAGAAGAGAAAGACAGCTGAAAAAGATATTTAGAGGGCATAACTTCCCCTGACCTCTTCAGAGTGGTAAGGAGAGAGATGGAACAGGACAAAGGTCCCAGAAGTGGAGCTGTGGAGAACAATGGGTCAGGGGACACATCCAGGGAGCAGAATGGAAGCCAAATCTGGAAGCATTCTCTTCTCACAGTGTCAGGGCATCTGGCAACATTTGTGCAATATCTGGATTTCAGAATTCCTAAGGTCCAGGGAACTCTATATGCCTCTCATCCTTGCCTTTTTGAATGATAGTGTTATTTAATGCCATTATCCTGCCCATGTCACTATTGCAATTTTCCTATCCATCTCACTGTTTCATGCTGGTTGATAATGGTGAAGTACAAATAATTTGTCTTTCTGGTTCTTAAGTCTCAAATCATAATGCCCACATCTGAAGGCCTAATGTGTCTAGGCCTGATGTAGATCACAAAATGCTGGACTTTTAGGGCAATACAATAATTGGAAGATTTTGGGTACCTTGGGAGGGGGCCAGTATAATTTATGTGTGGGAAGCCTTCAGAATTGAGACCAGAGGGGTGGGATCCTAGTAGTCTATACACACAGCTCCAATTCTTCACCTCTTGCTGAAACCATACCCTTTCAGTGTGACTTTGAGCTCCGATGAGACAGAGTTGATTTCACCACTGCCATGAGTGTTGTTAGGCTTTATAACTTAGCTTTGCAAATAAAATACAGCATAAATAACAGTGAGCCAGTTCTTAGCCTAGTCTTAAAGAAGCCTTGCACACTTTTGCTTTCTTTCTCTCTTTCAGACCTCTCTTTCACCATGAGAATATTCTGGGCTGGCTTCCTGGATGTAACACATATATAAAGAAGAGCTAGACCAGCCAATACCCAGAAGCCATCAAACATTTGATCAGACAACCTTAAAAGAATGACCTACCCAAAATACAACCGATAGTACATCTGTGAATGAGCCTGGCAGAGGACAAAACTGCCCAGCTGGCCTGCAGATCTGTGAGTAATAGTATTTATTCATTTATTTTTTTCCCCTCCTCTGTCCCAGTAGTATATATTTATTGTTTTCAGGCTCTGAGTTGCACAGCGGTTTGAGTCACAGTATTAACATAATAATAGATGACTGATACAACCTGCCTTAGTAATTCCTAGTGAATGCACTTAAACCAAATATTGCGAATTTCAAGTTATTGATCATCAGTGGAGTAGCTGGAAATTAAATATATTAATTTAAAAAATAATTACTCTCCTCTGATTAGAAAAAGGCAATAGGATTCCCATTGTTGTTATATCACTGCAGGTGACACAGGATTCTTCTTTCTATTCTAAATTCTGTCAAGTCACCTGGAAATAAGAATATAAGAGAGGTGGATACCTCTGGGGAATTACTTAGGTAGCCAAGCAAGGAAGACACTTGAGGTAGCAGACAGCTGCCACTGTGATGGAGGTTAGATGGACTTAACCAGACCCTGAAAATCTGCTTACAAGAATAGGGATTGTTGACAGGTGGGCATAGTATTTTCACTCTGTCTCTTGATAGAAAAGAATAGAAGAATTAAAAGTTATAGTAGTTAAGGCAATTTTCCCAACAAAGAATATTCATAAACTTTATGTTGCCGGGCAACTTCATCTGGAAGGTCTCTCCCCTCACACCAGGTGAAACCTCAACCTGGGCAGTATTCTTGACTCTGAATGAGAAAGAATTCTCAAGCAGGTCAGAAGAGTGTAAGTAAGGAAGGAATTCATTAGAGCGAAAGTAGAAATGAATGGCAACGGCCTTGCAGGCAGCTGAGAGAAGGATAATGCAGAGGTGCAGAGAGAAAGTTTGCTAAACATTTTCTTGGTACAGGGCAGATTCCCTTGCCATCTCTCAAAGCCAGGGTCACTTGGCATCCCCTGTCCAATTGGATCTGCACGGCATAGGGACTAGCCCTTACCACCCCAGGATTTGGGGAGCTGTGGAGTACAGGATGGAATGAGATGATATCCTGAGAACTTCCTAAAGAAGAGAGGTTTTCAGGCAGGCTTCTAGAGCTGCAATTCTGTCTAGGTCACCCAGGGGATGGAAACGTGCTAGCCCAAATCTGAGCTCTCAGCAGCCCCTCCCTACTTATCAGGGGTAAAATGGAGACATGGAAATAGAATGAAATAGCAAAAAGACAAAACACAGTAAGCTGAGCAGTGAGAAAGCTTTATTTAAAGGTACACACTTTAAAAGAGAGGAAAAGTGAGTGCATCCTCAGAAAGGAGGCACGCTAAAAAGACTGGGGTTTCTGTCTTTTAAGCATTTTTCAAAGGGCCAGGCGGTATAGACTTGTAAAGTGGTCTCAAAATTCTTATCTCCAGTGAGAGACATTAAGTCTCTTCTATTATCAGTTCTCCAGGTAATTCTACAATATTAACTTAACACAAGAAATTGGTCAGTTCCTCTCAAGATAGTAGCTTCCCTCTGGCAACATACCAATCAAGACCACATGCCCTGCCCCCACACTGGGTTGAGTTATTGTCTGTTTGCTAAGAATATGTTTGGAATCTGACTTCCTAACTTCCTGGTTTTTAAAATGGAATCTTAGCTTTAAGATGGAATCCTTCCTCTTCTTACTCTACTGTTTATATCTCAGCATTTTTCATCATAGGCAGGAAAAGTTAACTATGATGCTTGCCCCAGGTCTCTGCCCTATATCATTCATATGAAAAAGAATTCTGTGTTCAGGAAAGTTTGGAAAACATTGGGCCAAACAAAATGAAACACACTTTTCTAACTGCAGGACCTCCTAGACTCTCCACTAGGTATGAATCCCCTGAAGGAACACAGAGCATGAGATAGTCTCCAAGTTTATTTGATCATAGGACTCTTTTTCCACAGGATATTTTGCAGGATTATATTTTTACCAAGTACACTTTGGGGGAATGCTGAATTCATGGTTTGTAAAATGTGTAATTTTTACTTCCTATTTTAAAGTTTTAAAGACTGTTCTATGAAGATAACCTTTTCACTAGCATATTTTTTTAATGTTCATGCTTATTTGATTAAAAAAAAAGCATAACCTAGTGAAAAATCATGGCATCATATCCATAATATTTTTGGTTCTAAGGTCCTATAATATGCCACACCTTTTAATATGTCTTTAAATACATGTAAAATATAATGGTAATAGCTTTTATAAAACTTCACATGTTGAAAAACTTACCCGTATGTGTCAGGTACTGCATAAATTATTTTACATATGCCATCACAATTACTTGTCAGAAACACTCTGTAAGTTCAGTACAATTGTACTATGTTTAAAAATGATGAAATTGAAGCTTAGAGAAGTACAACCATGCCTCAAATCAGCTTATTTTTAAAAGAGACAAAACTGAGATTCATACAGTTCTATCTTTTGCCAACACTCACTCACTTATTTACTGAGCCCCTGTAAGTCTGGGGAAAGGAAATCCTCCTGCAAAATACCTCTAAAAGCCGAAATCAATCAAAGGGAGAAACCCATTTATTGCTCACAAACTGCAGTCCCGGGCCATCTTTCTCCTCTGCTCCAGAAGAAGCAAGCAAACCAGCCAGTAGACCAGCCTCTCCTTTTAACCTCTCAGGTTCAGACACACCCTCGGTTGCCCAGGTAATTGCCCATTGATATGGAAATGACTTCTCTCCACCCCTGGGGAATGATGCAAATGCCCTAAAGCCAGGCGAGATATTCTGGAAATGTTACAATTTTACCCACAGCCGCATGAACTAGTAGGCATACTAAACTGGATTTTATAGAAACCATACTTGCTGTCAGAGAATTTTGGAGGAACAAATGCATCTTGGAGTAAGCAGGGAGTGGGAGAGTTAAGTTGATGATGAAAAGCTTATCTGAGGACAGTTTTGAAACTCAGCAGAGTTTAGTCTAGACTGAGAATGGGCATTGAGATTAAGGAGCTAATGTTAAATGTGGAAATATAATAAATGTTTTGACTTTGCTGGAGTGGTTATTTTGCACACACTTGAGGTTTATAATTTCTTTGTGATTTTTTAAAATTAGAAGTTGGAGTTTTGGTATGAATTCTAAAAACATATTTAGGTTAAATATGCTATAATGAATAAATTATCCATAAATTATTATTGTGAGTAAACTTTGGGCACAGAAGCAAACATCATTTGCAAAGAAAGGTGTATATAAAATATTACCGCAGATGTGAGCACTAACTTTAAAGACAGCTTTGTAGACATAATTATGACATAAAGTAAACCACATATATTTATAGTGTACAATTTGATAAGTTTTGGCATGTGTATACATTCACAAAACTATCATCATAATAAAGATAATAAATATATATCACCCCCAAAATTTCCTTTATATTCCTTTGCAGTTCCTCTGTTACCTCTCCCCATTCTACAAGTACTAGGGACACTACCGATCAGCGGCCACTGTAAATTAGTTTGCATATTATAGACTTTTATTTACACAGTTATACAGTATGCACCTTTTCTTTGTCTGGCTTTGTTTATTCAGCATAATTATTCTGAAATTCATCCATATTGTTATGTGTATTAATAGTCCATTACTTTTATTGCTGAGTAGTATTCCATTATAAACACCACAGTTTGTTTATCCATTCACCTATTAATGGACTCTTGGATTTTTTTCACAATTTTAGGCTATTGCAAACAAAATTGTTATGAAGATTCATGTATAGGCCTTATATGGACATATGCTTTCTTTTAGTTTGGGTAAATTTGGAAGTGCAATGGGAGAATAATATGATAAATGCATGTTTAATGTTTCAGAAAACTGTTTTCAAAAGTGGTTTCATCTTTTTTACATTCGCGTGAGCAGTGTATGAGAGTTTTTTTCCTTTCAAATGCTTGCCAGTGCGTGGTAAGGTCCAGCTTTTTAATTTTAGACATTCTAGTAGCTCTCTAGTAAATATCATTGTGGTTTTAATTTGCATTTTGAATAATGACGTTGGGCATCTTTTCATGTGCTATTTGCCATCTGCATATATCTTTTTTGATGGTGTTAGTTCAATGTTTGTCCATGCTTTTATTGGGCTATTTGTCTCCTTATTATGGTTTGAAACTTCTTTATATATTCAGAATATCTGGTTTACTTGTTCATTTTTCTTAAATTGAAATGAAGCTTTTGATTAATTTTTAATTTTGGTTAATATGCATGGACTTTCTATCCAGAGAGACAGACAAGCCTAAAGATCTGCTTGCTATGTTTGCCCTTTCTGCTTAACAAAGTGCTCCTTAGATCCTCACCATCTAAGGTTGGGACCTGTTGAGAATCTGCAAGAGTTGCCTCAGAGATTTAAGATTATAGGGGAGATGCTTAAGAGATTCAGCTTTAGGCTCAGCCTTTAACTTTAGCCTGAAAATGGTCAAGCCAAACAATATGACTGAGAATTAAAATTCTGTTTAAAATACAAGATGAAAATCAAAAAGTAATGCTATTTTAAGGGAATCATCTTTAGATATCCTTAAATTTTGTTTTCAGCTCATTTATTAAATAAGTATTTATCTTTTACATATGTTAAACACTTGGATAGCTGCTAGGAATAAAAAAGTAAAAAACAAATTATTGCTAAGAATCCAAGAATAAAAATGTCAGACATTTTACTCCCAAAAAGGAAGTATTTTATTTTAGAACATTGCAACTTTAAAGAATAAGCATTCTATATAAATAGATCTTTACACACATAACACAGTTGTTTTCTACTGTTCCTAAGTGCATATATTCTTTTCTGTGGTTCATATATTTTATGTTTTTTTCAACAAAAAAAATAGAAGAGTAACTTATTATGGCCACCTTCCCTGCTTCTAAGCTAGTGTTTTTGCCCTAATGTTTTCCTCACAGTACATTGGCCTGTCTTCTCTCCAGTTTGGTTGTAGTGGTGGTGAGTGTTTGTATATGTGTGTGTTTATGAGGTAGTGACAGGGGTGTTAATAAAAATTCCCAGGTTATTTTCATTTCCCCTTCAGTGCTCAGTACTGCCTCTTGGATATGGGGCTGCAGTTAGTATATAAACTACTGTGCCACAACTTTGTGTTTCTTTCCATGGCTAATGGTTTCTATGGTTTATGGCATGAGGTTGAGTGGTTGTGTGGTCATTAATACTGAATTATGGGTTCTTTTCCCACTACTACTACTGTTGTTCTTATTCATCTGATAAAAATTGGAGGAGAGAAATTATTTGTTTCAGCTTTACTTTTTCATCTTTATCTAAAAATCTGGGCTTGCTTATGAAATAGCAATTATTTTTAGAACAAATTAAACCTTGATATAACAAAACATAGATTTTAAAAACAGATTTATTCTTTTGGTTTCTCTGCAAAAGGGGTCCTCTAAAGGAGTATTGTGTGCTAGGGGAGGGCAAAACAGAAAAGAACTGAATTTCTTTTCACCATATTGTGACATAAAGTACACCACGTAGTTAATCAATCAATCCACCAAGTAGAATCAGGCTGCCAACATTGTATTCAGTTGTACAATAACCTATATATAAGACATGGTACTTGTTCAAAATAAATTTTCCCTTCCCTTAAATTTTTATGCAAGTAATGTATAATACAACTAAAAAGTTGTCAGATGAGAGAATCTTTATCAAGCCAATGAAATAGATGACAGTGAGTTACAGAGGCTCTCCTTTTGTTTTCTTTTTTTTTTTTTTTTTGTGGACCTGCATCATTCAAGGGTTATTTCTGCTTTTGAAAGCTGATATACTTTGGCTTAGAATTCTCTGTTGTTTTGAGTGCCAAGTCATTCAATGCCACCATCAAGAATAGATTAACTCAGCCAGACATCTTCTAAGAAAAAAATGGTAATAACAGGAAGAGAAATGGAATAAATGTTTGCAGGATTTATATTTCAAATGTTTATGAAATGCTCATATTTTTAAGTGTTTTGAAAATGCAATTTTCTATAGGCCTGTTCATGAATGAGTTTCTGGTTATATTTTATATTTAAAATAATTTCTGGGTATTATGCCATTAAAAAGAGATTTTGTGGTTGGAATAAAAGGACATTTCAGTTATGCTTCCTGCTTTTCTTTTTTTCCCCTAAATTATTACACATAAATCTTCAGAATTTGATACTTCAAAGAGGAAATAAGTTCTTTCTTTCCATTAGCACTCTCATAATTAGATATATACTTACTCCTTTTTCTTTGCCAGGAAAACATTTCACCATCCTGGAAAGAGGATTGGATTTGTTCTTTCAATTACAAAATTACTGAGCAAATATTCATTGAGTATTATTTGTACAGCATTGTGTTGAATGTTTTAGAAGGAATTTATGATGTAGTTGAGCAAACAATATTACATTTATAAAGAGAGTTTGGTACATTATAAATGTAAAATTTCAGGGAAAGGGAGCAGTCACTGTGGTAATCAGCAGTCTGGGAAGTTCTTATGGAAGAGGTAAGGCTTAAGTACAAGAATTTAAGGAATGAAATGCATTTGAAATGGACAAATGAAAGTGACCATTCTAAGTTGGTAGAAGGGAAAAGGGGTGGGTGGGAAAGCAGTCAAAGGTACTGACTTATAAAAAAGGAAGACATGCTGAGGGCTAGATAGGATTTGTTTTGACTAGAAGAGATGAGCTATTCAGGTGAATGACAAGAAATAACTATTCTATGTGTGGTCAGTGAGTTTACAGTTAATTTCAGGCTGCAGAGTTTTGGCTTGAGGCAGTAAGGTAGGCAATGAATAAATAAGTAGTGTAATGAAATTATGAAAGGCTGAAATGCTTTTCAAATCATTTTGATGGAGTTTAGAAGGTAGAGAATGGATTTAAGAAAGCCAGCTGGGATCATGGTTTAAATATGTTATTGTGACAGAAGAAAGGATTTGTTGGGGTGGGGAGGTGTTTGGATGGTTTAGAATCTGACAGAACTCAGATGTATCAGAACTAGTCATGCAGATCTAAACAATGGTGAAAAACAAAAAGAGAGAGATGACTTCCTCAACATCTGGAAAACAAATATCCTTGATAGCAAAGAGAGTCATAGTAATTATGAGTATTTAGGAGTTGCCTAAATAGCAATTATTATAGGATAGATACTCTGCTAAACCCTTTATTATCTAAATTAAAAACTGAGTGTTTATATCAAACATGGATATTTTCTCTCAGTTTTAAAATGATACTACCATTCTTTTAAGTGGTTAGTAAATTGTCTCAACACCATTTATTATATGATTCATTCATTGTTTTTGATTTAAAATATTGTTCCTAACATACTAATTAATGTTCTACACTGAGGTTAGTTTATGGACTTTTCATCTCATTTCTATGATTTATCTTTCTGTTCTTTTCTGTTTGTATATTCATTTACCATTTAAATTTATTAAAATATATTATGATTTCTAAGTCATAAATTAAAAAAAATCTATTGACTTTTGAGGCATTATCCTGGCCTTACAAAACTCTCTTAGTAATTATGGTAATTTCTAGTTGATTTTCTTGAATTTTCAAAGGAGCAAGTCATACCCTCTACAAATAGTAATAAACTAATCCCCTCCTTCGTAAAATGTAAATTTCATTAATTTTTGTCTCACTAGCATGGCTAGAACTTCTAAAACTATATTGCATGGTAAAAGTAGTAGTAGGCATTCCTTTTTAATGAGAATACTTATATTTCAAAATTAAGCATGAATTGGTTATGAGTTGAGATATGCATTGTAATTGTTATACCTTTAATAACAAATTCTGAGATATTAGAATTTTTCTTATTTAAAAGTTTATTTACTTTCATTATATGACTTTTTGACAACACGATTATGTTTTCTTTTCTTACCTGCTGAGATGGTTAATACATTTCAGACAACCTTGACATAAAGTCAACTTAGTCATGGTGTTTTATTTTTTGAATGTATTAGTTGGATGAATTGGCTAGGACTAGAGTTTCCTGTCACTGAGTTCTCTTTTCAGATGATGGTATCAAAAGTCACACTAGTGAAATGAATCACAAAGCTTACACTCATATGTTCTGGAACTCCTGAAATACTGTTCTTTGAAGATTTTGAAAGAAGTCCTTGATGCAAGTTCTTGTATCTAGCAACATTTCTGGAGCAAACTCACTTGTCAAAAATTTCTTAATGGTTTTCAGATTTCAGTGTGGCATTCTCTTCTTTCTGTTTGCAGACAGAAAATTTAGTTTAGTATAGTTTCTTTATGTGTTTATATCACCTTTCTTTATTAGATTTTCCAAAGGGTACTCTATTTTATTGGTCTCTTCTATAATTGTATTTTAAATTGTTTTCTAATTCATTAATTCTACTTTTAAATCATGCTATTCTTAGAATTATTTTGTTCTTATTCTAACTTGATTTAAAAGTTTAGTTCAATTATTACTTGCTTTTCAGTCTAATAACTACAATGTTGATAGATGTAACTATTAATGTAAAGGACATTTTGTCTATATCCATACATTTTAATATATAGTTCTGAATTTTTAAAGAGTCTGTAATTGCAGCTTTGATTTCCTCTTTAAAATTTAGATAGTGCATTTGACCTGTCAAGTGATTTGAGTTTTAAATTTGTAATTTAACTCATATAGTATTTAATTGTGAGCAGAGGATATAGTTTATATAATGAAAAAACTACATTTTTCCATTTTGAAAAAAATGAAATATTAATTCATGTGGAGGTTAACCAACAAACAAATAAATGGGAAAAGTAATCAATGGTTCCAAATTTATTGAACATCAGAACCATCTGGTGGCTTATTGAAACATGATTTGCTGGTCCCAATCCCTAGGGCTTCTGATTCAGTAAATCTGCAGTGAGTCTTGATAATTTTCATTTCTAACAAGTCTTCTGGTCTTGCTGATGCCTCCAGTGTGGGGACCACCTTATCAGAATCAAAGTTATAAAGAACTTGAACTTTAATCAGAGGATATTGTACTTCATAAAACTGGAAATTATAGTTCCTGGAGATCTTTAGTTAAAAGAAATGATTTGATTAAATCAATTTTTTATAAAATGTATTTGACAAGAAGTTAAAGAACAGTTTGGATGAAATTTATTAATAGACTCTAAACTTGGGATAACCAGCTGGAGAAACTACCTACAGATGTGAACTCCTCAAGGTGAAGGGTAAGGTGGTCATGGGGGAGAGGGAAGAGGGAGAAAGAAGTAGGAAAGAGAACACATCAGAATGCTGTGTCTTTCACTGGATGTTGTGAATACAGTGAGATGATTCATGGTCATTGTTGTAAAGTGAACCTTGGGACCAGCACTAGGGGAGGAGGCACACAGGAGGCAAAGTGTAAGGAAGCACTTGCTGCTCATGCTCACCTCTCTTCCGGCCCTGTGTTGTATCAGGGTGAAGGTAGTGAGTACTTCTGTGGTTACTGTAGGGTATGGAAGAGTGGAACTTTTAATGCTGCTGAAACTATAAAAGTATTCTGTAAATTCTGGTAACACTGAAATCCAAAGACTCACTTTCCACGATTGTATCTCCAGATTCCTCAGTTGCTTTTGTCAAATAGAAGAGAAGGGGAGGATGTGGGATATGTAACTGTATCTGTCTGTTTATGAGGAATAACAGAATTGGCCTGAATGCAGGTGGTTTTAAATGGCTTCCTAGGGTGACGGAGTCCATCTCTAGTTGATCTCAGTGTAAGCAAACAGTGGGTGGGCACACATAGTAGCAGGGAAGAGGAAGTCAGCTCTAAAAAGTCAGGCAGCCTGTGGGAAAGCCTTAACTATTACCTGAGGGACAAAAATGCTGGTCCATGGGGAGGGGTCTGGCAGGAAGACCACAGTGCCTGCTGTTCTAGGAAAGGAAGAAAGAAAATACTAGGTCTCTTAACCAGAACTAAAGAAAGAGCCTAAATACCCAAATGCACCATGACGTTTGCTTTAGGATATCGGAAGGAACAAAGTATTAAAAGATAACCTACATGTGTATGCTGCCATGAGCACAAACTTGATCAAAAGACCAAAGAGAGGGGCAGTAGCTAAGATAGAAAGAAAAGCTATTTTCTAAATCCTTCTTAGTAAATCATAATAGTAAAGTATGAGTTTACTATTAATAGAAAAGTATAATAGTAAAGTATGAATTTACTTTTAATAGAAATCAAGTTAATTAATAGAAAGTAATCATAAAACATAAGAATAAAGTAAAGCTATATCAACGAAAAGAAAGTAAGTTATCAAAGGTGTGCCATGTGTTTTATGTTTGTGGACTAAATTCTTTCCTGCACACTGCCATTTGTATTGACATTCTCTCTTTGAAATCTTTCTGAAAATGTACATCTGCTAAGAAAAAATGAGTCAATGACTTGTGCATATATAAGTCACTTCATTGTTTCTTTTGGAGGCAATTTCAGTCCAAAGGCCTCCATTGGAAAAATATAAATAAAAAATAAATGAAATTAAAATAAAAAGGTGAAGTAGAAAAGTTAGAAAACAGCCCAAATGACAGTAAATGTTAATGGTCTGATCACACACGCAAAAATTGTCCTTCAAACTGAAGTGTGTATTAAATAGTAATGGATAGACATACTTCTCTGTGAGATCTGATTTGTCTAGCAAATCCTTACTGACATATACTCTCATTTCCTACTATACAGCCTTTTGAAAATGCCATTCCAGCAGAGCAGAAAAAAGGTTATTTAGATTAAGTATAGTTACAAGATAAGCAGTATACTGAGTTCATTGGACTTCATGCACACTCATTTAATTTCCATCGCTCCATTACTCTGAATCAAACTGTCCCTGAAAGAACAAGAGGAAGGAAAGGGCATTAAAAAACACAAATCACGAAGTAGAGAACATTCTTCTTAAAAACGAAATGGTCTCCATGTGTTCCCATTTAATACCATGGAAATTCTTTCTTGACTTTTATAGTGTGCAAAGAAATTGCACCAATCTATTAAAGAATGCAATAAAAAAGGACTTTGAGGTGGGTTAACATTTTCCAGGTCTTTATCATTCTAGATGGGCTTGAAACTTCAAAACACTGTAAAATATTATAAATGGTATCCATTTGCATCTGTGTGCAGCTTATGGCATAATGAATGCATGACCACTTAACAGTTTATTGGATACAGGAAGAAATACGATGAGACCTTTGGTGATATGTTTTAAAACGAGGCCCAAAGCCAAGCTCTAGAGAAAGACGAGTGCCAAAACAGTTTATCTTCTTTTTCTTTTAACTTTAGTGCCATTAAGTGCCAGTAGGAGGCTTTTTGGATTTCACTTGAAATTCAAGTAATTAATATAACTGGAGAAAATAATTTTTAGAGGGGTAAGTTATTGTGATAAAGTATAAATAAGAAAGGCCTGGAGTTTGGAGGACAGGAAATGACAGTGCTAATCCAAAAGTTATACTGGGTGATTGAAGTAATTGTGAAGACCTTTCACATGATCAGTTTGCATTTGACAGTGGCTGAACTTTATTAGCCTTTAATGGCCTTCATTAAATTATATTTGGTATCTGAGAGGCTGTGCTTTGAATGGGGATCATGAGGACATTCTCTTTTACTAATATATCTACCTCAACTAAGGAGGTATGGCCCTCAGCCTCATGTTTTAGGGAATATTGCGCTATCTTATTTTGGACAGTAGATACATGCAATTTTTATAGATTTTCTCCCAGTGGGCTCCTTCCCAGTAACATTTAAACAGTCTACCTTAAAAAAAAAATCCTCATTGACTCCTCATTTTCCTACTGTTACTGCCTAGTTGCTATTGTTCTTTGTATCACCTTCATCACAAATAGGAAAGCCTTATCTGCACCTTCTCGCATCTGACTCTCCCACCAACCCACATAATCCAGCTGCTTTGCTGATCTTCTCATGTGCAGCTCACCCCAAGGTCACTGGAAACTGCCGTGTAGATAAATCAGGTTTAAACTTTCAGTCATTGTCTAATGGATCTTCTTTTTATCAGTTGCCACTAGATAACTACAGTTTGTAAAGAAAATTAAAAATTAAAAAATAATAATTTTAAGTGTACTTTTTTTATTGAAGTATAGTTTATATACAATGTTATATTGGCTCCAAGTATGCAATACAGTGATTCAACAGTTACCCACATTATTAAAATCTCACCTTAACTACTGCAGTTACTATCTGTCAACACAGAAGGATGTTACAGGAACATTGGCTACATTCTCCACACTGCCCTGACATCCCTGTGACCAACTTATATTATGACTGAGATTTTTGTCCCCCTGTATCCCCCTCACCAACCACATTTACCCACCCTAGCATCTCCCCCATGGTGACTACCAGTCTCTTTTCAGTGTCTATGAGTTTACTACTGTTCTGTTCATTTTATTATTTTTTTTGTTTTTAGATTCCACATGTAAATGAAATTATATGGCATTTGTCTTTCTCTGCCTGGCTTGTTTCACTTAGCATAATACCCTCTAGGCCCATCCATGTTGTTGCAAATGGCAGCAACCTAAGTGTCCATCAGTAGATGAATGGATAAAGAAGATGTGGTCCACATACGCAATGGAATATTATTCAGTTTTTTTCCATTGTTTTTGCACATTGCTCATAAGTGTGTAGGCACCTTCAAGTTTTACCTAAGCCCAATTCTCTTTGAATCTGTGACTTCTCTCTAGCAAATTCATTCCCTCTCTAGCTTCAATTAGTGACCCCAAAATATATACCTATCAACAGTGTATAAACTCGTGAGAAAAAACCCCGTGGCTGTATCTGCTTACCACCAAAAGTTCCTGACACATAGGAGGCTGCAGTAAACATCTGTTTCCAGGCAAGCTGACACATTTACCTTCTGTTTACTAGCCTATTTAGCAGACTACCTAGAAGACATTTTTAATTGGAGGTCACTCTGTTACCTGGAACTAAGAATTTCCTAAAGTAGATTTATCAACTCCACAAACTACTCCCAACTCCTATCCCATCTTCCCCTTTCAGGGAAGGAAGGCAGAATTTCCTTCTTCACTGTGCTTTCTAATTTAAACCATGGTGTCACCAGTGTGTAATTGCCCCAATGAGAACCCTGGGATCTTAATTCCTTTCTCTCCTTCATTTATTTCCCATTGAGCCACAATGTTCTACCTTCCTATTACTTCTCTTCCTTCCATTCTCACCACCACCATCAGGTATCAAGGAACAATTATTATTTTAGATTGAGTCCTTCAAAAGCCTGCCTAGTACTTACCAATCTCTAGTCTTAATCTAGAAAATCTACTGGGAAAATTTCTTTTCCAAAATCAAAGCTAACTCTACTAATGAAATCCATCCAATTTCTTTTTACTGCTGTTAGAGTAAAAAAAAAATTGCCTAATTTGTTAGCATAATTTAAAAGGTCCCAACTTATACCTCTCCCACTTCAGCACCTACCAGTCCCCATTGCAATGATAAACCCCAGTCACAGTAAACTTTATTTACTTCTTCAAATATCATATCTAGTTTGGAACATACTTACACTGTTTCCATCTATTGAATTATTCTTTTTTATTGTTTAGATTTCTGTTAAATTTCTGTTGGACAAGGAAGCCAACCCTCATTCATGTCATCTACTGCCTACCTCCTCTATGCTGTATGTATTTACTCCTGTTCTCAGTATTATACCATGATGTGCCTTCCTTTTAAGGCAGTTTTGTTATAAGAGCAATATAGTAAAAACAGGTATTGCAGTTTCTTCTTGATTATCTTTTTCATATACTATAAGCTCAATGAGTGCAGAAACCATGTGTGTCTTGCTCACTGTACCTGATACAGCAGTAATAAATTGCATATGCTCAGTAAAGATTTAGAGTACTGGTAAATGCTAAATACCTTAGCAGTACAGGAAATTCCTGAGGTCATAATGGTGTACTTTATGGGAAATTTCAGTAGAATTTTGATTCCCTTCTATAAAGTTCAGTCTTTCATAAAAGGGGTAATCCTAGTTTGTTGACTGTTCATAGAGGTGTTGTAGTAGAGGCATGGCAATTGCTTTATGCATTAACATGAATCTCCTCCATTGTTTTCTTGTCAAATATTATTTCTACATTGCCCCTGAGCCTTGCCCTGCCTAGGGGAGCCTGCAGTTGTCTCAAAGGTTCTGTATATTTACTGGCAACTTATCACTCAAGCATTCATTAAAATGCTCAAAGTATCTGGTTTTCATTTGTATTTCTGACTACAACACCTCTTTCTTAAGGCAATAAATCCTTTTTTTATCTTAATTCTCTCTTATTCTATCTCTAAGGAGCTCCGCCTTCTACTTATATTTTGGTGTTTGATGAAGGAAAACAATTCCTTTAAATAGTAATATACAAATTTATATTGTTTAATATGGTCCTTGTTCATTTTCCAGAACTGAAGAATCCAGTTATTTGATTCCACTTCATCTCAAAGTCCACACTCAACCCATTCTTGCAATTATTGAGTTGCCTTAATCTCTGTATTTGAGTAACTGTCAGTTCCATTCTAGTTGATTTTTCATTCTTCTATTTCAAACTGACAGTGGGGCAGGAAAAACTATTAGAAAGAAATTACTTTACAAAACTATTAAAATGTCACCCATATGTGGGTTTTGTCATCATGTTAAATCCAACCTGTGTCTACTCTGCCCATCTGCTTGTTCATTGTATAGGGCTCTGGCTGCTTGACTGTTTCATCCTTTGCCTCTTATTTTTTCTTCCTAGGGTATTTGCAGTTTAATATAGATTTCCTATAGAGGACTATGATGAACTCAAATAGTTCTTTATTCTTAAGCACTTTGGCATTTAGATGGAGAAAACTGTATTATCCCAGTGGGATTTTTCTTGGAAGATTACAGTCAACACAACAGGAAAATCTCCTCTTGACATATTTACAGGGTTTTCCTAAGAGTTCATGTTAGTAAAAGACAATCTGGCAGCATAGGTAGGAAGCATTTGTGCTTAAACTGGATCATCCTTCTGAAGAGTTGCTGGTTCATTGTAAAATAGTGAGGATTTGGGTAAAATTTCCCACATATAAGCATGTAAAAATACATATAATTTTAAGACCAAGACATTTTTAATGTAAGAAATATAGCTGATACATGCACCATCTGGATGTCCCCCAGGTCCCTGGCTTTCTTGGGCAGCTAGAACCTTATGCTATACATAAAATTGTCTCAAATACCTATTTCTCCTATGGTGGAAGCTCATGTTACCCCCCAGTATCTCCAGGGATTTTTGATAGGGCCTTAAATTTCCTCTGGGCTTCTCTGGCTTAAAAAACCTTCTCCCACAAAACTTACCTCCAGAGTGTATGTCACCAAATGCATATACTATTCTACTTCCACCGTTGATCACACTGCTGCACATCACCCAGTCACTCCCAAGAAGAAATGACTCTATGGGCAGCAGTTTTTACTACATTTTTAGAACAATATAAAAGGGTTACTGTTTAAGAAAGAATCCAGAACCTTGTTGAGCAAGCTTGGGAGTCATCACTTAGCCAGTAGTATCTTTTATTTCTCAGAGTAAAAATACCTGTAATTTCCTAGATCTTATGATTCAAAGTTGGGATGAAGTTTACCTGTATATGCAGTATTTGGTGTATATTACTGAATATGGGGATTATACTGGATATTCAAGATGATTTTTCATGCTTTCTGGATACTTATTTTCAAAATAGAGAGCATGAAAATTTTCATAATGTAACACATTTAAGAAGAGATTAAGAATCTCTAATAAACTTGTAGCTTGTCTTTTAAATATACATGAATAAAGCTTAAAAAAGACATTCTCACCAGGAACCCATAAAGTGTAGAAGACATTCACACAAGAAAAATGTCGGAATCCCAAGATACTCTGCCCTTTGTGTTTGGCCAACTCGCTAGCTATGTAATGCATAGAGCTGGAGGGTCATCAGATTGAATGTGTACAGTTTAGTGACAGAAAAAAATCTCAATATATAGAATGAAATGATCAGTCAGTGTTATTAAAGAAAATGTTAAACACCTCCAGTACACTCATTGTTCTTCAGGAAAAATTTTAAAAGATGCAGTGCAGTCATTGTTGTCTAAAAGCATTTTAGTTTTTAAAGATTAGTGGTTTCAATATTCAAAAATTTAAAGTTGTTCCTTTGCTATTTCTGCATCTTAGGTCCTAACTTTCCTTCAATCACATATACACAGACATAGTCTTGGTCTCATTTGAGTTTTGTTAAGTTACAAAAAATTTAGCTTTATTTTTAAATTGAGTTTATTTTTCTTAAATATTATTGAAAGAAACAGCATCACCATTTTTTATTGATAGCTATTACTTTTCATTTAATTTGGAGACTCCAAAATCTGCAGTTAGTGGAAGCAGTTGTTAGTAGAGAGTTTTTGAACAGTCATAATACATTTTTTTTATACAAAACTAGAGAGGTGAACTTTCTATGAAGTTCCTTGAGTTTTACTTGAAGGCTTAAAACATATAGAAAATAACAAAGATAATATAGCATATACGTGTTTACTGATCACCCTACCATTTTCGTTTCAAATTTTTATATAAAAAATTTTAAAAGTAATTAGCCTCTCTTGCTCTCCAGGGATAACTATTATAATTTTATTTAATATTTGACTATATATATCATCATGAACTGTGTCTTGCATGTGTTTTGTAAAATATTTATAAATGTAATCACATAATTTTAACTTTCTGCTTTTTTTTTTATTAAGGTATCATTAATATACAATCTTATGAAGGTTTCACATGAGCAACATTATGGTTACTACATTCACCCATATTATCAAGTCCCTCTCCACATACCCCATTGAAATCACTGTCCATCAGCATAGTAAGATGTTACATAGTCACTAGTTGTCTTCTCTGTGCTATGCTGCCTTCCCCGAAAACCACCTACATTATGTGTGCTCATCATCCTAGCCCTTAATCCCCTTCTCTTTTCCTCCACATTCACCCTCCCACTCCCTTTCCCTTTGGTAACCACTAGTCCCTTCTTGCAGTCTGTGAGTCTTCTGCTGTTTTCTTCCTTCAGTTTTGCTTTGTTGTTACACTCCACAAATAAGTACAATCATTTCGTGCTTGTCTTTCTCTGCCTGGCTTATTTCACTGAGCATAATACCCTCCAGCTCCATCCATGTTATTGGAAATGATAGGATTTGTTTTGTTCTCATGGCAGAATAATATCCCATTGTGTATATGTACCACATCTTCTTCATCCATTCATTTACTGATGGACACTTAGGTTGCTTCCATGTCTTGGCTATTGTAAATAGTGCTGCAATAAACATAGGGGTGCATATGTCTTTGTCAAACTGGGATCTTGTTTTCTTCAGGTAAATTCCTAGGAGTGGAATTCCTGGGTCTAAAGGTGTTTCTGTTTTTAGGTATATGAGGAACCTCTGTACTGCTTTCCACAATGGTTGAACTAGTTTACATTCCCACCAGCAGTGTAGGAGCACTCCCCTTTCTCTGCATCCTTGCCCACATTTGTTGTTCCTTGTCTTTTGGATGTTGGCCATCCTAACTGGTGTGAGGTGATATTTTATTGTGGTTTTAATTTGCATTACCCCGTGATTAGCAATGTGGAGCATCTTTTCATGTGCCTGTCTGTGGCCATTGGAATTTCCTCTTTAGAAAAGTGTCTGTGCAGATCCTCTGCCCATTTTTTAATTGGGTTATTTGCTTTTTGAGTGTTGAGGCATGTGAGTTCTTTATATATTTTAGATGTTAACCCATTCTTGGATATTTCATTTACAAATATATTCTGCCATACTGTATGATGCCTTTTTGTTCTACTGATGGTGTCCTTTGCTGTACAGAAGCTTTTTAGTTTGTTGTAGTCCCATTCGTTCATTTTTGCTTTTGTTTCCCTTGCCCGGGGAGATATGTTCATGAAGAAGTTTGCTCATGTTTATGTCCAAGAGATTTTTGCCTATATTTTTTTCTAAGAATTTATGGTTTCATGACTTACATTCAGGCCTTTGATCCATTTCGAGTTTACTTTTGTGTATGGACTTAGACAGTAATCCAGTTTCATTCTCTCACATGTACCTGTCCAGTTTTACCAACACCAGTTGTTGAAGAGACTGTCATCTCTCCATTGTATATCCATGGCTCCTTTATAATATATAATTGGCCATACAAGTGTGGGTTTATATCTATTCTATTCCATTGATCTATGGATTTGCTGTTGTGTCAGCACCAGGTTGTCTTTATTACTGTGGCTTTGTAGTAGAGCTCGAAGTTGGGGAGTTTAAGCCCCCCAGCTTTATTCTTCCTTCTCAGGATTGCTTTCAATATTTGGGGTCTTTTGTGATTCCATATGAAATTTAGAACTATTTGCTCTAGTTTGTTGAAGAATGCTGTTGGTATTTTGATAGGGATTGCATTGCATGTGTAGATTGCTTTAGGCAGGATGACCATTTGACAACATTAGTTCTTATCCATGAGCATGGGATGTATTTCCATTTATTGGTATCTACTTTAATTTCTCTCATGAGTGTCTTGTAGTTTTCAGGGTATAGGTCTTCACCTCCTTCGTAAGAATTATTCCTAGCTATTTTATTCTTTTAGATTCAATTGTAAATGTAATTGTTTTCTTGATTTCTCTTTCTTTAGTTCATCATTAGTATACAGAAATGCAACAGATTTCTAAACATTGACAGTTTAACTTCTTCCTTACCAATCTGGATGCCCTTTATTTCTTTGTGTTGCCTAATTGCCATGGGTAGGACCTCCAGTACTATGTTGAATAAAAGTGGGGAGAATGGGCGTCCTTGTCTTCTTCCCAATTTAGAGGAAAAGCTTTCAGCTTTTCTCTGTTAAGTATTATGTTGGCTTCGGTTTGTCATATATGTCCTTTATGATGTTGAGGTACTTGCCCTCTATACCCATTTTGCTGAGAGTTTTTATCAAGAATAAATGTTGAATTCTGTTGAATGCTTTTCAGCATCTATGGAGTTGATCATGTGATTTTTGTCCTTTTTTTTGCTGTGGTTTATGATGTTGATGGATTTTTGAATATTGTACCATCCTTGCATCCCTGGAATAGATCCCACTTGATCATGATGGATGATCTTTTTGGTGTATTTTTGAATTCGGTTTGCTAATATTTTGTTGAGTATTTTTACATGTATGTTCATCAGGGATATTGGTTTGTAATTTTCTTTTATTGTGGTGTCTTTACCTGGTTTTGTGTTAGAGTGATGCTGGCCTCATAGAATGAGTTTGGAATTATTCCCTCCTCTTCTACTTTTTGGAAAACTTTAAAGAGGATGGCTAGTAGGTCTTCTCTAAATGTTTGATAAAATACAGTGGTAAAGCCAAGTGGTCCGGGGGTTTTGTTATTAGGTAGTTTTTGGTTACCAGTTCAATTTCATTGATGGTAATTGGTCTGTTCATATTTTTTTTTCCTGCTTCAGTCTTAGAAGGTTAGGTTTTTCTAGAAAGTTGTCCATTTCTTATAAATTACCCAATTTGTTAGCATATAATTTTTCATAGTATTCTCTAATAATTCTTTGTATTTCTATGGTGTCTATAGTGATTTTTCCTTTCTCATTTCTGATTCTATTTTTGTGTGCATGCTCTCTTTTTTTCTTGATAAGCCTGGCTAGGGGTTTATCTATTTTGTTTATCTTCTCAAAGTACCAGCTCCTGGTTTCATTAATTCTTTGTCTTGTTTTATTCTTCTCAATTTTATGTATTTATTTTCTGATCTTAATTATGTGCCTCCTTTTACTGACTTTGGGTCTCATTTGTTATTCTTTTTTTAATTTCATTAATTGTGAGTTCATTTGGGTTGTTCTTTCTTGAGATAAGCCTGTATTGCTATATACTTTCCTCTTAGAACTGCTTTCACTGTGTAGCACAGAAGTTGGGGTGTTGAACTGTTGTTTTCATTTGTCTCCATATATTGCCTGATCTCTGTTTTAATTTGGTTATTGAAACAGTGTTTATGTAGGAGCATGTTGTTAAGCCTCCATGTGTTTGTTGGCTTTTTTGTTTCTTTACATAATTTATTTCTAGTTTCATATCTTTGTGGTCTGAGTAGTTGGTTGGTACAATTTCAATCCTTCTGAATTTACTGAGGCTCTTTTTGTGTCCTAGTGTGTGATCTATTCTGGAATATGTTCCATGTGCACTTTAGAAGAATGCTATCCTGTTGCTTTTGGGCGGTGTTCTGCAGATGTCTGTCAGGTTCCTGTGTTCTAATGTGCTGTTCAGTGCTTCTGTCTCCTGACTTATTTTCTGTCTGGCTGATCTGTCCTTTTGTGTAAGTGGTGTGTTGAAGTCTCATAAAATTAATGCATTGCATTCTATTTCCCCTTTAATTCTGTTAGTATTTGTTTCACATATTTGGGTGCTCCTATGTTGAGTACATAGATATTTATAATGGTTATATCCTCTTGTTGGACTGACCCCTTTTTCATTATATAATAAATGATAAGTCCTATAATAAATATATAAGTCCTTTATCTCTTGTTACTTTCTTTGTTTTGAAGTGTACTTTGATACAAGTACTGCAGCTCCTGCTTTTTTCTCCCTATTATTTGCATGAAATAATTTTTTCCATCCTTTCACTTTTAGTCTGTGTATGTCTTTGGGTTTGAGGTGAGTTTCTTGTAGGCAGCATATAGATGGGTCTTGCTTTTTATCCATTCTGTTACTCTATGTGCATTCAGTCCATTTACTTTTAGAGTAATTATTGATAGATATGTTCTTATTGCCATTGCAGGCTTTAGATTCGTGGTTACCAGAGGTTCAAGGGCAGCTTCTTTACTATGTATAGTCTAACTTAACATAGAAGTCTAACTTCTAATCTGCTTTTAAATCCCTTCATTGTATGCTGCATTTCAGATACTGTATTTTTCAAAGTTTCTCTTTCTTGAAGTCCTCCCTGAAATCTTGACTATTTTTCTGTAGCTCCGTGAGCATGTTTATGATTTTTATTTTGAAATCTTTATCTAGAAGATTGGTGATTTCAGTTTTACTGAGCTCTGTTTCTGGTGTTTGGGGTATTTTGTTCTGAAGAAATTTCTTTTGCCTCTTCATATTGCTAATGAATAATATGGAATAATAACTTTGTGTAGGCAGTGCCCTGTAGTGCACAGAAGCTCTACTCTGTGGAGCTACCTAGCACCTGGAGCAAAGACAGGGTTTGCAGGTGAGTGGCACCAGTGCCTGCCCATTGGAAAGAGCTTTTTCCTGCTTCCTGGCTGCCATGCCTGCCTCCCCTGCCATGGCCGGTGGGCTGAGTGCACAGGGGGTAGGCTGTGCATTATGCCCTTATAGCTGCAGTAGATGGGGCTGTCCTTTGGCTGTCCTAGCGCGATGGCTGTGGCAGTAGGTTTGAAGGAGCAGTGGGATGCGTATCATGGTGGTGGGCCTCAGGATTGCATTGCCAGCTGGGGGATGGAGTGTGTGAGGCTCCTGAAAGTTCCCAACTGCTGTGCTATGTGCCAGTACGATTTTGTCCAGCTGTCCTTTCTCCTGAGCAGCAAGCTCTGTGAAATCCTTACCCCTTTAGCATCCCTCTCACTGTTGGGAAATCTTTCAAAGTGCTTGCCTTTATTTTGTCCCTGAGCAGCCGGTTGTGGGTACGTGTTCTTCACAAACATCTGGAATCTCAGTCTCTCTGAGTATTCTGCCTGTCTTTGCTTTCCAACACCTCTAAGCTCCAGAGCACTGTGTAATGTGGGTTCGTGCTGCTGATGCAGATCTCCAGGGCACCCACATTTAGCAGTCCTGGGCTTCCACTCTCTCCCAGCTCCATTTCTCTTCCTCCCTGGGTTAGGGGGAGGGCTTGGGTTGTGCCAGATCATGGCTTTGCTACTTTTCCCTTTTTCATGAGTTCTTCTCTTTTTCCCAGATGTAAGCCATCTGTTGCAGTCTTCTTTCTGGTCAGTCTTTCAGATTATTTGTATTTGCTGTAATTTCATGTTATATGTGGTTTTAGGAGGAGATTTCTGCCTCACTTCTCACACCGCCATCTTTATCCCCCTCCTCTTTTTTCTTAACTATTCTGAGATTTGCCGATATGTTCCATAAGTGTAAATTAATCCATCATATGGGTAGTTATGGCTTACTTTTTCTAATTGCTGCATACATTGCTATGGTAAACATTCTTATACACACATGTAAGTACTTTTCTGGGGTTGGTTCATAGATACGGAATTCTTAGGTAAAAGGGCATTCATCAGGTACTACCATATTATCTTCCAAAGTGCATTTAATAATTTACAATTTCATAAGCAGAAAATGAATTTTCCTGTTTTCTTGTGCTTACTTTACTGACATTTTATATGTTCCAACATTTTGAATTGTCCTCACTTTCTTGCTTTCTTGATTTTCAGTTAAGATTTGTATCACCAACTTCAATTTTTCCTATGTTGGAGATATCTGGCTTTTTCTTGGTTTTAAATAAATGCAATTTCAACATTTAGCCTTAAGTATTTGACCAAATACTATTGTTCTATATATGTGTATTTCCTTTAAATAACATCTTTATGCATAAATATGTATTTGGAAAATAAATAGGAAGTTAGACTGAATTCCTAGTCACTGAGAATTGAAAAAATAGGCAATTGTGATCTGGTATTCATTAACTTTTTTTTTCTCTTTGGTTCCTCCTGTAAAATCAGTGACATTCAGATTCAATGACATGCTCATCACCAATAAAATAGATAGGACATTTTGTCAGAAGATACAATACAAATTTTGGACAATTCTCCATCCCTCTTTCTGCAGTTACCTAAAGATCATTTTGAATTGATGTGTTTAACAAGTGCTTTTTAAAAAGAAATGTACCTTTCTTTAATTAGCTCTTGTAAACACTGGTGATGGCCACTTAACATAAAACAGTATTTAACTTTTCATATCAGGTAAGTACCATTTTCTGATAAAATTTTTTTTAATGGCATCATTCTATGGAGAAGTGTCTATAATGACTGTTCTGCTTTTCCTATGTCCCCACCTATTGGGACAGGGGACCCAGAGAAGGGCAGTGACGTATGTGCTATCTGTGGCCCCACAGATAGTTGGATTAGAAAGCATTTTATTCCAAAAACTAGGTGAAATTGATCCTTGGCTGTTATAAATGCTGCTACAGGTTTTCTAAGAAAAGCACTTCACTTTTGACTCATCACAACTGAACTTAGGAATTGGTTGATGGATAATCTTTTATTGTCTATATACAAACAAAATGTTAAGTATTAAGACATGTACCCAATAAGAAATGTACAAAATCTTTTCTGAGGAGTATATAAATAAAAATAATGTCAGTGATTTTAAAAACTGACATTTATTATGTAGTCTTTCCCTGGCAGGCACTGTAGTTATCTCATGTATTCATTACAGCTCTAAGAAGGTAGATGATATTGCTGTCTCTCCATCACCACTGTAAATAATAGGAAACTGCTTCTTTGTACAAGTTCATACAGCTACAAATGACAGGTCAGAGATATATATCTATGTGACCCCAAGACCAATTATCCATTCACTTGTCCTGCTTTCCTTTAAATTGGTGATATCCAGTAAACATACCTGTTAACTTATTAAAAGCTAAAATGTTTTGAATCTAGTGGATACCATAAAATAAGTTTATTATCCTAAGTTATCTTATCATAAAGATAAGTTTATAAATGAGGCTGCTAAGTTATAGAGAATGTCAGTGATTTGAACAAAGTCCTACACAAAGTTAATTAAGGGCTTAGACTCCGGTGTATAACATATTGTGCAAAACATATTTTTATGTAATATTTTCTGTAATTCCATTTTTTTCTTTGCAGGTATTCCTTGACTTATAATGGGATTATGGCCATTAAACCCATTATAAGTTGAAAATACCATAATTTGAAAGTGCATTTAATATCAAACATACCTTACCCTAGCCTGAACTTCATACCTTGCATTAGCCTGTAGTTGGACAAAATCATCTATTTTATAATAAAGTGTTGACTGTCTCATGTAATTTGTTGAATAGTGTACTACAAGTGAAAAAACAGGTTGTAAGAGTACCAGTTGTTTACCTTCGGGATCATGTGGTTGACTGGGAGCTGGGCCTCGCTGTCACTTCCCAGCATCTCGAGAGGATCACATTGTGTATCGCTACCTGGGGAAAAGATCCAAATTCAAAATTCAAAGTACAGTTCCTACGGAAAGGGTATTACTTCTTCACCATTGTAAAGTTGAAAAACGATAAGTCAAACCATCGTAAGTTGGGGACCATCTGAATTAACTTAATGGAATCTTATAAAAAATTGATTTAGCTGCTAATTCTATCTGCATGGTGTTCCTCTTTCCATTCTTCTAGTCACAGTCCTCCTTTCTTTTTGGAGACTGTCTCTTCTCTGTCAGTGTGCTTGTGGTTTATGTGTCTACTAATCACAGTTTTCTAGCTCCTGTCAACATACATACAGGTGGACATGTGACTCATACCTGGTTAATCAAAGTTCCACTATCCTGGGCATAGTAATTAGCTCATAAAATGCTTTGGACGTGAAACCTAAGACAAATACATTCCAAGGCACTGGGAACAATAGTTTCTCTCTTTATTCCAACTGAGTTGGTATAAATTTGAAGCTATTTTAAGCCATTTTCTGCAGTTCTTCAGTAGGATTGAAAAAGATCAACACACAGAAATAAATAGTACAGAAAGTGAGGGAGGCTGAGTGGCCGGAAGAAGCACATGCGCACACACAGATTGAAAGCGTCCCTAAAATAACTCCATCCCTGGATTTCACATTTACTGGGGCTAATGAAATTCATTTTTGTTTTAAATAATTTGAATGAAAGAGTTGTAACTCAAATATTTGGGTATGAGCTTTAACTTGATAAAAACATAGATTATGCTTTTTATTTCTTAAACATTTCCTTATCACTTTCCTTTTAGAGGCCCTTTAGGAGGAAAGGGAATGGCAATGTTAAGTTAATTGGGTCATATTGCTTATAACTATTTCATCCAGTAAGTTACTTGAATTAATGCTAGAAAGTTTTTTAATGTATTTTATTTAATATTAAAACAAGGTGCCATGTATTATTATAGAATTGAATTGTTATCATATTATTATAGAAAATAATGGTTAAGTATAATAAACATATTAGTGACATTCATGGAACATTGTATATGTTTTTCAGATTTTTAGAAATATTTATTTGCCAAATACAAGTATACTTTACTCAAAAGAGAAGAGTACATTTAAGTATACTATTTCAACATTGTCTTCAAAACTCAACAAATGGTAGGATCCTTCATAAAATGGATTATGCAAAATGCAAATAGGTCAAAATTTACATCAAGAAAGATATATGTTTCTTTACCAGAAAACTTTAGCGTAATAAATATATAAGGTAGAAGGTTGTTCCATGTGATGTTATTTTCTGAACCTTGCTTTCCATAACTGCAGTTCATATATCAATACTTGGTATCAGAAATCAAATCAAACTATAAATAGAGATTATAATCATTTATATTTATTAAGCATTTACTATCCATGTTAAGCATTCTACATTCTTTACCTTATTTATTCTTCAAAATCCCTGTGATATAATGTGGTTTGTGTCTGTTTTAGTTAGAAGAATTTGTAAAGGATTCATAACTTGGCAGTGGCAGAGTCTGACTTTCACCAAAGTCTTCTAGTGACCATATTATTCACTCCTAAACAATACTGTAGCCAAAACAATATTTGTATCTTCAATTATGATATATCCCACTTTTAATCACAACTTCTTGTCAAATTTGGAAGGAAAAGAGGCAGTTATTTTCTATTCAGTACTTTATCTAATTAAAAAAATCATCCTCTAATATTTGTATAGGTGCAAAGGTATGTGCACGTGTAATGATGAATAAATATCCTAAATATACCTGCTTAACATTTAAAAATGCATATCAAAGAGTTCATCTCTTATATAAGGAATAAAAATCATGACACTGGCCATTATAAGGTATTAAAAAATTCATGGCAACTTTTGAAAAAGGAGGAATGTTATTAACCTTGGTGTCTTGAACAAATTACAATTCTGGTAATTACATTTGTCTTCCCTAATCTCCTTTTCAACTTTCAATTGGGTAGTGTATTCTTAATGGATTTCATTACCAAGCTTCCCTTAGGATTTAAAATAGGACTTATCTTCCAAGACTGGATTCACTCCAAATTTATGTTCTCTAACTTCAATTGAGCTGTCACTGAAACTCAGTTGTATGTGTGTGTGTCTTCAATTCATTCCTCTTGTTTTGTTTTTGCTTGCTTATTTTGGCTCTTCCAAACTATTTCTGTTCTCTTCAAGACCCAGGCATATATTTCAGCTCAGCAATTATTTGTGAATGCCATGTATGCAGCCATTCTCCTAGGGACTGAAATACCAAGATCATTTAGGTATTGCTTGCTACCTTCCGTAAGCTTCCAGAGCAGAAAACATTGCTCTTTTCAACCTTTCAACTTTTTAACCTTTTGGAGTTGAACTTATGAGTTCCTTCACTGAAAAATAAAAACACAAAAAAGCCCCGCCCAAACCCCAGTCATCAGGGTGTACTTCTGCAGCCTATCGCTTCCTTGTGAAAATATCTTCCTGTGACCAGGCTTGACTCTTCAGAGCTCCACTATATCACCTGCCATTTCTTTTTTCTTACTGTATGCCTGTTTTGAAGAAAGGCATGTGCCTTATTTCCTAAGTGGTTACCTTCATCTATGCACTTGATCCCTCCCTGCTTTATTGTCTTCTCTCACTCTTAAATTGATTTCCCTAACTACATTCCTTAGACACATGAAACAGTTTTCTTGTTGGGGGGGGGAACTCCATGTCATCTCTGTTTCTCTAGCCCTCAGGCCGTCATACACTCTTTTTTTCATTCTTTTATCACCATGTCCTTACTTTTCATTTTTTCATCAATTTCACACAATATGATTTCCTCTACTGCCATTCTGTTAAAACTGTTCTTCAAAGAAACAAGTAAATTTGAAATTGTAAAATCAATACCCTTTTCTTAGCACTCAAAATTATATTTCGCTGTTGGCTTTAACATTGTTGACTGACACTTATTTATATACCTGCAACTTCCCATACTTTTTTCTCATCTGATTTTTTCCCCCTTTCTTCTTGAATTCTTTAACTCTCTTGCTTAATTTCTTTACTAGTGATAAATTTCAATTAACTAGTTCAATTGATAGAAAAATAAGAAAGGTAAAAATATAGCATTTGTGTACTTACTATGTGCCAGCAATTGGGCTAAATACTTTCATAAACAATTTTGTTTATTCAGAAAACAAATCCAGGGATATTATCAGTAATTTTACAGATGAAAAATAAGGCTGAGTATCTATAAGGCTGAATAAGTAAATCTGTCCTACCTATATTTTTAAAGGACATTTTATGTACGTGCTTTTGTATTTTCTTACTTAATTCAGTTTATTCAGTAATTTAAGACTAGATATTATTACCTCTGGTAGTAAGTTGTAGTACTTCAGACAAAAGATGACTAAGCTAGCCAATGTTTCATAACCAAATTTTATAGTAAGTCCAAGTTGCAAATTCAAATATATCCAAATCAAAGTTTCTTATGTTCACTTCTTTATGACATCTTGCTTTGAAATGGATTACTCTGTCATATACACCTTTACTTGTGAAGTCTTGTCTGGAATAGCCATCTCACTTCTCTGAATATGCATTAGTTATATTTATACAGGCTTCCTGCTATCATTATGTATTCCACACATGTATATAGCTTGATTCTAATCTTTTCTAAAAACTCATTTCTCTGTCTGATGTCACTGACTTTCTGTTTCTCTCAAAGAAGGTTTGCTTCTTGCATCAGCATTTATTTTTCTATTTTCAGTTCTTTCTCCTCTTAACTTCATTTAGGAATTCATGTAGTCACATATCACTGACACACAACCCCAGAAAAGGCATTGGGGAATAGTGAGATAAGAATTATAGAATATTTCACTTAGTGGTTTAAAGATACACATCTGCAAAGTATATTATGTCAAACAGACGAGTGTGTTAAATTGGTAAAATCCAATGGTGCTTATGAATATTTACACATTAATAGATTGTGAAGGAATATATCATAGTCTGTATGGCTTAAATTCAATTTCATTCTTTGCACAAAGAAGCAGGGTGCTATGGACTGAAATTGTTTTCTCAAAATGCTCCTGTTAAAGTGCTAACCCCCAATATTATATCTGGAGATAGAGACTTTATGAGGTAATTAAAGTTAAATGAGATCATAAGGTCCTAGTGTGATATGGCCATCTTCTTATAAGAAGAGGAAGATCTCTCTCTGTTTCCCTTCTTCTCTCCCTTTTCTCTGTCTTCCTTCTCCATGTAAGGATGCAGACTATGGCCATCTGCAAGCCAGGAAGAGTGTATTCATTAAAAATGTTGGCCACAGTGACCCTGATCTCACACTGACAGCCTTTAGAACTGTGAGAAAATTAATTTCTTCTATTTAAGTCACCCAGTATGGTATTTTGTTATGGCAGCGTGAGCTGACTAATACACAGGGCAAGTGGATATATTTGCAGAGCCTTTTACAAAATAAACAAGAAAGTCAAGTTATGTAGTTAATGAGTTAAAATCAAAAATTTTCAGAGAAATTCATCATTAACATGTAATCCTTGTGCTTAGGTGTCTTTGGCTTGAGGTGTTGCCATTTTATTTTTAACCCTTAGATGGAAAAAGGACTCAGCATTTTCTATAACTATTATTAAGAACAGAGGATGATAATTGCTACAAGATCTAAGGAAAGTGTTGACATTTGAGTCCATATTCAACTTAAGTGTCAAAAAATTCTTGAGCAGTAACAGCTCTTAACATGTATTACATGCTTCTTTTGTGCCGTAGAGCTTTCTTGCATAATGTTATTTAATGCTAACAACAACTCTGAGTTCATAATATTATCTCCATTTTAATGTCCATTTTAATAACATGGTGGGCTAGATACCTGAATAGACTTGCCTGCTGAAAACAATAGTCTATAATGCAATATATGTTTTAAAAATCTTTTAAGTATCAGTGGTATCTCAATAAGATAAAGTATTTTTCATTCTAGGGATTGAGTTAAAGTCAGAAATCTAGGGATTGAGAAGAGAGTCAGAGGCCAGTGGGACAGGGCTGCTTGCTTTTGACCTCAGGCATTTGTGTGTCTGATGAACCTGAATTTTGGATTTCATGGCCTTGGTTCATGCCCAAAATACAGATTAGCAGGTAATTCTCTCAATAATCTGAGATCCAAAAAGGCTACATTCTCAGGGTGAATTCATATAAAACCTTCTTTATCTCCTTGCAGAGGATTACATTGAAAATAGCTATTTTGACTCAAAGCAGGAGAGGATGAGTAAGGAATGGTGCCAGGGATTTGAGACCATAAAGTATCCCCATGAAGATCTGCGGCTTCAATTCATACTGTAGACCTAAAGAAAGCAAAACCAAATCCCCTCTGGAAAACTCACCTTTGTGTCTCAATCTTCTCTGCCTCTCTTTATTTCTCGCTCTCTCTCTGTATTTTGGAAGAAGGACTAGCAAAAATAATTAAGGATAGAAAGAAATAAGGCACCATGAACAAAAGCCAGCAACTGACAAAAACTGATCCAGAACATTTTAGGTCATTGAATTACCTACAGAGACTTTAAAATAACTGATGATTATGCTTAATGCCATAAAAGCCAAGCTCAAAATATGTATGTTCAGCAAGCACAAAATAATGATGATCAATGATACTTGGGAAATAATTCAGTACAACTTTTAGAAATTAAAACCTGAATAATTGAAATGAAAATCCAATGGACAATTTTTACACAGATTAAGTGTAGAATTAGTGAACTAGATGATAGAAAGAGTACAAATAAGCAATATAGAGAAAAAGAAAAAAGAAAAAGTGGTGCTATATGAGGAACAAAGAAGGTTTAACAAATACGTAATTTTAGTTCTAGAAGTAGAGAACAAAGAGAATATGACACAGCCAAGATTTGAAGATATAATGTGAAAAAAAATTCTGGAACTGATGAAATAGCAAACCCACCAATTCAAGAAACTCAAAAATACCCACCCTTACACAGACACAGGAAAACTACAGAATACCAACAAAAAGAGATCTTAAGCGCACCAGAGGGAGACACATTAGCTCTAATGGTGCAGCATTTAGATTGACAGCTGTCTTCACATATGTGATGGTGGAAACCAGAAGATGGTGGCATTATATCTTCAATGTGCTGGAAGAAACTATCTAACCAGTATTCTATGAACTATGAAATTCTTTTCAAGAATGAGAGCGGACAAAAACCAAGAATTTGCCATCAGCACATTCATAGAGAAATAATTTTAAATTACATGCTTCAGACAGAAAGAAAGGGATCTCAGAAGGAAGATTTGATATTCAAGAACTATAAAAGTGTATGGAAAATGATAAAAATATGGATAACTTTTGAAACAACAATGGACTTGAAAAACAACAATGTTTGGTGGTCTATTATTTCCTATTTTTTACAGATGTGGATAGGGAGTGACAGAAAACTTGAATAATCTTCTCAATATCATGTAACAATAAAATATTACATGGCAGACCTAAATTTGAGCCAAAGAATATTGATTCCCAAATTCTATGATTAAGTCCTCAGTTCAACTACCTCCCTGAATGAAAGAATAAGGATGAATGAAAGGATTGAATCTATCTCACAGAATTAATGAGTTAAGAGATGTGAAAAAAGAATATAGGAGAAACAAAGAGTTAAAGTCAGAATTTGGGATTTGTGGACCCACCATCAAATTATATCTCACCAGAGCTTCATTATCTGTAACCTGAGACTAATGTGTCCCCTGTGCTAAAGTTTTGTAGTGACAAACTGCAGAATGGCTTTAAGACTAGAATGAGAAAATAAGGACCAGCTTAGTCCTCCTTGTATTTCACATGTCATTCAACTCAAGCGAGCAGTTCACACAAAGGAAGGAGCCCAGGAGGGCACTGGATGTGCTGTGGATGACAGCAGTAACAAAAGGGAAAGGGACAGCCCCACATCCCCTTTCTGACTCTTGGTTTTCTAAGAATCTTCTAAGCATGGATGTGGATGATTTTGGATACAGGGTTACTAACCATTTTGGGGGCCAAGGTTTTGTCCAATGCTCAGTATTTTAATGCTCTGCTTATTCTAAGTGTTCTGGTAATAATAGAATCATTATAATAAAAGTGGGTGTCACTGGCTGTGCCAGGTCTTCTCAAATTTTCATTACCCCATCCTCCGCCCTTTCACATGTTCTTGAGAAGCAATCATTCTCATTTCTTCATCTCTCCAAGCATGTTGGCTGGGGCTTATTTCTCCCTCGACCTTGGTAGAGGAGAATGGAGCTATTCATCTATTTGTTTATTCAGTACATGTTGAGCACCCCAAGAGCTGTTCCAGGTGACACAGGAAGGAACAGAACATACTAAGATCTCTACTCTTCTGGAGCCTGCATGCAAGCAGATCATTAACAAAACAAATAATGATTTTCAGTGTTAATAGAAACCTATTAGTAAGTAAATGACAAATAGACAAAAAGGAAAAAACAAAAAAAATGTGAACAATAAGGAGTCGGGAATGCTGGGGTTGAGTTAGGCTTTGAGGACCAAGTGGAAGTGCTTTATTTTAACTATTGGATGAGCTTTAAAAAAATAGTTGTTCAGCATCATATACTACCTCAAAAATCAAAAGACTAATTCCTTTCTGATTAATCTAAAAATTTTAAATGGTTGCAAATTCAAAATGAATGCAAATATCCCCAGTATGATTCCATTCCTCTTTTCCAAGGAGAGATGAGTGTAACAGTTTTCTGTGGGAAATTTCCATTCACATTGAGACCTGCTTCCCTATTTTGCTTGCTGTGACCATCTAGATAATGGCAAATAGAACTTGAAGAAAATTTGTACATGGCATCAAAGGAAATGATGTGGGTGCAAATGTGATTCAAGAAAAAGCAGTAAATAACTATAAAATGAAAATGCTTATTTCAGTCTATACAAGGATCTCCATATATATGTATCTCTTTAAAAATCATTTAGAGAGTTTTCATATATATTTATATATGGAGGATGTATTATTATCCTATGACTGTCATAACAAAGGTGGGTGGCTTAAAACAAAAAAATCTGTCATTTCAAAATCCCGGAGGCCATAAATATAAATCAAGGTGTCAGTTGGGTTGCAGTCCCTCCAGAGGTTCTAGGGGAGAATCCTTCCTCGCCTCTTCCAGCTTCTCATGATGGTTTGTGTTCCTTGGTTTCCTTGACTTGTGACCACGTCACTCCAATCTGCCACTGTGTTCACTTTGCTTTCCCACTGTGTGCCTGTTGTCTCTGTGTGTTTCTTGTAAGGATACTTGTCATCATGTTTAGGGCCTATCCAGTTGATCCAGGAAGATCTCAAGATCCTTAATTTAATTACATCTGAAAAGACCATTTTCCCTCAATAGCTAGAGTTAATAAATTCTGGGTTTAGCATATAAGTGTTATCTTTTTGGGGGCTACCATTCAGCCCACCACAGGAACTTTGACTTTTATTTTGGTGGTCATGTTTTTATTTCAGTGGTCTGATAGGTTAAAATCTTTACCATGGTTCCTAATTATGCAATGAAAAAATTTTAGAAAGTAAAATACAGAAAAACCATGCAGTGTTATAAACTGCCACACACACTGTCTGAAAATATAATGATATATTTGAACCATAGTAATATATTTTGGAGGAGCAATTAGTTAATTTAGCTGAAAACAGAAACATATACAATCAACTTGATTTTCTTTGCTCCTGCCATGAATCCCATTAGTTACTTAGACAACCCTGTGTTTCTGCATAAAATTAAATGTTATAGAAAATGCCACCAGGAAGTAAAAAAAGGTCAGAGTAGTACATTTTTTTTCTTGTCACAAATGATGAAAGGAAAAGGAAAAGGACTGGAAAAATTGAAGCACTGGTATAAGGAAACAGGAATGAAACATAAGAAAGCATTTTAGTTAAAATAATAAAAAACATTTATGCAAAACAGCAAAAATAAAGTAGAAACAAGTCATAGAAAAGGGACAAGCCCCAAGTAAAATAGGTACTTAGAAACCAAATGACTATTGAGGCTGTATCTCTGGTATATTCTGCTTCTCTCTTGACATTTATATATCTGGCAAAGCTGCCTCAGAGAATGCTGGGTGGTGGGAAACTCTTTTGCCACTCTGGACATGATAGACCTCTTCCCACCTCAAGGACAGTGATCTATTATGTACTAGAGGCAAGTGAAAATGGCCGTTAGTAAGAATACAGACCCTCTGACAACATTTACTTACTGGCTACTCTACTGCTCTGAGCCCATCATTTCCTTTACTCTTAAAACTCGCCTTTCAGTGTTGCACTGAGGCCTATTTTCCTCTCTAAGGAAGCTGTAATGCATTTGATTGAGCCTCCCTTTCTCTCAGAGTGACCAGTGTAGATTTATCTGTTTTCTCTTTTTTCCTCCTGTGTAAGGTTGCTGCACTTCTCTCTTTCAACTACAAAACTGCGCTCGGGTCCTTTGGTTCTCTGTGTTCTGGAACAATAAATTATTACCTCAATTCGATAATAAATTAAAAACAGAAAAACAAAAGCAAATTTATTGCTTTAAAGTCATCATTTTTCTCTGTACCTTTTTATGTCTTTCAAAATAGAAAGTTCTCTGCCAAAAATAGGTGATCCTTAGGGGATGTTGGGCATGTCTAATGACACCAGCACTGTTTGATCAATTGGCTTCTGCATAATCGAGAGGAATAGCTTTGCTGTCAGTCTCATCCAGCTTTTATGATGGCTTAAAAATATCTTCATAAAAGTCAACCGTTCAAATTATATAGCCAAAGACATAGCATCTTACTGCATTGTCTGTATTCAGTAAAGGCTTAAAAGACAAATGAAAAGAACATTATTCAGTTTTTATTCTTACCTGAAGTCATTTGCTGGTGTTAAAATTGGTCAGTGTGACAAGGATTTCTAATGGAGATTGACATGAACTCACTGTGAGGCCAGTAAATCAGAGGTAACCAATCAATTACATTTTGCATCTTGAGTTTGATTTTTCCAACAACATGTTACGTATGAAGGTCACTCTTTCATTTGTCAGTGAGTACTGGGTCGGAATTAGGTAATATGAGAAAATAAAAGGTGCAGTTGACTCTCATTGTCCAGAAAAAGCTAGTGTATCTTTATACTGTATTTCTAGGAGAAATGTTTTTGTGGGAATTTGGGACAAAGCATATGAAAAGATGCCATGACCTTTGGAGGAAAAGCCCAATCCAAATTCAAGGGGGTGTTATCTTGAGTTTGAAGCTCTTTGCAGATCTAGTTTAAATATTTAGCTGTTTTGTTAGGTAATAAGGGTATTATAGTTTTAATCTATGCTGTGATTTGGAAAGGAATAAAGAAGTAGTGATCTGTTTACAGTACATATTAACTAAATGCATTCATTTGCATAATACCTCTTCAGGGATGGACTGCATTATTCAGAGATTTCTATATGTGGAACTGCAAGGATATTTTAGGCTTCAGTGACACTAAGGTCTTAACTTAAAGTATATTAGATTAGCATGACAACAATTTCTGATTAAAAATTCCCATTAGTAGTAAGACAACTTCCGAGAAGCACTTTTCACCTTATGGTGCCGGCAACAGGGGAGAATAAATATTCTCGTTTGAAAGTGAATTCCATATAGAAAGGCACAAAGTTGCTTTTAAAGATACGAAAAGAAACACTTTTTGACACTGGAAGAATTTAAATGTTCTGGAGAGAAAAAGTCCATTGCACATCTCCATGCCTTTTGAAATATTTAGATTCCAATTTTCTAATGGAAGATCTAAGGGCAATAATGTAAGAAATGCTGATTCTGAGGCAGATTTCAATTTTGACATGTTCGTTAAAACATTAAAAGTGTTGACCTTTGTTCTTTTTTTTAAATTGAAGTATAATTGATGTACAATATTGTTAGTTTCATGCATACAACATAGTGACTCAACAATTCTATACATTACAAAATGTTTACCATGAGAAGTGTTGTTACCATCTGTCACCATACAAAGTTATTACAATATTATTGATCGTATTCCCTATGCTATACTTTTTATCCCTGTGACTTATTTATTTTACATTTGGAAGTATGGCTCTCTTCATAACTTCACCTATGTTACCCACCTCCCCTTCTCCTCTCCTCTGGTAACTACCAGTTTGTTCTCTGTATTTATGAGTCTATTTCTCTTTTATGTGTTTGTTTTTGTTTTGTTTTTTAGATTTCACATATAAGTAGAATCATATGGTTTTGTGTTTGTCTGACTTCTTTCACTTAGCGTAATACCCTCTAGATCCATCCATGTTGTTGCAAATAGCAAGATTTCATTCTTTTTATTGGCTGAGTAATGTGTATATACATTGTGTGTATATATACATATATATATATATACCACATTTTTATCTTGTTCTTGATTGTAAACTACTAATCTTACTTTTAATTGCATAGGTATTCAAGGTACATTAAATTAATGCCTTCAAAATGTTTCCTTCCCATCCCCATGAAAAACTCCCTCCCCTCCATAATCAGGTTTGATCATGTGATTTTTATTATTCTTCTTTATGAAGGATTTTCTCCACCCATTGACCGCAACCTTACTGTATAACTTGGTTTAGCCAATGATTTGTGAATAGCAGTGATGTGTGTCCCTTTCAAGAAAAAAATTTAAGAGCTACCAGTGGTCTGCCATCTCTTTCCTTCTGCCATGGAAATGGCAATGTATAAGCCCATATGCTCCTTCAGCCTGGATCTGGAACAGATCTCCACTTGACCTGTAGTGTAAAAGATAGTAACTTTTGCTGGAGAGACTTTTGTTGTTGGAAACCATTGTCACTGTGTGTGGGTGTGTGTGTTGTGTTATGTTATGTTGTAGCTATTGATGTTACTGTAACAACAAACTAGGGGAAGTTAAATGGTGCAACATTTTTTAATTTAAAAAAATGTGACGTATTGGAAAACAGGAAGATACAGGGTTTATTGTGAAAAAAGGAAAAAAAAACTGTCCATTTCTTTTTTTATTTTAAGGTTATATAATACCCTTTCACTTTGGGGAGGACACCAATATTTTAAATCCTATGTGGCTATAAGCCAAATAATCACGCAGTTAATTTTCAAATACATTGCAATAAGAGATAAATGTACCAAATAATTATCACTTCTTCTCCTTCTCCTTCCCTCTCCTTCTCCCCTTCTGCCTCTTCTACTCTTTTTTTTCCTCCTCCTTCTCCCTCCTTCTTTAATAAGTCTTTTAAAAAACTTCTTTCAATCAAACTTTTAAATGCTATTATCCTATGGAAATAATAAAACTGGATCATATTTTTCTCTTTTTCTAAATCTATTATTGAAGTTTTTCTCTATTTCCTCTTTTCCTCAATCAGTGAAGCCAAAAGCTTTATAATAAGGTAGGAAAATGTCTGGCAGGTGAGTGGATACAACAAAGAGATTTAAATCCTCAGGCTTTAAAATTATAGTTTGAAAATGTTGCTGAGAAGGCACAGATTGTCTACATGTTGGCTGTATGTATAGATATCCTGCATAAATAGAGAACAATGCTAGTTTGGAAGGTATATGAATAGAAATTAAGATTCACCCTGGCATTTCTTATACTGTACAGCCAAAAAAATATTTAGTTGGGTATTTCTTTAGGCATGTAGTCTATGAATGAGACAAAAATTTTAATAAGATATAATTAAAAACTATCATTTGACTAATACATCTATAATTTTCAGCATCTGGAATAAAAATGAAAACCTTCTTGAGAGAAAATGAAAACAGAAGTAATGAAAGTAAATATAAAGCATAAGTCATGAGAAGATATAATACAACTATTTTGGTATTATATTGCTAATATGAAGATAAGAGTTATTTTTTTAACAAAAACTGAAATCTGAGCTATGACAACTTCCCATCTAAAATTTAGTAAAAACAAAACTTAAAATTTACCTGATAAATGACAGTGCTCCCTATATCAATTCATTTCAATGTAACCACTGCATGGCTAGTTCTAATATATCAACCTAGTTCATTACTGTCCATTAGTGAAATAGCCTAATACTGCTTTAAGGCAGGTGTTTAAAACAAAGCCAAGGGTAGTGACATCAGGGTACAGAGCAAGCATTTTATATTTATTAAAGGATGGCTTGCCTCCAGTATCTTATCTTACTGACTGCTTTGAATTTTCAATTATGATATATATATATTTGATGTATTTGGTTAAGGTTGGGTCTTATTTATAGGATAGCCTATATTAAAGCAAAGACATGTTCATAACATCTAAATTATGTTGCTCCAAAGTGAAATAAAATAAAGAAAATCTGCTGCAAGGAAGAATTAAAATCAGTTATACTGGACAGAATGAGAAACGAGACTTGAAAGAGAATGTGAAATCAAAGAAAACAGGGAAGGAATGGAAGACCATGCAAGAAGAAAGATAAGGAGATGATTTTAGCTATAAATGCCTGGGTCAGAGATTTAGAGTTTTCTAGTGATAGGAGTTAAAAATAATGGACAAATGTGAAACAGATGCATAATTTTGAGAAAAAGAAGCTTAGAGAAACTTAAAAGATATCTATGTGAATATAAAGACAATTGGGAAAATTAGAGAAAACCATGAAACCACCCCTCTATTCTCCTATTTAGGTCTACTCTTTCAAGGCACAGTCTTTGAAGGAGTTTGAAGATGATGTGAACTCCTTAAATGATTCTTTGTACTCTGATATCATCAAATTATACTTTCCAATGTTACAGAAATCCAGGTGAGTGATAGAAAGTAAATTGTAGTTATTTTGTACCTTGGATGAGACAAAATTTCAGATGACAACATTCAGAGATGTTCTGAATAAGTTCAATTGTGTACAGTTATTGTGCCTTTATTGTCTATTTTTTATTTTTTGGCCTAGAAAACAAAGTCCATTTGGCCATGTCCATTTTGAGGAATCAAAAACATACTGTGATTCTCTACTTTTGACTGTAATCTGCTGCCCCACCTACAAGTGTGAGGCATGAAAAGTGAGAAATTAGGAGTTAGTTGAAAAACACGAGTGCCATGACAAAGGTTGGAAGTTTTAAATGGTGTGAAGCAGACAGTGACCAGTCAAGATGCGATGGTGCACACATTAGTGGGAAGACCTGCACCAGTGCTTATCGATAGAAAATCAGCTTTGAACATGTCTGCAAGGCCACTGAGCTTACTGAGAGGCTGGGAGATATTCATCAATATGGCCATAATATGGCCAGTTCTCATAGAATTTGGTTTAACTTTTTCTTCTTATAATTCCAGAAGGAAAATATCTATATCTTTGTGTTTGTTCTCATCAGAGTGCTCTCCTGGTTGAATTAAAAAAAAATGGGTACAAAGTAGTATAAAATTAGTTATTTATGTTAGTGTCCTTTCGCACTTGAACTGGGTTAGTTCATCTAGTGGCCCATTCACAGGAATGTCAGAGGCCAGATGAGCATCAATAAGAAGGTGGAGTTAGCAATTTTCCTGAGTAAAACGCAAAACCTAAGGTTGTTCTGCTGCGTGTTCCATCTCTTTGGAAGTAATACATTGGCATGGTTAAGAACATGATCTGTGAAATGAGAATGCCTGAATTTGAATCCCCCAATCTGAAAAATGGGAATAATATCTACTCCACAAAATTTTGGGAGAATTAACTAAATAAATATCTAAATAATTTATGAATGTGCCTGTCACATAACAAAAACTATATACATGTGAGTCACTATTGTACTAAAGAGAGGGGTCTAGAGCCTATTTCCCCAGAGAGACTGTTCCAGCTTTGCTCTCCACTTTTCATTGTGGTGGAAATATTCTCTGTGGATTGGCTGTCTACAACTCCTCTTACCTAGTATCCTTAGCCTGAGCTCTTCTAGCAATTAGAATAAAGGTAGAAAACAGACCTATGTCCTATTTAAGTATCCTTCAAAAAGGGAATTAAATAGAGGACTTACAGGAAACATCTCAGTGCTGGGACATTCTGGGGACAGGAGAGCAATGTTGTCAGAGTGTATTATGTGTGTGAGTGCATCCAATAAAATGAAAGTTAGATTGTCCATAGGATGAGGAAGATTATAAACACCAGTGTTTATTTTAGAAACTGCAAAACTAAAACAATAAAAGAAAGCTGTAGAAACTTACCTGGCTTTAAGCAAGTAATTTTTGTAAGCTTGTTATGTCTATTTTGATTATATCATGATTTAAAACATTATGCTATGCTATCTTTAAATCTAAACTGGTTAATAAGACACAGGCCTTCATTAATGTTCCATTTCCTATTCATAACACACCTTTCATGTAATGAGACTGTTCACTGTGTTGGTAATGTTTATGTTGTCAGGGTGTTGCCAATTTCCGTCCAAAAGCACACAGCACCTAGGGTGACTTCTCCTGTTACTTCCTTTGGAGACTAGTTTCCAACATTGGCAGGAAATACAGTCAAATCCATATGACACTGGGAAGTATTTTAAGAAAGTTATTCTTGAAAAGGAGAGGCATATGACTTGTAAAATGTTCTCTCTAACATGCCTCTCCTTGTCCTCTTTACAAGCCTACGTTGCTGGCTATTTCTTATTCTCCTCCTTTGGCTTCTTTTCTTCTGTTGCCTTCTTAATACTGACATTATTTTTAGATGACCAGTCCTTTCCTATTCTTTTAAATATGATTCCTGCATGTTACCTCATCTAACAATGCTCCCACTTTCATTCTGTTAGTAAAATAGATGCTTTCTGAAGAACTATTCTAAGATATTAGAAATGTATCAAAATGACTTTGAGTCATTTCTGTGGGAAACAGAAGGTTGAGCTTTAACTACATAGCAATAGAGACCCAAATATTTGAGGACAGTACTGACCCTAGTAGAATCCAATGTGATTTAGAAAGACTATTATTCCTAAACATTGAGGATGCACAAAACTCAGTGCGGTTAAGAATATCTTTAAATGTATACAATTACATCTAAGTGTATATTTCCTATCTATCATGGTAGAAACACATGAGTGTTTATATCACCAGTGAACATTTTTCAACTTGAATAGGTTTGTTCTTGTAAAAGCAACCCAATATCCTAAATAACTTCCCTAATTATGGTTGGTTCCACACAGGTGAACTTATTTATAAAATGGCCTGATTGTAAATGTGTGCTCCAGTAAAGAAACATATAGTAACAATGGCAATAGAATAGAATGGGAAATAGAAATAGTATCCATGAAGGTAAATAAGGTAAAACAGGGTTTTCTGTGCTATTTTAATAATTCTCCCCTCACTCAAGTCCTAATACTCCCTGTCTTCTGAATGGCAACCAGTAAAATATGTAAAATTGGAGTCTATAAACAAGAAACCTCCAATGTAAACAAACTGCAAAGTATATTTTTGAGAATCACTGAGAAAGGTCTAGTCCTCCATCATTAATCATCTAAGCAACTGTGCAAATAGCCATTGTTTTATAAATATGAATCAAGGAGACATTGAACATGCATTTATTTTGGTATTTGTTTAGTCTACATGCATATATCTACAAATTCAATCACCTGATATATATTAAAGGTTTCTAAGTAGAAGTTTTATATTCAAAGGAAATAAAAGAGCCTAAGTGTAAGAAGGTCTAGCAACTAAAAGAGGAGAATTGACACACAAATGAAAATACTTAGGATATAATGAAAAATATAGCTAACATAAGAAGCTTTATAACTAATTGAGGGAGGTAGGGTTAGCAGAGGTTTTTAATCAGAACTTAACAGTGAAGGACATTTAGCCAAATGCAAATACTTCCTAAAGAATTCTAGGCAAAGGAATAGAATAAACAGGCATAGAAGAAAATAGATAAATGGATGGATAGTCGGTCAGTGAATGAATGTATGGGGAATTTATACTTTATTTGATAATAAGTCAACACCAATGAGAGTATTTAAGTAAGGAGAAAGTAAGTCTGGGTATTGAATATTGGTAGCAATGTCATGTTCAGAGATATTCTGAGACATAAATATTTCCACAGCCTAGAGTGAATGAAACAGGAGAGGAGGAAGTGAAATAGGGTTCTAAAGTTTTTGACAAGGTTTGTTGAAAAAGAAAAAGACTTTTAACAAATGTTGGGAATTACTAAAGATGTAAATTGCAAATCATCTCCACAGTAGTAATTATAGAAGCAATGGGAGATAATCACATCATCATTTATTAAATTTTTATTATGTTCTACTTTGCTTAGTGTTCTACATGTTATTTTATTAATTCTCACAACTCTCAGAAGTACAGAACAACCCATTTAAAGAGGCGGAACTAGTTTTCAGAAAGCACAAATAACTTGTTAAAATTTACAGTTAGTAGGTAGCAGACTGGAGATTTGAATACATCTATCTGGCCTAAGAGTTGAATTCTTTTCAGTACTGTTGTTTGCTTCTCCCTAAGGAAAATAGCAAGATGCGAACTTTCATATTTGGGTAGGATGCAAGGATTTGGATGGAATGGAGAGAAGACAACTTAAGGCTAAAGACCTAGTCAGAGAAATGAGAAAAGACTCATACATTTTGTCCATAATTTTATGGGAAGAGGGAGAGAAGCTCATTGCGGGAAGCAAATAATCTAAGAAAGATCAAGATATATAGGGGAAGTGAGAGAAAAGTCCAAATATATGGACATGTAGGTTTTTTGGGGGTGGGGTGGGGTGGGAGAAGAGTAGAGGCAACAAATTTCAAGATTTATTAATAAGATGACCATGAAAGCAGTTGTTCCCAAATGGCTTTATGTGTTGTAATAAGGCCATTAGAAACCTGTTGCAGGATTATCACTTTCAAAGAAAGTTCTTAGTGATACAGATGCCAATTTAAATCATTCTTAATAGAATAAACCAGAAAAAGGTGGACTACAACCAAGTCTGGACAATATGATATTGAAATCTTAACTGTGATGACATTTAAAAGCAGAAAAAAAAACATTTTTCAACTTGAAGAGGTTGCTTTTTATTTTCAAGCAAGAAATATAAGATGCTAACTAATTTCTCCAAATATGGCTAGTGTTACACAACAAGCTTGTTTATAAGATGGTCAGTACTAAAATGTGTGATCCAGTAAAAACACACATACACACAAAACTTTAAAATCATGATAAATCTATAAGTTTCCATGATATTCTAAATACTCATGGTATTATCAGAAGCTGACACTGTGCTGAAGTTATGGCTAGTTTGTATAAGCAGTTGCACTCTTGTCTCACCTTCCAAAAAGATGAAAAAGATCTTGATCCCAAAGAACAGATTGATTGTAATATTGCTAGCAACCATGAAGTCTTACGGAGAGAAGATAGGGACTTGACTCTTTGTTTTGTCCTTTACTAGTTGGTGACTTCAGGAACCCACTGAAATTTTCCATTGCTCAATTGCTTCATCTATAAAATGGGAATGACATTGTCTATATTGTAATGATTTTGTGTGGTAATATTTGTAAAATTTTTTATATAAATTGGGAAGTATGTTAAAAAATGCATGTTTTTTCTGGGCACCACAGAGGCCTTCTCCATAAAGCCATTACTCTCTAGATCAGGCATCATAGCAGATCTAATACAAAGGAAGAAATACAGAAACCCAGACAAAATGAAGAAGCAGAGGAATATGTTCCAAACAAAAGTACTAGATAAGACACCAGAAAGAGGGCTAAATGAAATCGATTTTCTTGATAAAGATTTCAAAGCAACAGTCATAAATATGCTCACTGATTTGTGGAAAAGTACTGATGATCTCAGGGAGGACTTTAGTGGAGAGATATAAGATTTGAAAAAGGTACACTCAGAGCTAAGAATACAGTCACTGAAATGAAAAATACAGTGGAGGTAATGAATAATAGATTGCTGCAAGCAGAGGAGACAATCAGTGCGATGGAAATTAAAGAACAGGAACATGACAGAACTAAGGAAGAGACAGAAAGAAGAATCTCTAGGAATGAGAGGATGCAAAGAGAGCTGTGTGACAATTCTGAATGAAACAATATTTGCATAATAGGGACACCAGAAAGAGAAGAGGGAGACAAAAGGATAGAAAGTCTCTTTGAGGAAATAGTTGTTGAAAACTTTCCCAATCTGGGGAAGGAAATAGACACCCAGATCCTGGAAGCACAGAGAGCCCCCTAAAAAAAGGAACCCAGGAAGACAACACCAAAACATATAATAATTAAAATGACAAAGATTAAGGATAAAGAGAGAGTATTGGAAGCAGCTAGAGAGAGGCAAAACATTACTGGTAACCAAAACCCCATCAGGCAGGCTATCAGACTTCTCAGCAGAAATTTTGCAGGCCAGAAGGCAGTGGCATGAAATATTTAATGTATTGAAACAAAATGACTTTCAGCCAAGAAACCTCTACCCAGCAAGGTATCATTTAAAATTGAAGGAGAGATTAAAAATTCCCCAGATAAATGGAAGTTAAAGGAATTCACCACCACTTAACCAGCCTTACAGAATATGTTAAGGGGACTTCTGTAGATGGGAATGTTCTTAAACCAAATCATTTTCACAGTGAAAATAAATTCACAGTATGGGGAGTAGACCATTTACTTGACAATCATGTATGAAATTAAAACAAAACAAAGTAGTGAAACCAACTATACACAAAATCAGTAAAGTGTTGCACAAAAGTGCAGATTATAACATCTAATACATAAAGTGTGCAGGAGGAAGAAAAAGAAGTACTTTTAGATTATGTTTGAAATAGAGTGAGCATCAACTTAATATAGATTGTTATCTGTTTAAGAAACTTTCCATGAACCTTATGGTAACCACAAACCTAAAGGCTATAACTGATACACAAAAAATAAAAAAAAAAAAGAAATTCACTCACAAGACTAAAGAAAACTATCAAACAAGAAAAAAGTATAAAAAAGGAAGAAAGGAACAGAGAGGAACTACAAAAACAACTGGAAAACAATTATAAAGTGTTAGTAAGTATATACCTACGGATAATTACCTTATGTGTAAATGGGCTGAATGCACCAGTCAAATGACATAGCATGGAAGAATGAATAAAGAAATAAGACCCATCTATACGCTGCCTACATGAGACTCATTTCAGATCTAAAGACATACATAGAAGGAAAGTGAAGGAATGAAAAATATATTTCATGCAAACTGTAGGGAGAAAAAAGCAGCAGTAGGAGTACTTATGTCAGGCAAAATAGATTTCAAAACAAAGAAAGTAACAAATGAAAAGAAGGACACTATATAATGATAAAGGGATCACTTCCACAAAAGGATATAACCATTATAAATATCTAGGCACCCAACATAGGAGCACCTAAATTGTAAAACAGATAGTAACAGAACTAAGGAAAAATAGACTGCAAGCTAGTCATATTAGGGGCTTCAATAGACAGATCAACCAGACAGAAAATAAATAATCAGAGGTACACTGAACAGCACACTAGATCAGATGGACTTAACAGGTAAATACAGAACATTGCACCCAAAAGCAGTAGGATACACATTTTTCTCAAGAGCACATGGAACATTCTCTAGAATAGATCACATATTAGGATGCAAAAAGAGCCTCAATAAATTTAAAAAGATTGAAATTGTACCAAGAATCTTTTCAGGTCACAATGATATGAAATTAGAAATAAATTATGTGAAGAAAACACAAAAACTTACAAACTCATAAAAGCTAAACAACATACTTCTAAATAATCAATGAATTGAACAAATTAAAACAGAAATCAAGCAATACATGGAGACAAATTAAAACAAAAATGCAACAGTTTCAAGTATGTGTGATGCCAAAAAAGCAGTTCTAAAAGGCAAGTACATAGCAATACAGGCCTACCTCAAGAAACAAGACAATCCTAAATATAAACTCAAAACTAAAGAAACTAGAAAAAGAAGAACAAATGAAACCCAAAGTTAATAGAACAGGGACATAATAATGATCAGAGCAGAAATAAATAAAATATAGAAGAATGAAACAATAGAAAAAAATCAGTGACACCAAGAACTGGTTCTTTGAGAAGATAAACAATAGACATACTCCTAGCCAGATTTATCAAGAAAAAGAGAGGCACCAATAAACAAAATCAGAAATGAAAATTGAATAGTTAAAACTGACATCACAGAAATACAAAGGATTATTAAAGAATTCTATAAAAGATTATATGCCAATAAACTGGACAACCTAGAAGAAATGGGAAAATTTCTAGAAAAATTCAACCTTCCAAGACTGACCCAGGAAGAAACAGAAAATCTGAACAGACCAATTGCCAGTAGCAAAATTGAACTGGTTATTAAAAAACTCCCAACAAACAAAAGCCTAGGACCAGATTGCTTCACAGCTGAATTATACCAAACACTTAAAGAAGAGCTAATTCCCATCCATTTTAAAGTATTTCAAAAATTAGAAGAGGAGGGAGTACTTCCAAACACATTCTGTGAGGCCAGCATCACTCTAATTCTCAAACCAGATGACGACACTATAAAAAAAAAAGAAAATTATAGACCAATATCCCTGATAAACATAGATGCAAAATCCTTAATGAAATATTATGAAACTAAATTAAAAAATACATCAAAGGTAAGCCATCATAACCAAGTAGGAATTGTTCCAGGGATTGCAGGAGGGTACAATATTTGTAAATCAATCAATGTTTTACAGCACATTACCAAAAGGAAAGATAAAAACCATATGATAATCACAATAGATGCTGAAAAGGATTTGATAAAATTCAACATCCATTCATGATAAATCCTCTCAACAAAATGGGTGTAGAGGGCACATACGTCAACATAATAAAGGCCATATATGACAAACCCACAGCTAACATCATACTCAATTCCAAACAGCTGAAAGCTTTTCCTACAAGATCAGGAATGAGACAAGGAAGTCCACTCATCAACAGTTTTATTCAGCATAGTGCTAGAGGTCCTAGTCATGGCAATCAGGAGAATGAAACTGGATTACTATCTAACTTCATCCACAAAAGTAAACTCGAAATGGAGTTTAAAGATGTAAATGGAAGACATGAAACCATAATGGCATCCAACTTGGTAAACAAGAAGTTAAACTGTGACCATTTGCAGGTGACATGATACATATATATAGAAAACCCTAAAAAACCCATGAAGAAAATAAAACAACTAATAACTGGATCCAGCAAAGTTGCAGGATACAAAACTAATACACAGAAATCTGTGATATTCCTATATACTAACAACAAACTAACAGAAAGAGAAATCAGGAAAGCAATTGCATTTATAATTGCATCAAAAAGAATAAAATATCTAGGAATAAACCTAACCAAGAAAGGGAAAGACCTGAAAACTATAAGACATTCATTAGAGAAATTAAAGAACACACAAATAAATGGAAATACATCCTGTACTCATGGATAGGAAGAATTAATATTGTCAAAATGGCCATCCTGCCCAAAGCAATTTACAGATTCAATGGAATCCCTATCAAAATACCAACAGCAAGTATTCTTCATTCAACTAGAACAAATAGTTCTAAAATTCATATAGAACCACAAAAGACCCCAAATAGACAAAGCAATCCTGATAAAGAACAATGCTGGGGGGATTACACTCCCTGACTTTAAGCTCTACTACAAAGCCAACAGTAATCAAAATAATTTGGTACTGGCACAAGAAGAGAACCATAGATCAAAAGAACAGAATAGAGAGCCTAGATATAAACCCATGCATATATGGTCAATTAATTTACCATAAAAGAGGCATGAATATACAATGGGGAAAAGACATTCTCTTCAAAAACCGGTGTTAGGAAAACTGGACAGCAATATGCAGGAGAATGAAACTGGATTACTATCTAACTTCATCCACAAAAGTAAACTCGAAATGGAGTTTAAAGATGTAAATGGAAGACATGAAACCATAAAACTCTTAGAAAACATAGGCAAAAATCTCTTGAACATAAGCTTAAGTAATTTTTTTCTGGACACATGTCCTTAGGCAAGGATAAAATAGAATAAAAAACGAGCAAGTGGGACTACATCAAACTAAGAAGCTTCTGTACAACAACAAAAAACACCATCAATAGAAGAAAAGGGCAACCTACAATATGGGAATATATATTCATAAATGTTTTATCTTATAAGAGCTGAAATCTAAAATATATAGAGAACTCATATGCCTCAACACCAAAATAACAAATAACCCAATTAAAAATTGGGTGGAGGACCTAAACAGATATTTTTCCAAATAAGAAATATAGATGGCCAACAGTCACAAGGAAAAGATGCTCTATATCACTAATCATCAAGGAAATGCAAATCAAAACCACAATGAGATAGTACTTCACACCTGTCAAAATGGCCATTATCCAAGAGACAAAAAATAACAAGTGTTGGTGAGGATGTGGAGAAAAGGGGACTCTTCTACCTTGTCAGTGGGAATGTAAATTGATGCAGCCACTGTGGGCAACAGAATGGAGGTTCCTCAAAAAACTAAAAATGAAATACCATATGACCCAGTAATTTGCCTTCTAGGAATTTATCCAAAGAAAACAAAATTTCTGATTTGAAAAGACATATGCACCCCTATGTTTATTAATGCATTATTTACAATAACCAAGATATGGCAGCAACAAAGTGTCCCTGTTTGCAGCAATATGGATGGACCTAGAGGGTATCATGCTAAGTGAAATAAGCCAGGTGGAGAAAGACAAATATCATATGATTTCATTTATATGTAGAATCTAAAAACAAAACAAAACAAATGAACAAAACAGCAGTAGACTCATAATTACTGAAAAGTGACTGTTGGTTACTGTGGAGAAGGGGTTGTGGTAGATAGGTGTGGAAGGGGAGGGAGATAAGGGACACAAAAATTCTCAATCATAATATAAGGTCATAAGGATGGTAGTACAGCATGGAGAGTATAGCGAATGATTCTGTAACATCTTCCTATGTTAACAGACAGTAACTGTACTAGTTGGGGGAAGTATTTAATGATTGGATAAACAATGACCCGCTGTGTTGTATCTGAAAGAAATATAATGTTGCATATGTTATACTTCAATTAAAATAAAAAAAGCTTTTGTTAGTGTTTCTGCATACCAGTGTCCTTTTACCTCTCCTGCACCCATTGTTTTTTATTTAATCAAACCATGGTCTTTAAGGGAGTATTTGTAAAACAAGACCAACTATGAGAAATTCTTTTTCCATCATTTAATTTCATTTTGCTTATGTAGTAGCTAAAAATCTCTACCACAGGATAAGTAGTTGAGTTGGAGAACATTGATATTTATTAAAGCAACAATACATTATAAAAAAAACTTTAGGATTATGGATCATTTTTCATTCTTAACTAAGTTTTAATTTAAGGATTTGTGTGTTATTTTTTGATTATTTCCTGAATCAGCTACTCAAACAGTAAGACTGAAAGTGACACATTTTATAAATAAAGTATAATTTAATGTGATTTTTTTTCTAAAGTCTACAAGAATTATATGCATTTAAAAAAATTACTCCAGTTAAGGTTTTTCTTCTGTCAGGCAAAGAAAGAAACCCTTGTAAAGTACAGCTAGCATTTTACAGTTTCCTTCTGGCTTCCTGATGCTTGTGTTGCTTACTGTTGCTGTTGAATGTTTCTCCCCTGCAGAACGCAGAATCATGACGGGAAATTTCACTGACTTTCTATAGCACCCTACTGAAGACAGAACACTTAATCATTTTACTTTGCAGATTAGATAAGCTTCATCCTCGCTTTCTCTTTTCTTCTAGCACTTTAATATTGTGGTTGGCTCTCACACTTGCAATTAGAAAGTTACTTATGAAAGTGCACTGCAAACAATGTAACTACACCCTTAAGCAACCAGTGCTGGTGACTAGATGTAATAATCATCTAGTCAAAAGAATATGATTTTTTTTAATGGTTACTCCTGTTGTTCTTTAAAAAGGTAAATAAACATGCGGTTATGTTTTATATTCCAAAAAAAAGTGGTAGCTGGAGCAGAGGAAGGGCAAAGCAATGTTAATGTGCTCTGCAACTTTATGGTGAAGGGTCAAAAAATATGTTCTTCCATACTTATCTTCACTTTTCTCTTTGTATGTGTTATCATTTTCTTTTACTGGCTTTTTAAGGTAAAGAATTTTTTAAAAATCAATTTTACTTCTCATATGCTGTGGAACTGCAGAACTCCAAGGCAGTGATTCCTCCTAAGTGAGAATCATATGGCAAATAGCAAGGCTATCCTGAATCAGTAACGCTGATTATAGATAAAGTTTGTTTTCATTGTACTCAATATTCCATGTGAGATTCCTCTCTTCATAGACTTTGTCCTCAGGCAGTAAAATCTTCTTTCTTGCAATCTTTCTTTCTGTCCTTTTGTCTCTCACTTTCATTTTATACAATCACATGTAAATAAAATTGATTCCAATCTGCAAACCATTATTTTACAACTGTACCTTGCCAGGCATGGGATGGGTACAGAGGATAACTGATAAGAACAACAAAACATACAGACAAGTGAACATCCACAGATGATCAGAGAAGGGAAAGTCCTGATTGTTGGGGAATATACGGTTCTATTAGGACCCAGAGAGGACAGGATCAACTCATCTTTGGAATAAATTCATGTGAATAACTTAAGGAGTGTTTTCAAATTAAGCTGTAGTATTATAATCAAATTCCTTGCTAAACAATGTCAAAAATTAACAGGTATTTCGAATACATTTTAGAAGGCATTAAAAACCAGATTTCTACTCTGTCATCATTAATGATGGTCAGTAGAGCAGATAGAAAGAAGGTGTGATATGAGGGGTGAGTCCCAACCACTCAGTCAAGGATCAGGACCAAGGACACAAAAGATAGAAACAGGTTGGAAACTTCTAGAAATGGTCTATAAATTATTTCCAATTTTGGAGAAGAGAGTGAAGCACAAGAGTTAAAAATTTAATAAAGAGTCAAAAGTTGGGAAGAAATAGCTAATTCCCATATTAATCATGCCTCTGGTCATCAGCTTTGAATTATGTGGCAAAGCTTGGTGACTGTGATAGAGACTATAAACTGGAACACCCTTCCAAAGTAAAAGGGGACACCAATCACACGGATAGTAATAGTAAGGGGGAAATGACTCTGGGCAAATTGAAACATATGGTCAGTCTAAATAACCCTAACTCTAGGACACTGAAATTCATAGGACGTTAAATTCATTTACACTGGCTTCCCTATCTCCTTTTCTTATTCTTCTTTCTGTCTCCCACCAGTGACAAACATGCCATTTCTATGTCAAGAATGCCTCTAACCCCCTGGGAAGGGAGAGACCATTGAGTGCAGACTTCAGCATTTGGCTGTCTTCTCACACTTCAGGAGACACTGCCCTCTGCTTCACCACTTTGTCCTCAAGCATGACATCCTCTAAATTTTCCACACCAGAGCTAATAACAGAAATTCATGTTTTTATATTTAATTAGCTATACTGAAGTATAATTTACTTACAATTAAATACTCTCTCATTTAAAAAAATTCACAGTTATGTGAGTTTTGATAAATGCACACACCAATGTATATACTCATCACTACAAGGAAGATATAGAACATTTCCAACACCTCAAAAACTTCACTCATCTTTTCTCACCCAGTGTAAAATACAATAATTTTATTCATCCATGATGTCACATGTATCAGAAGTTTCCTCCATATTATTACTCAGTAGTGTTGAATTGTATGGATATTCCACAATACATTCACTGGTTGTTAGACATTTGGTTTGTTTCTAGTTTATGGCCATTATAAATAAAGCCACTATTAAGATTCATGTGTAAGTTCTTTATGTGGATGTGTGTTTTCATTTATCTTGGTTAAATATTTTTGAATGGAATTTTGGAGTTTTATGATATAAAAAAACTGCCAAATCGTGCTGTACAACTTTACATTCCTATCATCAAAGTATAAAATTTCCTGATATTCTACAACTCATCAACATTTCCTTTTCATCAGTCTTTTTTAATTTTAGCTATTCTTACAGCTGTGAGATGGTTCTCAATGTGCTTTAATTAACATTTTTCTGATGACTAGTAGTGGTGAACATCTTTACATATGCTTATTTTTTATAGTTTCTTTTGCAAACTCTTTTCAAAACCTTTATTCATTTTTCTAAAATTTTTATTATAAAATTTTTCAAACATACAGATTTTAAAGAATTTGATAATTAATGTGATTATATCTACCACCCACAGCCTGTCATTATCTTTCACTACAAGTTTTTTACAATTAAAAAGAATATTCCTTTATGCTGTTTTCCAGTCATTTTTGACTACAATCACCCTACTGATTTTTTTATATCATTTATTACTTTTTCTCATTCTGGAATATTGTTTATCAGTTTTGGAGTATTGACGGTTTTATATTTAGCTCTTTCCCCAGCATATTTTTTTGAGATTTATTCATGTTTTTATATTAGTTCCTTTTTATTACTGAGTATCCTTGCATTGAATGTTTATCCATTCTCCTTTTGATGGATTTTTTTCCTGTTTGAGTTCTTTAGGAATAAAGCTGCTATAACCATTCTCATACAATGCTTTTTGAAAACACATGTTGTCATTTCTCTGAAATAAATTCTTAGGGATGGGATTGTTGGATTATAGTAAGTTTACAGTCAGTTTTACAAGAAACTATCATAAAATTTTCCAGTAGGTTTGTACCATTTTACATGAGCAATGTAAGAGAGCTCCACTGTTACATATACTTGCCAACATTTGATGTTGTCCATCTTTTTATTTTTAGTCATTCTGAGGTATGTGGAGCAGTAGCTTATGATAGTTTTAATTTGCTTTGGTCTTGCTGACCAGTGACACTGGGTACTTTTTTATGTTGTTATTGGACATTTGTACATTATTTTTAATAAAAATGTGAGTTCAAATCTTTTTCCCATTAAAAAACTGTTTGTCTTTATTATTAATTTATGGTTCTTTTAATCTATCTTATCCTATAGTCCTTGTCAAATATTTTCTCTCAATCTGTGGCTTGTCTTTGTTTTCCTCATAGTATCTCTTCCATACCAATTTTACTTGTGATGGAGTCTAGTTTATGAATTTGTTTCTTTTAGAGTTTGTGCTATTTGTCTGCAATTTAAGAAATTGTTGAAGATTTTTAAGTCAAGAGATTTTCTCCAATATTATATTCTTGAATATTTACAGTTTTGGCTTTTACATTTGGACCTATGGTGCATTTCAAGTTGATTTTGTGCATGGTGTAAGGTAATCGGGTCAATGTTCATTTTTTTATTTTTATTTTTTGCATATGATTATCTTGTTCCAACAAAGAATTCATGGTTAAGAATGCTTTACTAAAGAGCAGGGAGTTTAAATAAGGGAATTATAACTAGAGAGTAATTTATGTCTCACAAGCAGAGACTGAATTAACTCATCATTTTAAATAAATGGAGAGAATAAAGAAAAAGCCTATATGACCAGACTTACAAATAGCATAAGGCAATGTTGAGTACTGACTTGTTTGGAAGTACAGGTATCACTGAGCAAGCCCAGCTTCCAGGTGTCCTCTTTATGATGTCTACCATCCCATCAATATTGCTGCCACATGCCAGATTTGAGACTTTCTCCCTATCTCGTTGCCAGCCTGTCTTCCAATGCCAGAGACTGCTTCTTTACACCTGCTGACATAACTCTAATAAGAACTAGAATTCTGAGTCCAAGTCAAAAATAGCAAGACCTAGGGAGAGTAAGAGTTTCTCACTCTCCCAAACTCAGTCCACATTCCAATGACTCAAATTTGCTGCCTTTGTGCCCCCACTATCTCATACTTTTCCAGATGATTGATAGTGGGAATGTGCATTTCCTTTAGGTGATTTACCCTCATTATATCCACACAGATGTGGTCTACAATAAGACAACCATTTCAGATTACAGTAGTTCAACTTCCATAGAGGAGATATATAAAAGTAGAAGAGGGTTGTTTTCTTACATTTATTCCTTGTAAATTATGTAATTAAACAGCAATTTATTCATTGATAAGAATTTATTGGACCCTAGGTCATTTAATTTGTGTCACATGATCATATTAGTGGTGTAGACCAGTTGTTCCATACCCAGCCACAGTAGTTTCTTTTATAACAGTGCTGCAATGTTAGGGGAAAACCCTTCTTTGTCCATTATTTTGGTAACCTTCTGTAGCTCAACTCCTTATTTCCTTTGAGCAACAACATAAATAAGAATAAGTGCACACAGTTCCCCAAGAACACAAAATACTTTGAAAACAAAGAGCAATGTAATTCCTTATGTAGAAAATAAGTATGGCGTGACGTAAAGGGGTAGAATCATAGCATACTAAACATTAATGTTTCAAAGATCTCATGGCCAACTTCCTGCCAAAGTTTGGGCTCCCAGGCTATCATTGCTGTCCGATGCGCCCAAAGTCTCTGCAAGAAGGATACTTTCCTCAAGCATGTGACCTGGGAGTGCAAGGTTAGCTCTAAGCTGACACTTGAAAATATTTACTTTCACCTTCTTATCATTTAAGGAATCACTGCCTTTTGCCTCTGTAGTAGAAAAGTTGAAATTTTAGTTAAGCCAGTATCCAATCTTTTCTCATGAACTACTGGTAAATTGGTTATGTAAGCTTGTTTATACTGCCCAGTGACTACAAAGATAAACTTTATTTCTAATCAGTGAGTGATTACTGAAGGAAAGGACAAACACTTAGAGATATAAATTTTGATTTATTTTGTCACTGAGTGTTGTATCATTCAGACTGATTCATTATAGCTTAATAAATAAAGCATATTAATGAGCAGTGAGCTTGAGCATTGTGGTCCAATGGAATTATATTGGGTTTTAACCCCATAAAAACTCCTGGATGGGGCATATAGAGCACTTGTTCTTTTTCTTTAAAAAAAAAATACGTTGACTCATGTTTTCCACTGGGTCTCTTATTTTAGCCATGTGTGAATTGATCCCACCTGAATCTCACTTTCAGCAGACAAGTAGATATTACATATATTATATAGATATGTAGTATATATAGATACAGTATTTTATGGGTGTCTTCTATCTATCTGACATGGGTGGCCCTGCTCTGTAAGTCATATTTGGGCTGCTATGTTAAAAGGACATAGGCAATATAGGAATCTGATCCTGAAAAAAAAGTCCCCAAGAAAGTCTTTTAAAAATGTGATAATTTCAGTTTCCAGGCCTACAGTCTTTTAGGAGAAAGAATAGCTTGGGGAACCTGTCATACTGGCACTGAGTGAGAAGGCCAGATATTTCAACCCAGATGTCTACAAGTATCTAGTTATTTTCTTTCCTTGGTACAGTCTATCTCAGCATCATCAGTGGGAAAACCTCCATGTGAATATTTCTAGGTGTCTTGCTGAAGTCTAGATTTCTTAGCCACACTCACCCTCTGAGTCAGAATCTCTGGGTAAAGATGTGAGTATCTGTATTTCCTAGCAAGCAGTCCCCCATATTTTTGTCTGGTGGATGTGAAACATTTTGCTGAATACTTAATCCTAGCTAAACAGTGCCAAGAAGAGATTAGGGGTTTACTTGGCATGAGGTATCTTGGCTAAGGTTAAGGTTTCCCAGTTACTAGAAAGGCACAGGAGTTGGTGGGATAAGGGAAGCTCATTTAGGAGCAGTAAAAATCATTAGCTGATCAATAGGCTTAGTCATGTTTGTCTCTGGAGGATTTGAGGAGGCTGTTTAGAGATAGCCTTTTTGGATGGAGGTAGATCACATACTATTCTTGAGGGAAAGAAATATCTATGAAAAGCAAATAGGAGTAAGAGAAATATGAACACATTTGCCTCTTAATTTGTATTGATCAGATCTATTCATAAAACAGAAAACATTCTTCATATATAAATCTCAGGTAACTTATGACAAATGATTAAAATACTGAGAAGCTGGGCACGACAGTAGAACAACTAAGCGATTCACAACAGAAGGACACTGTGAATCCTAAACTAGAGGGACAAAGGGGAGAAGGTATTACCAGAGCCTAAGGGCTTGGGCTCATTCAGAAGAAGAAATGGTGGTGGGTTTTCTCAGTAGGAGTTGTGGCCATTGAGAAAACACAAGCACTGCAACAGGCACTTCCAGAGATGGGAAAGTGTCACTTGCCAGGCCCCAGAGAGAATCGCAATCGGCCAGACTGTCACTTAACATGGGTCAGCCCCTTGATGACAGAGAGCAGAGGAAGGATGAAACGGATGTGAGGGCAAACAAGCGTAGGACCCATGCAGTTTGCTTTTCACCTGGTCTAGAAAATACAAACTCAGTATTCCAGACAATACAGACTCAATATTCCAGACTTGTTTATTTCTCATCATCATTCTCTTCTTCATTTAGCATTGCCACTCCTTGATATAAATGGAACCATGTCAGATTTCTGACACTCAACTACTCTTGAATTACAAAATCACATTTTAATATGGTTCATCTTAACATTTTCCCATATTAGACGATACCCACTCCAGTAAGGATTTATAGGGTATACAATGAGATTGTCCTCAGTTATTTACACATATCTCTCTCTACTAAGCTGTAAGAGATTTGATGGCTAGAATGTGCCTTACTTAATTTTGTATCTCCAGTTCCAAGCACAGAATCTGGTACAAAATTGGAACTTAATAAATGTTTATTGGGTGAGAGAAAGAAGGAAAAATAGTTTTGCATTACATTGTAAATTATCAAACTAGATATTTTTACATAAGCAAAAAGTCAGCATTCAATAAAAACATATTTCAAATTAATGTTTTTTTAATGCTAAAAGATTGAGAAATTTAGAACTATGGATATGCTAGATAGTTATAATACAAAGTTGGACTTTAGTTATGTTACTCAAGGAAGTTTTGAAACAATGTAGGTATTAAGACTGAAATGTCTAAACTTACATATGTTATATATGTCATATTGCACAATAATGCTTACTGCATACTCTCCAGATTTTTTATTTTCATTTCTGAACTCTTTCACACATTTTGTCATTCTTTGTAAAAAAACAAAAAAGATGAAATTTCTCCTGGCTGAGAAATAAGCCTGGAATTTGAAACTTATTGTATGTGGGTAAATTTTAATATCATATCATGGCTAAAGTTGAAAAGAAAATATGAAATTTTAGTAAATATGGATTTCTCTTACCTTAATGTGAAACTAAACAGTTAATAAACAAATCTTAGAATGACTGATAAAACTGTATATTCTTGCATAAGACAATTCAGTAAAGTTGTAAATACATGCTCTTTTCTCTATAAATATGAAAACTGACAAGCTAGCACAATGACAAAAATAAGTTGGAGGCTTTTATTTTCCTCACCAAAGTTCATGATTTTTATGCCAAAGAAAAATAAAGCATGATATGGGATTTTTCTGTGGAAAAAGGAGAGAAGATTAAAAGGCAAAAGCATTTTTTGTTTTTGAGTGTGCATTCTGTAAGATGCCTTCATCACCAGGGTGGTTACCATGTTCACTGAAGCCATGATCATCTTATTTATTTACCAATGCTAGTCACTGATCCCATGAATATTTTCTGATTTGTAGAAACCTAACCTCCAATCAGAGAAGAAAAATAATGGAGTTAGAACTGCATTGAACAGCATAGAGCAAATAAAATAAAGATTATTGCTTCATGTTTATTAAAACATAGGGATCTGTGAAAAGTGTCAGCTAATAAATTTTTCTTCCTAAAGCTGGGAAATTTGTCAGCTTATCTCATGTGTCCCAGGAGATTCCAAGATATGATTTGGGGGTTGAATAAAATGCTCTCAGTTTTACTCACCCACTCATCAAAGATTCATTGAAAACTCCTGTATGCAAAGCTCAATTGGAGATGCTCTACAAAAGGACAAAAAGTGAGCTTAATATAGATAGACTAGTTCTTCTGGGAGATTACTGTCCTATAGGGAACAAAGACGAAGTGGTACCTGTCCTAGTAAGTGGTGCACACGATGCTGATGTACCATGTTGTATGTACATAGAAATAGCTAACTCAAAGATTGACATTCTCTTTGGCTACAGAAATGACATAAGCATGGACTGGCACCTAAGGATAAGTAGGAATCAAGTCTTAATAGGAGATGGAAGAGAATAGTGTATTATCTCATGATGAGAAAGGGGCGAGATGGGTAGGCTGGAGTATACAAATCATGAGGAAAACGGGAAGAGACAAAGCTGGAAAGCTGGAAAAGATGCAAACACTGCAGAGGTTGCAAGTTTGAATGATAAGCTCAAGGGTTTGAACTTAATTTGTTAAGGAACATTGTCAGTAAGAATTTTGAATCAGGTGTGAAGAGAGACATAATCAGAGCTCACATTTAGGAAAATACAGAAAGAACCTTGGATTAGATCCCTTGAAGCTTTAAAATTGCATTTTTCTATGGTTTTGTGAGTGTTTTGATAGAGGATGTAAGAGTTGGACTAAAGAAGGTCTAGCTGCTAGAGGCTTCCTGAGTGTCAGCCTGTGGGTCTAGGTGGAAGGAAGGAGTGTGGACTTCTTTCATGGAGAATGTATAGAAAGAGTTTTTAAATAGAGGAAAACTGAAAACTGCTAGCATGGGAATGAATGAGAGGGAGAAGTTAAAGGTTTTGAGTTCTATTGGCTAGACTGTGTCATTTTAGAGAATTGAACATTTGAAAGAAAGGGGATAAGCGCACTTTTCAACATTTTAAATTTAGATATGTTAAGTTTTAGGCTCTGACAAGGCATGTGCTTATGAAACCTTACAAAATGCACTTGGCTCAGGTTCTAAAGTGTGCACACAGTCAACATGAGAGTATTGATGGGATAGTAGAACACAGAGGGGGAGGGGTCCATCCTCTTGGACTTTCAAGATCGGAGATAAGTCTGGCAATGAATGAGGTGCCAGGAAGTGATTTGTTAACTCTGAGTGAGAATCAGAATCCAAAACTCAACCTGTCTTTATTACTAGTGGAGCATGGCACAAGAAGCAAAGGAAATGAATTTTAATACATAACTGTGCAAAGAATTTTGATGTGGTTCTTTTGAAGCCATATGCCTTTCCTGAGAAGCATCTGCTGTTCTTAAAGGATCATTAGAATTCTGGAAAACGTAAGAAAGTCCGAATATTGAAATTATTACAGGCAAGACTGCTGAGTTATGAGAACATTTCAACTAGTTTACCAATACAGACCACAGCAAGGTGTTAGGATGTTAGAAATTCTTAGTGAAGTGAAGAGTCAGATTCAAACTATTCTGATAAAAAATGGTCTCTTGTCAGGAAGGAAAATAATTGTACATTTTAACCAGCAGCATAAATTGATCATAGATCAATGTTAGTTTTAATTTTGTGGTGATCATATGGAAAAATGCACAGGAATACCCTTGAGTATTACGTGGAAATATACAATGTAAAGTTAATTTTAAAAATCCATTATGCTATTATTATTATCTGTATAATTTAAGACCCTTCAAAGTAAAAGTATATATATCCAAGTGTTATTTAAGAGTTTCACATTGTGGAATTAGTAAAATTTATTTTGTGGACAACACAGTATTCCCTTTACTCTGGCTGGTCATTATTTAATAATTATAATACTAGAAAACGTAGGAAAATTATATATATAATTACATATGTATAATTTAGAAGCAAGAGAAATCAGAGCACCTGGTTCATGGGATCTGAGTTGCATTCTCTCCATTCCTGCTTCAACAATTTGTTGTATTACAATTCATGTGTATTCCAAAGGTATTACTTAAATAGGTAGGAGAAGAAACTTAAAGCTGATTAATAGCATAGTGGTACGTAGTAAACTTTCAGTACATGCTATTTACTATAATGATCATTATTATCAGTATTTTACTTTTGTTTATATTTTCATACAAAATCCAGAAAAAAAAGGATATGGAAAAGTGACATTTTTAAATATAAGGAAATAGTTGAGAAGAGATCTTTCTGCAATATTGAAGAATTTTACTTATAATCTTATTCACATTTCTTACTATAGTTTTGTGATTCCTATTTATCTTAATACATGGAAAATTTAAACTCAAATTACTTTTCTGCAACACATCCACATTACTAAAAGCTCAAATGTGTAGTGATAGAGAAACCTGGGAAATGGCATCACCAAGATGGCAGAACAGGAAGCCCTGGACTCTAACCACCTCCCTGACTCTCTTGAAATGGAAAGATTCAGCAGTAAATCATGGACAGACTCCCTTTGGGAGAAATCAGTACGTGAACTGAAAGGCTCCCACACTCTTGGAGAAAGTGAAACTAGACTCACCGAAACCGGTCCAGAAGAGACTCCCTAGCTCTCAGATTATCCCAGGGGTTTGAAGAGGCTAATTGTGCATCCAGCACCCCAGATTGTCTATGGGGCGTCCCCAGAGGACTGGCTTCTGTCTATCCAGTCTTGGAGCTCTGATGGGACAGACACAGTCTAGCCACCAGGAAAAGAAAGAGGAGGACAGCATGGGCTGGTAGAGGCCATCTATCCTTCTCCCTGCTCTGCAGAGTAAGTGGATGAAAAATCACAACTCTCATCTTCTCCTGAGGAGGAAAAGAATTGATCCATGTGCCCAATATCCCAATTTCTCTGAGACTTCTCAAATAGCTAGCATTTATCTTGTCAGTCTTGGAGCTCTGATGAGTCATGAATAGCCACCTCAGAAGTTCAAAGTATCATCTCTGGGTAGCATGAATATAAGTGATTTTTGTGTTATTTATAAAGTGTTTATGTTTTCCATCAATGCTATGTTTGAACTTGGATTCCTTTACAATTTTCAAAAGCACAATAAGTTTTGTTAAAAGAATTCAATAATCAGGTTCAGGCAAAAGGGAGAGCTTTTGTTTTGCATTTATGTGCAGTTATTGTTTCGGTTTTCTAATTCTTTGGGTATATGTGTGTATCAAAGTAATTTGAACACAATTCATTGCCTTCCCAGGATTTTCTTATTATACTGTGGACATCATCTGCTCAAGGCAGATTGTAGGGATTAGGATATGTGTAACTATTTAAATCTATGATATAAGTTCAAAACAATTTAAATGCTCTCTGGTACAATGTGACCATTGGATTAAATACTAAAAGTGCAATGATTTCTGCTCTTTCTACGTAGAGCATGTTCCTCATTATCCAAAACAAATTGTTTCACGAAAAAGCCCATTTGATGTGAATCTAATTAAAACTGTCCACATTTTTCTGTAAATGTGATCAGACTCTACCTCAAAAAATAAAATTAGATATGTTATATCTAATAAGACTTATTTTATAATAGTAAATATGAATAAATATGCTGAATAAATGACATACATGCATAATAAAATTTTCCCATGTATTTTAAGCCCCCAAGTTTTATCCCTTAGTGTTAAAGACCATCCTTTACTTTTCTTTTGCACAATCAGAACGTGTCACCATGCTGATACAACTTTGCCACCAAAAAAAAATTTGGTGGAGGGAAATCTGCACTGTACCAATGAGATTTCTTATAAAATTGACTGAGTGACATTGGAGACTTGAAGTTATTTGGCATATCAGGGACCCTGTTTCTCTTTGCATCTGTATACCCCATTTTGTTACCCTCATTGACTAAGTTTAAGGCATTCAATTTGCATTCTGAGAGCTTGTGTGGTAGGAGAATTATATTTTACATTACTCCTGAGTTATTGCCTCATCATCAGGGGAGAAATGGACAGCTGCTGAAGGAAGATTTCTGCATGATCATTCAAACTGGTATTGATTTTGTTATTTTAGGATGATAGAATTTTTTTCCTTGTTTTCTAAATATATCCATTGACTTATTACACTAATGGAAAACCAAATACTACTGAAGACCATTATCCAAAAACACACTGTTGTTATAGGGCTGAAATTGCTAAAACATAGACGTACCTCAACTTTTAGCATCTCCTGCATACAGACTTTAGCATATAGCGGGCCAATAGTTTAATGCTAAAACAAAACTTCATATGACTATATAGCAGTTGACACTTTAAGAGAACCTTGAATGTAACATGTTCCAACAGTTTTATATTAATAGAGTCATAAAATTTCTTTAGAAGACAGACATTTATTATAAATGGATTAATTTGAGGCACATAATTAAGTTCCTCGCCAAATGGCAAACAGCCAGTCAGAGGTAGAGCATGATTTCTGACCTTCTTCTTAGTTTCCAGTGAGAGTTACTGACTCTAAAACTGGCTACAAGTCTCACCATTTCACAGTTTATTAGCATTATTTTATCAACATTATTAAAAATCACAGGGGTTATCAATTCCAATTTTTCTGTATTTTAAACCAATTTACTTAATAAAAAATTGTAAAATGATATTTCCATGTTGAAATCTTATCTTTAAAAGCATTCAGTAGTTAAGAATAAACAGATTTCAGTATACATCAATTGTGTACAAGTAAAATTTTTAAAGTTTCTATGATTGTCATAACCTGGAAAGTACTTTTTTCTGCCATACCATCCAGGAATTTGTCTTGATTTACATAATCCCAGATTTTTCTCAGATTACTTGCACTAATCTTTATTTTTTATTGGTGTTCAGAGATTCTCAGTCCTGAAAAATCATACATTAACATTTAAATATCACTGACCATCTGAAGACAAGTATTACCTAATTTTCAAGACTCACCTTTACCATACTTACACATATGGACATATTAAAGCCTTTAGTAAATCAGGAAAATTTTAAATTTATAGAAGAAATTTAATTTTAATATACATAACTTATTTTTCATGTGGATGCAGAGATGTTTCCCAACAGTGTATTGCTGATTTGTGCATAAATAAGATGCTAATTCCAGGAATACTCTTCAATGATAAATATATACTTATCTACTTTTAAATTTTTGTTAGAAAATTTATAAACATTTTATTAATAACTAAAAGGTATACATTAAAATAATTGTTTAACTGTTACTAAACCTAAAAAGAAAAAATCTTGAAAAGCTCTTAAGCTTTTGAGATCTTACTAGTGAGGCTTTATGTAAGCCTAATGAAAATCGTAAGCATGACATTACATGGCTGACAAACTACTCTTTCTCCAGGGAATGTTACAAAGGACATTCATTATCTATTAATGGTGTCAGATTCATGGTGAAGACTGTTTATATCTTCCTGAAACAAGGAAAATACTTCAAAATTACACAATTTAGATTTAGAATAAAATGTCCTATTCTGTTCATCGAGTACCTGTTTTAAATATTTCTTTTAAAAACAAAACACTTATAAAGTAACAGAATTTTAAAATAGGTATTATTGAATGTCAAAACAACTTGGTAACTTTGTTTATACCACAATACAGTATTCTCACTTACTTGTAAGCAGTGGTAAAATGTTTTAATAGCACTTTTATGCTACAAGTTATTTCAAGAATGAATGCAGGTATTTCTCAAGATGTGTTCCAGGGGACATTGGTTCTGGTAAATACTAACAGATATTTTTATTTTTTGTTATTTATTTATTCCTGTAATAAGTTTGAAAAATACCAAATTGGAAAGTGTTTTGGGTTCAGAATTTTTAGACGGTCACTAAGATTTTGTATCCTCTTCAGAAACTCACTAAAGTGATTTTTGAACTGGGCTGATTGGAGAAAGTGTCATCGGAAACAGAGAGAACTGAGAAATAAAAGCAAAGAAAATCTGTGTTCTAGCTCCATGAAAGCTCAGCAGAAAAATATTTCTTATATGACGAAGACCAGCATGGGCTGAGAGCCAGCAGTCCTGAACAGGACGTAATGAGGCATTGGGGGGTGGCCTGTGTGGCTTAATCACCAAACATTGGAAAGGAAAAAGTACACCTCACAATATGTCACCTTTGGTAGACAATAACAACCCAGACAGGACGCCACCTATTCCACAGGGATTCTGAGTGATTGAAATTGTATTTCTACATATAGCTGGAATGGAGACTCAAGTTAGAAATTATGCTTAGTGAAAGAAAAGTATAGAAAATTGCATTCTTTGCATATTAGAGTATATGGCTTGAAATTTATTTTCACTGTAGGAACATTTCTTTGGACTGGGATTCCTAGAATATACTTTAGAAAATAGTAATCAAGCTAATTATTTGATGGCAGTATAAATATATATATTTCTTACTTACTGAGCTGAGCAAATTTATCTTCAAAACACAAATTACTTAATAGGTCTGATCTACTTAAGCCTCATACTAGATGTATGAAGTATGGAATATTGATAGTTATATTAATCAATGAGAGAAAAGACACAAGACATGCCTAAATGATCTGTGACATTTTCAGTCTTGACCTTGCCTCATCTTAGACCTCAGTTCATACCCCTTTCAGCTTGTGAATCATTGGTGTGGCTATAATTTATGAAGAATAATATTTTTCATCTAAGAATGTATTTTTTCCACTCTAAGTTATCCTTTAAAATAATCCTCTTTTTCCTTCTAAAAACCATTGCAATCAAGCAAGACCATGTAACACTTTTTATAATTTTCTTTGTAGTTATTTTACAAGGCATAACCAAACCTATTTTATTTAAGTTCATATTTACTTTCAGATCAAACATAGTATTATCTAAGTTCATCGCTATGACTGATTCCTCACTGGTGATTTTGGAAAGTTTAATGAACTGTATAGTCTTAAAAGTTGAAGATCTGAGACTGTTAAAAATATCTCTGGTTCGTAGTAGGCATGCATTAACTACTTGCTGAATAAGAGAAAAAAATATCCTGAAGAATATACTACAGATTTTTCATGCCTTTTCAAAGCTTTAGTGTATCGGTTTAATCATTACCTTCTTATAAAATATTCCCTGTGGTCTTTCTCCTTGACATTCTATTATTTTTATGTTAAAGGCTACCTAAAAATTAAAATTAATACAATATATTTATTTATACTTTTATGTGATTCTAGTACTTTTGATGGCAAGTATATTAAATATTAATCCTACACAGTCTCTAGTTAAGTATCTATTACATAATATTTGTTGATGTTCCCATTGTATTTGAATTGTCTTCATTAGTATTCCCACTTAGTCAAGAGAGACATTTGCAGTTACACAAATCAAGTAGAGGCCTAAAATAATTCACTGAAAGATACTACATAGAATAATGTCAACTATATATGCCAAAAGGCTGAAAGTACCAATATGTAGCTGTATGATATTGACAATTAAGTAATGAAAGCACATTCCCAAAGCATGAAAATATATTCTATTTAGAACAATGTTGCATTTCTATTTCTATTTCTTTTTTAGGTAATTACTGGCTTTATTTGATGTATGAAAGATTATAGAGAATTTATAATTTTATTTGTTTTTATTCATTAGAGTAAGATGGGTCTTAAAGTGGGGGTTCCATGGTTACCTGTTAAGGTTCTGTGAAGGCTGTCTAAGTATATGCTCAGCTGCGGTATAAATGTGTTTGTGCAGTTTATTAGATTGAAGGCTGTGGGCTTTTATCACATGTTAATTGGATTATTAACAAAAACAGGTTAAGATTATTGATAAATTTCTATATTCCCTAAAGTTCCATAAAAATCCATGTTTTTATTTCTTATGATTTGTATCCTGGCTTAAAAACAACTGTCCTGACTCCCAGTTTTACACATGTCAATCAGCAAACATCTTGGGTAATTATGATGGGTACATCACTAGGTAGACGCTAAGCAAGATCAAAGATACCTGCTTTTAAGAAACCACAGATTAAATACGAAGGATGAAAAAATACACACTGAACTAATAAATAATACAACAATATAAGAGCACTATAGCCAAGTGCTAAATTGTGTAGCAAAAGTTAGATATTATGAGAGTTTAGAAAAGTGATCTGTCAATATGCATAAGCTGAGGAGGGCTTTACACGAGACGGGGGAGACAAGCTGGACTCAAGTGCATGTCTACACAGGATCTGTGCAGAGACTAAAATGAGGATAGAGGCCTAGAATTAACTGTTTCCCCATCACAGAAAGCGGTTCTTTACTCAAAAGATCCTTATTTCCAGTGTTAAAGAGCCCAGGATTAAATTTCAAAGCTGAGTATACAATATTTTTAGGAATCGTAGTCATGCTACAAGTTGAAAACACAAAGAAAATCAGTGTTCTATTGTTATTTAAACTACCCATACAATATTTTTTAGAGAGTTTTGATGGCCTTTCCTATAAGCATCACAGCAATTAGGTTATCTCTGGTAATGTATTTTCTTATTGTAAGTACATATTTGCACAGTGGCCAAGAATGTTTAGCAGGACCTAAACGTTTGACTATGTTTGTAAGAAGGACTCTTAGGGTTTTACATATGTCAGCAGAAAATCAATTCCGTTCATGATGTCTTTCCTTTTTAGTAGTTCTGTCAATCAATTCTTTTTGCAGGTATTTTTACAGCAATTTTAAACAAATAATCAAATATGCTGTGAAGATTTTCCACTTTCCATTCTAAGACTTTTGTCCCAGAGACGCTCCTAAGATTCCACAGTATCATTATATATAAAATTAGTAAGGACCACTAATTCTTTGAGATATTATTATAGGTTCTTCATTAATTATAGATTTCCATGGTTAGTAATGCTGGGTTAAAAAATGTTAAACAAGTTCCTTTCCTGGATTTTCCCAGATTTTATTATACTAAAGTGTATGTAAATCACTAGTAGTGGATATATTATGCAACATCTATTATTTAACATCTATTGTTCCATTAACAAGTATTCTGAGGAACACAGTGAGGGGAATGCTAATTTAAGCCAAATCCCTGAGCTCCCTTCCATGTTATAGATGGAAAATCAGAAGCCCAGAGAAGTTATATGCCTTGTTCTAGATCATCCAAGTAGTTACTGGCAGAACAAATATTTATAGTCTCCCCTTCCTGAAACTGCATTACAATGAAAATAAAGGAGGTTTTAAAGTATGATAGTAGAAGAACAGAAGGCATATGGAAAAGGAATGACGGAGGAAATGGAGTAGAGGAAGAGCAGCTGGGTTATGGGATCTGCTTAACAAAATCAGCATGAAGCTCCTGATTCAGATGGATAATAGAGGGAAGCAATAAGAAGTTAGGTAGGAGACAGAGAAGTCATAGAGGATACTGTCACAAAATAGTTGAATCTCACACATTGCAAATGAAAAGAACAGAAGCCAGGTATTTATATGCTCATCAGGCAAATAATAATAATTCAAACATACATATTAAAAAAAAGATGATATTTCTTACAAAAATTATAAACAATCATGACACCACACTTAGTGCGGGTATTTGTGCCACAAACTAAAGCCTTCTGTATTCTCTTTGGGATTTGCTGCCTAAAGTCTATTCCTGAGCATTTCCTGACAGTCAGCAACACCCACTCAGATACTGAGAGATACCAATAGCCTTTCTATGGATGGATGTTTTAAAATGTATGAGACATTTAGAGAAAAAATAAAAATCAAGATGAACAATCAGAAAACCAGCCCCAGTGCAGACAGGTAATTAAGAGAACAGAAATAAATTTAAAGCAAAAAAAAAAAAATCTCATGATCTTGCAAAATTTGAGATGCTATTTTTGGAGAAAAGCAAATACTTTAAATAAATATATATATATATATATATATATATATATATATATATATATATATATATATATATAGTATAACTAAGCTATTTAACTCACTATATAAATAATAAGAGCAGAAATGCAAAATACTAAAAAATTGTTCAAGAAAGAAAATATAATCATAGCACACTGCTTGACACTACATTGAACAATATTTACATATTCATAATAATTCATATTGTGGTTTACTGAGTTTCCAACATTTAAAACCAACTAATGAACAAATATCTAATTATGATTTGCAGCAAGTATGAATTCTATCCCTAATGTTGTAAAATGGTTACAAAAAAGGTTTGCTAACATCTTAATTTTATTAAGTGTCCGTAACAGTGGAACATCAAAATAGGGCTGGATCAGCATTTTATTTAGAGATTTGGAAGCAGCCATCAGAAAAATGAAAACATGTAAACAGTTAATAGTGATTCCTCAAGTGAGAGTAACAGGGTGAGCAGTGGAGAAGGAAACCATTGGCTTTTAAGCCCACAGGATTTTAAATTATTTGTTACTTAAGAATAATAATTCAAACTTAAAATAACATTTAGTAAAGAAGTCTTAAGTCTTAATATCTTTTCCTTTTAGAGATTGACATTGTTTAATTACATTTTCTAATATTTCAAATTTAGTAAGGCTCATTGTACTCTGAATTTTGAGGGCAGACATATTCCCTAAGTATCTTTGCATCCCCAGTCTCTACTAACGACTTTCTGTAGAGCAGGTACTCAAATATTGGTAGTGTATCAAAATGTTACTAATTGAAATCACATGAATCATCATTAAAAAATATATTTACTAAATTAATAATAAAATACTTGGGGAACAGATGACTGAAATGTGTACAATGTTCTTCTCTGTAAAGTTCTTTCCTAGCAAACAGACATATGCACAGTACAAACATTTATTCACATTCAAATATCTTTATGTATGGATTTAAATCTTCTGTGTTATTTTTTAACGTGTTATAGTCAGTCATTGATAATAAAGTCCAAAAGAAGGTAATGGAGCTTTCTATAGAAAATACTTAGAATTTTATGTCTGAAGATTACCTAAATTATTAACATTGATCTTTTATTCAAGATAGAGACAGATGAATGTATCATTAATGGTTCTAAACAAGAATTCTTAAATATATCTTGGATTCTCTCAGAAAATTTGCTTCTTACCTTTATTTTTTGCATGCTAAATAAAGATTTTGCATGCTAATGTAATATTTTTGGCTTATTTATGCTTATTTCTTTTATGGTTTTCTTTTTTGGGAATGCTTATATTATTCACAATTAATGTTGATCACTTCTCTTCTTATCTGTGAATCCTTAAGAGTATTTGTCCTAGTCTTCCTGGATTATTGTCTCTGTGTTATCTAATATTAGAGGTTAGAATTTGCCACACTAGAGGTTGGGATTTGCCAAATGAAACGATCCTTTATTATGACGCTAAGCAGATTTGCATATATGAGATGAATCACAGACACTTCTATCTTTTAATATAAATAGTGTGTTTGTTCAGGATCCTACCAACAGGACAAAGTTTAACATGGTGAAATTAGGAAAGAAGCAAGGATTTAAAGGATTTAAAGGAAAAACCATTTTCTCATTAAGTCATCAAACCTAGAAGAGTATTATTTGATAATGTGTGCATGCAAATAAGGTCATTTGCTATTTTTCCTGAAGCCTGCTTGTTTGACTTGTAATTCTGTATCTTGGCAAGGCTATGACTTTCTGAAGGGAATTTCTGTCTCTGGTTTCATGGAAAGATTGAGGTAGAAAAATAGTTGTAATAAGAAAGAAGTCACCTTTGCCCTGAACACAAAATATACGTTCAACATGCTTTCCAAAGCTCAGCAAAACTTGGATACATTGTTTAAAAGTGTGTGTACAGGTGAAACTCCATAACTTTTCATTCTGTCAGGGCCTGGAGACAACCATTGTGAAAAATGAGTAGAAAAACTTGTTCTGGAATAAATTTTTAGCCTCTCTAGGAATAGGAATGAATGTATGAATAGTGTCTGAACTCATACTTAGATTAAATATTCTAATCCCTTCTGTATTTAATGAAAAACCTAAATAGCTCAGAGCATAATGCCAGTTTTTCTTTTCAATCCCAAGACTTGAAGAGATGTGAATAACGGTTATACTCTTTTAAATTTTGTTCACTAAACAAACTTAAATAGAATTCAAATATCCAATGTACTATTATTGAGCTACAATTAGAAAAAAATATCCAAAAAAGAAATGGTTATTTTATTATAATATATAAATTCATATGTAATTTTCTGAAATGTGGGTGTCATGTAAGCAAACATGATATATGGGAATAATTGCAAATGGGCAGAAAATAATATGTATGAAGAAGCTTTACTTAAATCTTTAAGAATAAAGTAATTATATCTATCATACACATACATTGATATATACATACTATAAAAATATGAGATTAAAATGTTCATTCTTAATTAGAAGGAATAATTAATTTATTTCTTAATCCAAAATTTCTCATCATTTAGTATATTTTAATCATATATGTGACAATGATTTATTATAAATAGATCAGTTCTACAGTTAGGACTTCATATAAAAAGAGAAAGAACACAATGATGAATTGAGGATGGAATGTTATAACAGAATAGTAGGAATATTTTAATGTAAAGAAATAGGGCCCAGCAAGAAATTAACAAAAAGTAAATAAATGAAAAATTAATACAAGTTCCATTAAATTTTAGAATTTAAGGCAAATTGCTAATTATCATGTTCTATTTCTTCTCTTATTTCTAGAGTTTCATATAAAATCATACAGTACATTCTCTTTGGGTCTGGCTTCTTTCACTTAGCATCCATCTTTCTGCATGATTATTAGTACTTTGTTCATTTTTATTGCTGAATAGTGTTCTATATTTGATTGGACTATACTATGTCCACTTAGATGTTGATATTAGAGTTTGTGTGGGATTTATATTATTTCTTCCTAACAATGTTCTGCAGAATTCAACAGGTATGGGGTTTTCTTTGCATGAAGTTTTTCATTACAAAATCAATTTTGTTGATAAATTATCAGATTTCTATTTCATTTTGAGTCATTTTTGGTAATTTATGTCCTGCAAGTAGTTTGTCAATTTAACGTAGACTGTTGAATTTATTGACATTAGTTGTTTATAATATTCCTTCGTTATCCTGGTAATGTAGGATTTAAAACTCTCCTCCTCTTGATAGTAATTCATGTCTTTTTGTTATTTTCTTAATGATTCTACCTGGAGGTATATAAATGGTTTTAATCTTTTTGGAGAACTACATTTTGGTTTTATTGATCTTTTCTCTATCTTTTTCTCTTTGTGTTTTTCTTTTTTCTCTTTCATTAACTCCTCTTATTTTAATTTTTTTCTCCTTTTTTCTTCCTACTTATTTGGATTTAATTTGCCCATATTCATCTAGGATCTGCCAGTTACTTAGCTTACAACTCTTCTATAGTTGCTCTTCATTCAGCATCATGGAATTTCACTTTACATGTTTGCAGATTGATATGCAGTAAAAGATTCAAGATGGTCCCTATGCATGTGTGTAGAGGCCTTTCCCTAACAGCACCTCCTTTCCGTTATCCAGCCCTACACATTCTACACTTTGAGTATATGTAGTATATAATATATTATAGTGTATATAAAGTAGGTGACCATTTCAACTTTTCTTTTCTCTTTATACTTCCTACTCATTTATCTTCTCTTCTTCTTCATTGTCAGATGATGGTGTTGTTTCCTAGATTATTGAGAAAATTTGAAACAATAAGAAGAAAACTTTGATAAGTGTTTATCACCATAGGCATGTGAGCACAATAGTGTATCTTTCCTATTTATTACATTGTATGAATCATCTATGTTATTCACAATGATCTACGCCTATACATGTATAGTAGGAATCTACCCAAGGACATTGCTCCAGTAATTATTACATCTTTCTCTTGATTCAACTTCTTTCTTTTCCCTGCATACAAATATTCTATAATAACTTCCATACTTTAAAAAAAAGCAGCCCAGTCACCTTCTCATCTGCCACTACCCATCAATTGCTCCCACTTCTCTGTTTCTCTATGGAGGTAAATCCCTCAAAGGGTAATTTATACTCTTCTTCTCTACTGCCTCTCCTCTTATTCTCCTTTGGATTTAGTCCAATCAAACTTTTGTCTTTACCATTCCATTAAAACCAAGTCACCAGTAACCTCAAAATTGTCACGTTGAATCTAATCTAGTCTAGCCTGGTCTAATCCTTGCCACTGGGGTACTTACTCATCAACTGTCAGAAATCCAAACATTTGATCAGCCTCTTTTTCTTGATATACTTCCTTCACTTGGCCCCCAAGACATTATTCTATGGGCTTTTACTCACCAAAGGTGCCCTTTGCTGGTCTCTCCTCTCCTCCCCAACCTTTCACCCTTGAAATATTCTATTGCTTAGTCTTTGAACTTCTTCTCTATACTCATTCTCCAAATCATATCATCCTATTTCACAGTTGTAAATTCTACATACGTGCTGCATGCTGATGGTTCCCAAATTATATCTTAAAGCCGTACTACTCTCTAAGCTCTAGGCTGTATAAAGCTTACTATCCAAAAGATTCATTTAGGTGTATAATAAACATCTCATAATTAACTTCTTTAAAACAACAGTCCTGATGTCGCTCCCAAACCTCTTTCTCTCATCTCACCACTTCAAAAACAGAAATTCAACACTTCTAACTCCTGAGACCATAAGCCCAGAAAGTATCCTTGACTTTCTTCCTTTCCTCACAACCCACCCAATGCATGAGCAAATTCTGATGGTTCTGCCTTTAGAATATACCCCAAATCTACTCCTTTCCTCCACTTCTGCTGCCACTACTCTGGGCCAAGCTACCATAATTTCTTCTCTTAAGCTGAAATAGCTCCTAACTTGTTTCCATGCTTCTCTTGCCACTGTTTTTCACATTGTAACCAGAAATCCATCTTAAAAATGAAGCATCATTCTATATATCAGTCCACTATCTTCCCTCCTTATTCAGAGTCAAAGCCTGGTTTGTTGTACTTGTTACGTCTTATTCTTCTCTCCCATCACTTCCCTTTGATTGCTTCTCTCTGTCCACACTTGTTCCCTTGATGTTTATAAAACGTACTCTCCAATTAGAGCACCTGATACTGTCTCTGCTGGTTTTCTTAGGCATACAGCAAATACTGACTAACTGAAGTAGATGGATTATGTAACTTGGCTAATAAAATACACTAAGAATAAGGACTAAAATTTAATGTGTTTTTCCACAATGTTTTTTTCTCCAGATATCTAGAATTTAAAATTCAAACAGTAAAGTGCCTCTTTTTTTTCCTCAAATTTCTTTGATTTATTTTTTTTAAATACAGGCAAGTAGAAAATATTATGGGTTGAAATTGACACAAGGAGAAGAACGTGCAAATATTGCTGCTGTGAATGTGCCCCCCTTTCCATCATTGCTCTTGTCCTGTCTTGTCTTTTAGACTACATGGTTTGAGATGTAGAATAACTTACTGGTTAACAGCACACTGCCATATTACCAATATAACTATTTTGGATTGAAAAATCAAAGTATTTTGTATTGTCTTTAATGCAATCTGAGGTAGAAGACAGTGGCTTGGGTCTGGCCTGTGCCACTGGCTGACTGCTGGTGGAGCGAGAGGAATTTCTGAGTACAGCACTCTAAGCATCTATTACTATTTTCCAACCAATTCTTAGGGAATCTTGAAGAGGTATCAGAGCAGAAATCCGGGAGCTGAAACCTCTGTAGGAACCAGTATTGGGGTAGCAAAATATTCAGACAGAGATGGGGTTTATTTTTGACTTTCTGATTAATTTTAATTTGCAGCTTACTTATTTTCAAACACTGCCTGTACAATTTTAGTATTTCAAAAAATACCTCTTGTATAATCATGGGTGCTATTGAAGATATTTCAATAGATTTCTCTTGATTGGAGAGAGAAATTTTAATTTTATTAGTTTCTTATTAAAACAACCAGCAACAATAAAACAATCTAGCTATCTAAAGTTGTATTCAAAAATACTCAAAGGACATATGTATAGATTATTTGCAATGTGGGATTAAAATATAAAGAAACAAATTCAACATGACTAGTATAATTTTCGTATGTGAACCATGATATGTTTTATTCTTTAACTTCTACAAAAACTTAGAAGTGAAGCTTTGTCCATTTGGATGATACCACAATTATTTCATTGAGTAACTCTCCCTCACCCTAATTCCATACACTAGCTGAAAAGAAGAAATTGTATTTCAGTAAGAAAGAAATAGCTACATTCTTCCTCAATTCTGCCATAATTCAATTTCCTCTACTGGATGCTCCACTCCACTCCTGACTAATGATAACCGGCAATATATGGCAACATTGAGAGAACTTAAAGAAGTCTGCTAATGGTAACAAACAAATGAACAATCAGGAAGACCCAACAGTCAGGAAGAATTAATAAAGCTAGCAGAACATGATTAGTAGAGCTTCTAGCAGTGAACACAGCCAAGTGTCTGCAGGTATCTTGGTTGAGCTTTCTTTCATCAGGCAAAACATATTAATTTCCAGGACTGTACTGAATTTAATTTAGTTGCAGATGTAAGTACTTATTACTAAGGCCTCAATATTTCTTGTGCTCTGGGTGATTTCACAAAATTGAACTTACAAACACTAAATAGGTAAAATGTGAAAAACTTAGCAGAATGCCACATCTAATTATTTTTGACCTGCAGTGCAACCAAAACAAAACAAAAACACACAAACCTTGCCAAAATATTTAGAGGTAGAATCTACAATGTGCCTTTTATGTTTTATTAACAATAAGGCATTTTAAGCTTCTAGGATGATTTGATGTACAGTAAAAAGTATGTGTTTTGAAAATTAGTTTGCTTACATCAAACCAGTTGTATAGTCTTTTCTCTGTCTTTTAGTGACAAGTATTCCTTTAACTATTTTTCCATTTCTATTAACATAATACTTAATGCAAAGGTTAAAATTTCCCTAATCAAAGAACACAAGGCAGGGGAACTATCCTATACTGCTGGTGGGAATGTAAGCTAATTCAACCATTGTAGAAAGCAATATGGAGGTTCCTCAAAAAACTAAAAATAGAAATACCATTTGACCTGGGAATTCTACTCCTAGGAATTTACCCAAAGAATATAATTTCTCAGATTCAAAAAGACATATGCACCCCTATGTTTATTGCAGCACTATTTACAATAGCTAAGATATGGAAGCAACCTAAATGTCCATCAGTAGACGAATGGATAAAGAAGATGTGGAATACTACTCAGCCATAAGAAACAAACAAATTCTACCATTTGCAACAACATGGATGGAGGATATTATGCTCAGTGAAATAAGCCAGGTGGAGAAAAACAAGTACCAAATGATTTCCCTCATTTGTGGAGTATAACAATGAAGCACAACTGAAGGAACAAAACAGCAACAGACTCACAGACTCTAAGAAGGGACTGGTGGTTACCAAAAGGGAAGGGTGGGGGAGGACGGGTGGGGAGGGAGGGATAAGGGAATTCAGGGATATTATGATTGGCACCTGTGGTGTGGGGGGGATCAGGAGGAAAACAGTGTAGCACAGAGAAGGCAAATAGTGACTCTGTGGCATCTTACTACACTGATAGGTAGTGATTACAATGGGGTATGGGGGGGACACGATAACAGAGGTGAATGTAGTAACCACATTGTTTTTTCATGTGAAACCTTCATAAGAGTGTATATCAATAATACCTTAATAAAATAAATAAATAAATTATAAAGAAAGAAAGAAAGAAAGAACACAAGACAACAAAGGAAATTATCTATTTTAGAAGAATAGAGTTTCTTCCTTGGGTTATATGCCCTCAGTTTTTCCTTTGTCTAATTCTTCTAGACTTTACAGGCTAAGAAAACTGCTTATCCTTTTGTCCCAAATTAGAATTTTCATCTCAAGCATGCCATATAGATCTATTTCCCTTTTTCAATTGTGATGTTTATTTTCATATGATTCTTTGAAATGTAGAATTTTTTTCTTCTGCTTTCTAGGTTTTAATGTAGTTTTGAATGTACTTAAAATTATCAAGTTTCGTATTTTACACTTCAATGACTATATTCATGCTTTTTCTTTCTCTACAAACATACCTCCTCCTTCCATGATGAGGGAAAGGATTATCAGTAGTTCTCAAACTTAGCTTCAGATGCTAATCACTACGCAGAATTTAAGCCTGTAACAATAGCAAAAAAAAAATTGTGGTCTAGATAACTAGAAGTAGACCTTAGACAAGTTAAAATTGGAGTCTTTGAGACTGAAGTCCAGATAACAGCATTTACCTTTAAGTCTTTAGGTGATTCAAGAGTTAAGGCACAACCAAGATTAAAAATCACTGATTGGCATTTTCAGCCAAAGCTCTACATCCCTTCCTGTACCACTGATGAGGAATCTTCAGAGTGAGGGCCTTTTCAAACTCTTCACAGTACAATTCATGAAATCCAAATCTTCTTAGAACCCAGTATCCACTTTGGACTTCCTTAAGTCAGACATCCCCCCCTCATTCCCATCCAGCTGGGAGGGCGACTTCAGGAAAACAAAAGCACATTCACCACCATCCATAGGTATCCATGACAAAGGTTCTAGAGCTTTGGCCTTAGCAGATCTGTTGCCTTAAGCTAAGCCATTTGGACCTTGGAAGATAATTCTGCATGACATTCCATTTCAGTTATCTCCATTATAAATTATACATGAAGCCTCTCCATTTGACAGCATTCTCCTATACTCTTGTCTTTATATTGCCCTGTAGTTCATTATCAGTGATAATATAAACTGTGAGGACAAGAACTTTGAGATAAGAAAGATCTGTTTGTAAATTCTTTTTTTTTTTCTCTGAAATTTACTTTCTAGCTTTACAGACAAGAGAAAAGCACCTACCTTCTGGGCTTTATGAACCATGCAAAATAATGCATATGGTGTTTAGTATAGGATTTGATACCTAAAAGCTATTACTCTTTCTAACCTGCCACATCCTCATACATCCTCAGGATATAGGCCCTTTGTAAAAGAACTTCCACCGCGCTGATCTTTTTCCCCAGTACTCTCTTCATGATTCCAGCTGCCACCAAAATTGGATTCTTCTCTGAAATTGCACTATCACTGTGGTCTTCCTAAGTGGAGATGATGCTCAAGCTCTCACATTCTATTATTTTTATATTACATCTCCTTGAATGAAATATATAAGCATATAAGCAGTTTATGATTGTACAAAACTGCAATTGAAATCACTACACATGTATTGACCACTTAGTCTTTGCCAGGCACTGTTCTATGCAGAGGGAGATGTTTGCAATCTAGCAATTGGCTCAGAGACTAAAGTGCTACAAATGGTCAGCACTGCAATGTGGCTGGTGATTTCAGGGTTACTGACCATATTCTACCTAAAACCTAAAAATGTGCTTTTGTTCCAAGCCTGGATTTAAGTGGATTGCCTCACCAGCCAGAAAAACCTGTTCTGATGCTGTGAATTTATGTACTAATAGGATTTACCTCTTACCCCAAATTAAAAAAAAAAAGAATCTGATTCATTCAGAACAGATAAAGAACTCAGATGAATAAAGCTGTTTTGAGTTGAAATGGCATGCTCTGTTTTATGATGCATCACATCCAGAAATCTAAGCCAAAGGGCAGCTGTGCACAGGGTAAATCTCCTCTCTAGGGAGTAACTCTGCAGTGAATGGAAAAGCAGACCATACGCTGAGTCAGAAAACCTCTAATTAGACTCAGTATTTCCATTAGCTGGCTATGATGACTCAAATCAGTTAACTCTTGGGGGGGGGGGGTAGTTCTCATCTGTAAACATTCACGTAATGTGTACCTTGTGCCCTAAATTCCAGTAGATACTGTATAGATATAAAGCTTAAGGACTTTATGATTTAACTGGAAGGAAATCTTCAGACATAGCATAAAGTACAAAATAAAGTGGTATATTTGCATTCTATTTGGTTACAGACTAAGCGTTATTGAAACATCACAAAGAGAGCAAAATCATTGTTATAGTCAGTGACAAGTCACATACCAATGCAAAAGGTTATTATGAGAATTAAGCTGAACAAGGGGTTGCTACACATTTTAAAGTGTAGATGTACAAAATGAAGTGTAAGGTATCTTTATAAAAATAGTCATATGATTAAGTGCTGTTATTTTATGAAACCAGAAATTTGTTGCTGAGATTTTTATTTTAGATCCACAGCTATTTCCTTTGAACTGAAAACATATAAGAGTAAATTCACCAGTAAACTGGTCTGACTTTTGTCATCTAATATAATCACCTAGAAAGCAGGTGGCCTTTATGGGACTTTATGGCCTCTTGCAGTATTATGTGATGTGGTTTCATCACTCACTTCCTGTTACAACCAATCCATCCATATTCTGTTTCTGGTATAAAAATTTTTATCGTTTCCATCAAACAGCAAAGGTCACTTGACAACAAAATTTTGGACAATGTGCAAACACCATTCCAGGCAAATTACCAACATTATGGGAGAGGGGCTGAGGGTCTGTGGGTCCTCCGTAAATGGTCAGTTGGATCTGTGATGGAAGCGATTTAGTTTGCATTTACACAGCATCTTTAGGGCTGTAAATTCACAGACTTTGCAAACTTTACTTGTCATGAGGGTGAAGAGCAAACCTGAACATAGCAACCATACGCAGGCACATAGGGATTTGGTAGACTGAAGTGTTATATTTAATTGAAAATATAAGGAATGTTAAGTCGGAAGAGTGCAATTCTATAACCTGGAATAGTGCCAGGCCTCTTATTCTGTCCTGAGGGCATTATGGACTCCCAAGAAGTGACCAGATTGTTGGTGCTAAAGCTGATGTGTGAAGGACACCACAGGAGCAACTGGCCACTAGGGACAGTTATAAAACCAAAGTGGGGATTTTATTTCTCATGGTGAAATGGCCCTCATCAAGATGACAATACAATCAAAGGGTGAAGTGACCCTGAGAAAAGTTTCTTGCATAAGCACTTTTTCTGTTGTTAAAAATCTCAGAACTGAATATGAAATGTGGCTAAAATTTTATAAAACAAATTATTGTCCAAATCAAGGTGATATTATGTAGGACTAGGGACAGAATTCTGCAGTAGTAACCACTTCAAATGAACTACACATATTTCCTACCGGCTACATATATTTTAAAGGCTTATTACTCAGGAGAGAGGATAGATAAATTCACTTTATATTTTGGAGCTAAAAAAACATGACAGAGTAAAAGAAGAGGGTAAATCTACAAAGAAATACTTTGATATAGACTATGATCCCAAAGGCAGTTTTATTGTTATTAATATTTTCATAGCATTTTTCCATTTTAACATTTATTTTTACATACTAATGTTTCCTTTTTTCAGCTCTGTGATATGGCAACTTGATAAGAATGCACATGTACTGAGTGAAAAGTGATTATACTTATGTAGTTTTTTATTTTATTTCCATTTTATTCATAAGGAAGCAAAGGAAGCAAGAGGTTAACTGACTGGCAAGTGGGAGTGGTATATCAAGAACCCTAGGCTAGGCTCTAGTACCTTTCCACTATGCATATTCCTTTCAAAATAGAGCCATTGTATTGGAATGAGTTTTTATTATTTTTTATTGGAATAAAGTTGATGTACAATATTATATTGGCTTCAGATGTACAACATAGTGACTCAGTAATTATATACATTACTAGATGCTAGTTACCTGATTACCATACCAAGATACTACAATGTTATTGGTTATATTCCATATGTTATACTTCCATTCCTATGACTAACTTATTTTACAGTCTGAAGTTTGTACCTCTTCTTCACCTGTTTCACCTGACCCACTTCCCTGTGGTAGCCAATAATCTGTTGTCTATATTTGCAGGTGTATTTTTTGTTTATTTGTTGGTTGGTTTTGTTTTTTAGATTCCACATATAAGTGGAATCATATGGTATTTGTCTTTCTCTGTCTGGCTTATTTCACTTTGCATGATACCCTCTACATCCATCCATTTGTCACAAATGACAAGATTTCCTTGTTTTTTATGGCTGAGTAATATCCACTGTGTATACATACAGCATCTTCTTTATCTATTCATCTATTGATAGGCACTTGGGTTGCTTCCATATCTTGACTATTGTAAATAATGTTGCATTGAAGATAGGTGTGCATTACATCTTTTTGAATTAGTAATTTTGTTTTCTTTGGGTAAATTCCTAGACATGAAATTGCTGGGTTGTATGGTATTTCCATTTTTAGTTTTTTGAGGAACTTCCATATTGGTTCTACAGTGGTAGATCAATTTATATTTCCACCAACAGTGTAGAAGGGTTTCCTTTTATCCACAACCTTGCCAACGCTTGTTATTTCTTGTGTTTTGGGTAGTAGCCATTCTGACTGGTATGAGAAGATACCTCGTTATGGTTTTGATTTGCATTTCCCTGATCATTAGTGATGTGGAGCACCTTTTCATGTGTCTACTGTCCATCTGTATGTCTTCTTCTGAAAAATGTCTTCTCAGGTCTTCTGCCCATTTTTAATTGGACTATGGTTTTTGGTATTGAGTTATATGAGTTCTTTATATATTTTGGATATTAGCTTTTATGAGATATATCATTTACAAATATATTCTCCCATATGATAGTTTGCCTTTTTATTTTGTTGAGGATTTCCTTTGCTGTGCAGAAGCTTTTAGTTTGATGTAGTCCTACTTGCTTATAATTGTTTTTTTGTCTTTTGCCCTGGGAGACATATCTGGAAAGAAGTTTCTCATGATTATGCTCATGAGATTTTTGCCTATGATTTCTTCTAATAGTTTTATGGTTTCATGTCTTATATTTAAATCTTTAATCCATTTACAGTTAACATTTGTGTATGATGTAAGAGGGTGAACTAATTTCATTCTCCTGCGTGTAGCTGTCCAGTTTTACCAACACCATTTATTGAAGAGACTGTCTTTTCTGCATTGTATATTCATGGCTCCTTTTTTGTATATTAAGTGACCATATACGTGTGGGTTTATTTCTGGCTTTCTATTGTGTTCCACTGCTCTATGGGTCTGTTACTGTTCCAGTACCATACTGTTTTAGTCACTGTGGTTTTGTGGTATAATTTGAAATCAGGAGTGTGATACCCCTAGCTTTGTTCTTATATCTCAGGATTTCTTTGGCTTTTCAGGCTCTTTTTTGGTTTCATATAAATTTTAGGATTCTTGAGAGGCATTTTCTACTATAAAATTCTTTACATTCCCAGGTGTTCCTTCAAGACACAGCTCTTCGTCTTCTCCCAACTTTCCATCTTTATGCTAGAACATTAATCTGAGTCTTTCATAAATACTCTTCTCATTTCTTACTTATTCCCTATTGCTTGTGGCAGCCCTAACCCTTATAACTGCATTTGGAGATAGGAATTTTAGGAGGTAAATAAAGGCAAATGAAGTCATAAAGGTGGGGTGTTAATCCAATAGGACTGGTGCATGCTCAGAGGAAAAGCCAAGTAGGTGTAAATATGCCATCAGCAAGCCTGGAAGAGAGCACTCAGTAGAACTGATTCCTGCTAGAACTTTGGTCTTGGACTTTCTAGCCTCCAGAGGTGTGAGAAAACAAATCTGTTGTTTAAGCCACATAATCTATGGCATTTTGTCATGGCAGCCCAGGCCAACTAGGACGCTTGTGTCATGCATGTTGTTCCCCTGCTTATCCTCAACATTGACTGTAGCTATTTCCAAAATCAGACATACCATTATTCTACAAAATTGCTAATTAAAAGCAAATGTTCAGTCAAAATGTGAACACTCAGAGACAGAATATTCACCAGTGTTTATTTCTAGGCTAAACTTATACGACTCAACAAGTTTGTATGATCCAACAAATGTAAGGTTTTTCTGCATGTGTTGGGTCATAAGATGCCAACAGTGGGAAAGAAATATAGTGTGGGTGAGTTCTAGAAACTGAAATAAATCTAAAATGGGTATAACCCATACTGTGACAGAAATCATGTGTGGTCGATTGCATTATGTATCCCTATTGATTGCTGGAACTTGCCATGGGAAGCATATATCCCACCTTCCTGTCCTGTCTTAACATCAAGCTTGGTCAAAGACTTGTTTGGTCAGTGAAATGTGAGCAGAAGTAACAGTGTTCAGTTTTTAGCAGGAACTTTAATAGCCACTGTTGGTTTTGCCATTTTTCTTTTTCATTTCCTTATGGAAAAGAAAAGCATGTCCTGAATAGGACTGTTTCTTACCCTTGGTTCCGAAATAAGAAGCTATATATAGAAGCAGCACAGGCCACTGAGCTGTGTTGGAAGCTATTGAGACGTACGACTTTGTTACCACTGCCTAATTTACCAGAAGATAACTGGATACTGTGTATTATTGAGACAAGGACCATGGGTGTAGTCAGAGTAGGGTGAGGGCCTCTGGAAAAAGTAAGGCAGGATATTTGCAGTCAGAGTAATGTAATCACATGCAAGGAAACCTGCTACTAAAACTCTGTGTTAAACATTCAGCTCTAGAGTCATTCTTCAGTGAGATCAGTTAATATACCACAGATAAAGAAGAGTAGCACATGTTTATTTTATGCTGATCATTTATAATCATGTGTAAGATTCACTTAAACATGCTAAAAGGCCCAGGCCTATATGCTGTCTTTCCTCCTTCAGATCTAATGAAGTGATTTTACAAACTGGGCAAACTCCTTTTGCATGCAAGCCCAGCCATAACACAGTAAAATGCAAGAAGGATTCCACCTTAAAGATAAGACTGCACTTAACTTACTCTTTAGCAAACAATACCTCAGCCCACCTTGGGGGCTGAGCAGGTGGCCTTGTTTCACATGCTCCCAGACCAAGATGCTGGTATCTCAGGGCGAAATCAACAAACAGAGCAGCAAGTTACTTGTATCAAGTTACTTGTAATATCCTAGGACCACTTAATAAGTCCACACCCCTAAGCTTTTTTTCATGTTCTCCAAAAATCCTCATCTGCCTATAAAACCCCTAGACAACACACCACCCGGACTCTCTTGTCCCCTCCTGGTGTGAGCCAGGAGCTCTGTCCTTTCACTTTCTCTAAATAAAAGCCTGTCCTTGCTCTCCTACCTTGAGTGTTTGTGAAGCTCATTCTTCGGCATCATGAACAAGAACCCCGGCATCATTATGAAGAGTCTGGAAAAATAGATCATATCCTGGAGGGTCTTGTAAACTAAGTGCTTAGACTTGATCTTGTTAACAAGAGAAAAAGCACAGAAAGGTTTTAAGGAGGGTAGTGTATGCTTTACTGTACTTTTCTTTAGTTGACCTATTTTTGTTTAATTATATTGAAGTAACCAAAAGCAAATGATTAAAAAATTAACTACTAAAAATCTTATAATTAAGGAGAATAGTACCCTACTAAGCTCTTTCCCAAATGCAGGTCCTATTTCCTGTTGGCAAATTACTTTAATAATTTATTTTTCACATTACATTATATTTCCACATTTTCCTTACACTTTTGTTCATAATGCTTTTTCTTATTTATACATTTTAAATGCTATAATTATTAATTTTGCTAAGATAGATGTGGAAGTTATTTTTTAAACAGCAGAAAATCTTTAACACTCCTCCCATTGAAGTGTGGTCTTGTAACTCCTGGGGGAAAATCCCAGGGCAAAACACCTGAAAAAAAAATACCAGGGCAACAACTGAAATCAGTCAAAGAGAGAAACAAAGTTAAGAAACCCGTTTATTTCTTACAAGCAGTCATCCTGTCTCTCTCTTGAGCAGGCTGTAGCAGAGGAGAAAGAGAGATCCACCCAACCTTTCACAGGGCCTTGTAATTACCTATTGATATGTAGATGACTAAATATCTCCACCCCTTGGAAACACCTATTGATATGCAGATGCACTAAAGCCAGGCGAGAGATCTGGAAATAATTACAATTTTACCTACAGGTCTTATGTCCCTTCCCATGAAATATGGGCAAATTTATGGCTTGCTTATAACCAATGCAATGTAGCAGAATATGCATAACTTCTGAGGTGATGTGTGGCCACGTAACAATGTGTCTCCCAGATCACTTGCTCTGGGGAGCATAACTGAACACCAAACCCGTCCTCTGTGCCCTGCACCCTTCCAGCATTCACACTGAGATGAAGTTTTTGTGGGCTGCTCTCCACCAGCAATGGAAGGCAGTAGGAATACTAGGACAGGGCAGTTCCTACCAGATGTGGGACTCCTCAGACAGTCAACTTTGGCTGAAAAGATCCCCCATCACTTTTCTGAAACCTTCTTAGAACTGGCCGGCAGTCAGGAATTCTGTCATGGAACCTTCCTTCCTTCCTTCTCTCCCTCCTTCATAGGAGTCTGACCTGCATTGCCATCTGAAACTTTCACTGCCTTCTCTGGCTTCCTCCACTTTTACCTTCACAGGTGTGTCACCCAATGGTTCTCTCTCACACCTAATCCCCATCTTGGTCACTGCTCCTCAGAGGACCTGAACTAAACACTAGGTCAGAAAAGGCCATGCAACTTTCTGCTTGTATACAGGGCCCCTCTCTTTTGACACTCTGATCCACCATGTGAGAAGCCTGACTGCTTTCACACTGTTATGCTGGGAGGAAGCCCAGAAAACCTCAAACATGGAGAGACCATGTGAAACCCCTTCATTGACACCCCCAGGGAAGGTCTCAGCCAACATCTGGGATCAATCACCAGACACGAAAGAGGAGATAGAGCTAGAAGATTCCAACCCCCAACCATCAAGTCACACCCAGCTGTTCAGTCTTCCTATTTGAGACTTTAGTCATTGTATATTAAAGGGGATCCACTTCTGCTATGCCATGAGGGAATTCCTGACACACAGAATCATAAATAAAATAAAATTGATTTTTAAACTGCTAAGTTGTGATTGGTATTTGTGGATTATGAGTTTCATCTACAGAAACCCTTTGTGGCCTGGTGTGAGGATGTATCCTTCCTGCAGAATTATGCAATTATAAATTTTTCAGGTACTACAGGGGGAATAATGTACCTATTTCTGATGTTTCAGCATGTAGTTTCTTAGAAAAAAAAATATGAACAAGTTCATGATTATGTTTATTTTTTCAACCAGAGACCTCTACTGAAGCAGTTCCATTATTATTTGATGTGCTTACTACAAAAATTTGTTTTTTGACTGGGTGTGTATTTAGGTTATATATTGGTGGAAACGGAATTGGTCACTAAACCTGATAATTAATTGATTAAAGAACTTTTGGTTCAATCATTTTCTCTCAAAAATCATTATTTAATTGTCTCAGCACTGAGTATTGCTGTTGAGAAGTCTGATTATGTTGAAGTTGGGCCTTTTCTGAAATCTTGCTGGAGCTTGACTTCTTACCCTTAACTGCCCTCCCCCCCTCCCCCACCCACCCTGTTCCCTTTACAGTTTCCTTCTGGAAGCCTGTCCTTGATAAATCAGACATACCTCCAGTTCTCAGGGTTTGCTTCCAGGAATCACGCCTATGCTAGGTGATGGAGTCAAATGTTTTATCCTCCAAGAAACAGGCATTTCAAAGAGGAATAAAAAAGCCATTGAACTGCAGAGAGATCACTAAGTATATAGCCTTGATCCTTGAAGTATGTCAGTAGGGGTGGGGGGGGGGTATGGGGGAGGTTTAAAAAGCATAAGAATTATGTTTCATTTGGGAGGGCCAAAGAAGTGCATTTAAATCAAACCCGTTGCAGTCTCCCATATCCTTCTTTCAGATATCTGCTTTTTTGATGAATTTTTAGTTACTACCATCCCATAAATACCAGCTGGACATCTTTTATTCCTGTCTTAACTTCTGGTTAGCCTTTGAATTCTGATAGGTTATTGTTAATAAGGTAAATATATTACGAAGTCTAATCAAATTTATTCAGTGTCTTGCTTTTTATTTATCAAATGAAAGATCACAAGCTTCAGATACAAGAAATTTAATGAAAAGTTTTCATGTGCACCTAACACCCTACCACTTCATTTTCCTGAGGGCGTTGATCTATTTATCATCTTTACTTTTTCATATGTTCAGACATTGGCACCTTATCACAAATTCATAAGAACACAATAAAAACAATGTTCGCTTGTGTGTGTGCTGTAACAAATTGTTGCCATCTCCCCAACAAAGGAAAACATCCAAAGGTTTCACTTTAAATCATGTTTTCAATAACCTCTTTCATTTGCTATTATCTTCCTTTTATTCTCAGTACTCATAGATGCATATGGAGATATTATTCCCACTGTTCATTAAGGTTCCTGCTGTGCTTGAAAGCTAGTTCCTGACAGTCACTTCTGTGAGAAGAATTTAGGGCTCCCAAACTCTAAAATGCTGGCTCAAGAAGAAAAATGCTTATATGTTTCATTTCTACTATCTTCGAACAATCTCACTGCTGGTGAAATACAGAAAGAGGGCAAATGGAGGATGAGATTCATGATAACGTTTTGGTGCCAGTGCAGAACTCCCACTGGGATACATTTCCACCTGACAGGTGGTCTATTCCACTCAAATACCACTGAGCTGGTGAAATTAAGCAAGAGCATATGACCCACCTCTCAGACCTGGGGCTCAGAGCAGCAGGGTTCAGATAACCATCTGAGAATCTCATGTTGAAAATCTCTTCTGTAATGTCTTTATTAACCTGTGCATCCGATCTGCCCACTTAGAAATTGCTGTGGATGATAGAGGCTGAGATCGAATAAGCTCCCTGCTCCTCATGTTTTCTAGGGAAATCTCTCACTTGTGTCTGAAAGACTTCTAATGGGCTCTAACGATAAATTAAGAAAACCATATTCACATGAAAAAATAGCATTTGTAATCTTTCCTTAGATTATTACCATTTGTCGTTCTAGTTTCTTATGAGATTTGATAACAAATACATGCTAAGACTTCTCATTACAGGAGAAACAGAGTAACTGGTAAATTTTCAAAGTATTAGGGAAAATGAGAAGCTGTTCTTTGTAATAATTACCTATAACAGTAATTAATGGTATGGGACCTGTGTGATTAAGTGGATTTCATACCTAGATTCTTCTGTAAGTCAATACACCTGAGTATTTCCAGTTTCTAAACATATCTACTTTCTTAATTCATATCGACCCCATTTCTTTTAAATTATACCTCCAACTATTTGAAGATCTCTAAAGCTTATCTAGTCTATCCTTTTTCCAACTCACAGCAGAAGCCATATCAAGGTAATTAACTTTGATAACCTATTTAGCATAAAGTTATAAGCATACAAAGACCACAAAAACTTTCCAGAAAAGCCCCAGATTCTTAAGTTTCTCAATTAGAATGCATATTGCCATCTTCAAACTTCTAATAATATCTATTGTGAACAAACAAATCAGAGTTTAGATAAGTTTGAGAAGGTTTCATTTTTAATTTTTTGAATGAAGAAATATTTTGAATAAATTAAAATGAGAAAAATTCCATAGATGCACTTAATCATCAGGTTTTAATTGCATATATTAAGTAAATGCTTTTCTGTCAAAGATCATCTATAATTTCAGCTGTGCAAATACTCTCTGAAGTTGTACAGGATTTGATGATGTTAGGTCTAACAGAAAAAAAAACTACTAGTTTTTGAGAAAGCCCTCAGCTTTCAGTTACATGAAAATTTGTTTAGGGTTTCTACTTCATAACTTTACTTCTTCATATTTTGATTTTCTATTGGTGAGGCCCTCCAGGGATATATTAATTTTGTTTGGAAATCCTAGTTGAGTGACTTCCCAGATATTAGAAAGAAAAAAAACAAGGCTTCATTTTCAAGCATATTTTAAACATAGGTCAAAATTTAGAAATGGTCACAAAATAATAGTAAAGAAGGTAACTGTGAGGACTTTCAGCTAATGACTAGCCATATATTTATACTGTGATTTAAGTCATCTGCGCAGGGATCCATATTAACTTTGAATATTAGCACATTTTTCTTGAATTGGGAAAACTAAACTTTCTCTGTGACTGCTAAAAAATTCATCAATTCTCTATGACACATGAGCTAAAATCAAAATAAAACTTCCTTTTCTTTCTTGTCTTCTTTGTTTAGAACATTGCTGGGCATTTTAGGTGAGAGGAAAAGAAGTTTCCAAGAGAGAACAAGAGAGACTGTTTAGAAAATTCAGTCCAAATTCTTATCCTAGAGTTTAAAAGAGGCAAGGGAAATTGATATTTTGTAACCAAACCTTCTAGGATTCCCCCCCCCAATTTCAAATACTAGATATGTTTTCTAGAGGAGAAAAGAAATATCTGATGATACCTCTGTAAGTTTACCAAAACTAAAAATATGTACAACTTTTGAAACTTTGGATGAGTATTGTTGTCTTTCTTTTAGATCTATTATGTGTACCTTTGAGATATTAAAACTTAATGTGATAGTGATGCCTGGGTTCTTGTTCACGAAGCCGAAGAATGAGCTTAGCAAACACCTAAGGTAGGAGAGCAAGGTACAGGCTTTTATTTAGAAATAAAGCGAAAGGACAGAGCTCCCGGTTCATGCCAGGAGGGGACAAGAGAGCCCAGTGTGGTGTGCTGTCTAGGGGTTTTATAGGCAGATGAGGATTTTTCGAGAACATGAAAAAAAGGCTTAGGGGTGTAGACCTGCTAAGTGGTGTGTGAACACCCAGAATTAATTTAACACAAGGAATTTCCTGCCCTGATCTCTCTCCAGGATACTGGCGTCTGGTCTAGGAGCATATCAAAAGGCAGCCTGCCCAGCCCCCAAGGTGGGCTGAGGTATTGTCTGTTTGCTAAAGAGTAAGTTAAGAATCTTGCTTCTTAAACTTCCTGGGTGTTAAAATGCAATCTTATCTTTAAGGTAGAATCTTTCTTGCCTTTTAATATGTTGTTCACAGCTGGGTCTGCATGCTAAATTAGTTGCCCAGTTTGTAAAATCACCCCATCAGATCTGAAAGAGGAAAGACAGCACATAGGCCTGGGCCTTTTAGCATGCTAAAGTGAATCTTACAAATGATTAGCATAATAAAAAATGTGCTACTCTTCTTTGTCTGGGAAACATTAACTGATTTTACTGAAGAATGACCCTAGAGCTTAATGTTTAACAGAGTTTTGGTAGGGGGTTTCCTTGCATGTAGTTACATTGCTCTGACTGCAAATATCCTGCCTTACTTTTTCCAGAGGCCCTCACCCTATTCTGTTTGAGCCCATGGTCCCTGTCTCAATAGTAGAAAATTTCATTCCAAAGTTTTAACTTATGAAAAAAATGCTTTAAAAGTTAGCCAAATATGAGTTGTTTAAGTTATCCAGGTGAAATTAAAGTAACAATTGAAATTACTAAATGTCTGCTTTAAAAATCTAAGGGTGCATATTTGTATACATGGGGCTGATTCTACCCATTTGAATGTATTTGAAATTACAAGTCAATTGTTTGAGATGCAGTGTTTGAAGATTTAACTTTAAATGAGAAATTTTATGTCTTATTTTAGTATGAAATGCTGCCTTTCAGTGTAGGAAATATGGAAAGATACAGAATTTGTTGTTACTAGCATGTACCAAAACTGAGACCTAGTTTTTCTTGTATTTTTGTTTAATGCTGTTCCAACTGGAGGCATGAAATGAGCTGGATGCATCATCTGAGGATGTCAGCTCTGCAGGTGTCCACCAACTTGCTAAAAGACTCTGCATGTGTTTGTTTATTTTTGTGATTGTATTTCTCAGTTTTCAGATGCACACACATCTAGAACCAGCTTTCTACCCTGGCAAGCAAAAATGAATGTACTTCAAATATGTTTGTGTTCTAGTCAATCTGACATACTTTATTGGGAAATTAAAGACTATTTGTTGATGAAAGTGGGGCAGGGGAATCTGGAGATTTTTAAAAGAGTAAAGATAAATGAGATATGCTTGAATAAAATCTGGCTACTATCTAACAGATAGCTGAATGGAATAACTCTTGAGTGATAAAAACTTACTGTGTAATATACAAGCAATTTGTTATTGGAAAAGATAGTGTTCATCTGTTAAAAATGTCATTATGCAAATCAAAGAAAACATAGTTTTCCTCTCCTGATCTCTGCAGGCATACACAGGCATAGTGAGTTTTCTCACTTGATATCCTCATTCCGTTTAGTGCACTGATGTTATTGAATAGACCTGGTCATAAATAAGACTAAGTAACTAGAGGACATAGGCATACTTTAGCAGTAAATCTGTGTATGGAAATGTGAAGAGGCTTGTTGTCTGGGATGAATATTCTCACAGGTTGGAAGGAAACTGCAGAGACAACAGGGCAAACTAGAGGGACCTGCCGTGTAGGCAGAATCATCTTGATAAAAACATTGGTGGTAACTTATTTTAAGGAAATATACTCATATGTGTCCCATTTCTCATTTGCAATTTGTTCTGTGATATGATTTTTTTTCTGAAATTTGTTAGGCTCTTAGTTTAGCCCTTCCATGACCTTGTCTCAGTTTCAACTCCCAATTTTGTCTGACAGCATTCACTCTGCCATCCCCTTCTCCATAAAAAGGGATCTGTTTCATAGTCTCTTGAATCACCTCTAACGTAGGCCATATTTCCTCGCTTCTCTAACCCTCTATGCTTAATTTAAGCTTTATATAGATTGTATCCCATCTCCTTTAAGGAATTTTTCTTTGAGAATTCCAGGCAGAATGACTTATTTGTTCACTTAATCCTCCCACACCCCCTTTTTTGTATTGTGTGAGTATGTATGTGATGCATTGATGGCATATTGGTATATTAGTGCTCTATTGCTGTCATGACAAATTACCACGCACTTAGCAGCTTAGAACAACACTAATTTATTTTTTCACAATTCAGTAGGTCAGAATTTCAGGAACATGGTGGTGGTGATAGTTTCATGGGTGTGTACTTGTTCCCAAATCATTAAATTGTATGTATTAAATATGTACAGCCTCTTACAGGTCAATAATAACTCAGTAAAGTGGTTTAAAAATAAAAAGAGTTCAGGTACAAAGCAGCTAGGCTAGTCTCTACTTAGAGTCTCCCAAGGCCAGTATCACTGTATCAATAAGGCTGTGATCCTTTCTGGAGGCTCTGGGTAGGAATTTACTTCCAAGTTCATGCAAGTCGTTCTCAGAATTCAATCCATAGGTGTTCGTAGGACTCAGATCTCCATTTCCTTGCTAGTTATTGGCCTAAGGTCCTTCTCAGCTTCTAGAGGACCCCACATTCCTTGACAGGTGGCTCCATTACTCCATGTCACACCCACACCAGCAGGTTGAGTCCTTCTCATTCCTGTAAGCTCTCTGACTTCCCCTTCTTTCAGCATCTCTTCTGCTTTCAGACAGAGAATGTTCTCTGTTTTTAAGGGTTTATATAATTAGATTGGGCTCATCTGGATAATTCAGTATAACCTCTTTATTTTAAGGATAATAATCTTTTCTCCATATCTTGGCTCTTGTGAATAACTCTAATGAACATAAACATATATCTCTTTGAAATTCTCTTTTTATTTCCTTTGGGCATATATCCAGAAATGGAATTGCTGCATTATACTGTAGATCTATTTTTAATTTTTTGAGAAACTGTTTTCTATAGTGATTGGATCCATCAGTGGATGAATGGATAAAGATGTCACACACACACACACACACACACACACACACACACACACACACACACACACTGGAATATTATTCAACCATGAGAAAGGAGGATATCCTGTCATTTGCAACAAGGTAGATGGACCTTGAGCACATTATGCTAAATGAGATAAGTCAGACAGCAAAAGGTAAGTACTGTAGGACATTGCTTATATGTGGAATCTAAAAATGCCAAACCCAGAAAAACAGAGTAGGAGATGGGGGATGGGGGGATAGATAAATGTTGTTTAAGTATAAATGTGCAGTGGTTAATAAATAAGCCCTAGAGCTCTAATGCAAAGTACAATAAATATAGACAATAATACTATAATCATCAAACTAAGAACCTAGAACTTAATTATTCCAACTACTAAAAAGAAAGAATAATTATCTAACATGATAAAAATGCTAATGATTGCTGTAATGGCAATCATATTACAATATACAAATATATCAAATTAACGTCATACATCTTAAATTTACACACTTGTATGTTAAATATAGTCAATAAATAATTTTTTAAATGGCCTATAATCTTAATTACATCTGAAAATTCCTTCTCAGTAGTACCTTGATTAATGTTTGATGGACTAACCAGGGGACAGGCATCCTGGGGGACATCTTAAGACTTCTGCCTACCATAGCCATTATCACACAATTGGCCTCTATCCTTTATTACCTTGCTTTTGCTGTAGTAGTGTCTTTTTGAATTGGCTTTCCATTCTGCACTGGGATTACTGTTCTTGGTGTTAACCTGTGCAAAAGAAATCCATGCAGATTTGAAAATACAAATTAGAAATATACTACTCCCTTTACAGTTCTTGCACCTCGGATGTGGAGGTAGTAGTTATTTTCCAGTATTCATTCCTCACTTCCAAGCTGTAACTCTGGGGGGAACATCCCTGGGCAAGATACCTTTGAAACCGAAATCAGTCAAAGGGAGAAATAAAGTGGGAGAAACCCTTTTGTTTCATACAAGCAGTCGTGTACTTCTGTTCACCCCTGTGTCTCTTGCGACCTGACTGCAAAAAGGGGACCCCACCCAGCCTCTCTGGTCCAGATATGCACTTGTTCCCACTTGTAAAATTACCTGTTGATATGGAGATGGATTACTTCTCTCCACCCCTTGGAAACACCTATTGTTATGGAGATGAACTAACTGTGAGGTGAGAGTTTCTGGAAATGTTGCAATTTTACTCACACTGGGTATCAAGAAACAGTGGGAATTGCATTGGCTTCTTGTTTAAGTTGGTATTCTCTGAATAATGGCTCCAGTTGCCTAGTCTTTAGCTTCATTTTGTCAAGGATACTATGGCAGTGGTGCCAACTGTAGACAATAATGGAACAGTCCCAGGCTGGTCTCAGAAGAAGTAGCTCCCATGTTGAGCCAGTTCTCTATTTTTGAGTCTTTTTAAGAGGCTCATACTAGAACATGATTCTTTATTTCTCACTGGGTTTTGTAATTGCCAATTCCTCTGTATTCTTCTTGATTAAAAACATAGCAATAGTTTGTGGTTCATCCACTGAATCTTGCCTGACACAGCTTTGGATCCCAGTATAAATGCAACATAACAGAACCTTAAAATGTGGCTTTGGATTAGTGGTTAGGTGACAAGTATAGAGATTCTGGTGCTCCTGGTTAGGACTTTGTGGAGGCTTGACCAAACACTTGTTAAAATCACCATCTACAGTGACTGTAATTCCTGGGGGGGAAATCCCAGGGCAAATACCTTTGAAACTGAAATCAGTCAAAGAAAGAAATAAAGTGGGAGAAACCCGTTTATTTCTTACAAGCAGTCATCCCATGTCTCTCTCAACCCAGCTGTAGAAGAAGAGAGAGCTCCACTAAGCCTCTCTGGTCAAGATATGCCCTCCCTCACCCATGTAATTACCTATTGATATGGAGATGGATTACTTCTCTTCACCCCTTGGAAACATCTATTGATATGGAGGTGCACGAAAGCAAGGTGAGAGATGCTGAAAATATTGCAGTTTTACCCACAGCCCACCCCACCAGAAATCTTGCCTCACAGTCTACACATTCCCTATCTTCTGCAATGGCCCCTGTGCAAGAAAACTGGAGCATTGTAACCAGACTAATAACATAAAATCACAATAATCCTCAAGCTAGAGTATTGAGTATTCAGCTAGGTTAAAACTCTTGTGCAGATTAAGTCTGTAGCTCGCCCATTCCACAGACAGTCAGTAGCTGAACAGGTACAGAGTTCAGAACAATCATCACACCACAGCTGCAGCCAGGGGGTGCATTCAGGCCACAGGGACTGTAGAAGAAAATAACCTTAAGGATGATAAGATACATGTTTTAATGACACAAGCAGAGGCAAAACTTGTCCATCAGGTAGGATGCATGCAATAGAGTGATCCTGTGATAGGACAATGGCAAGAATGGTATCTCATCCTGGTCTAGCCATCCTCCCTTTGAGAGTTATAGTTGGCTGAATATATTGGGCTATGGGAAGGTACATGAACTAACCAAAAAGATAAAACAAAACTTCCCCGTAAGATGCTCTTACCTCCTGGACATTTTGGGTAAACTACTGTTATCTTTGGGGGCCACTCTGCTGTTACTCCAGGAACACACAGGAAGTCAGCTTCCAGGCCTTTTCCCTAAGGTGCCAGAAGGGTCAGCCATCGCTGGTCCATGTGTCAAAATGCCCAGGGCCATGACCACTAAACAGTGTCTCCAGGGTTTAATGCAGTTGGGCCTGTCAGCAGGATGTTGCTATGCTGGCCATATCCTTTCTTCAATAAATCTTCTTTGATTAGCACATACAGTTGTATAGGACAGGCAACAATGTTTGTTAGCATATCCACAGGGTTCAAGGCTCCTTTTCGAGGCTTCTCATTCAAACGCTGTAGAACTGTCCTAAGTGAACTGACAAGTCCAGTAGACTATATGTCTGCAACTTCAGGCCAGATTTCAACAAATCATTGTACCTCTCTATCATGCCTGCCCGGTAGGGTTATATGGTATGTGAAACTTCCTCTTTATTCCTGCTTGCTGCACCTATCCTTATAATGAATGTCTAGTAAAGTGGGTGACTTGATCGCTTTCAATCACCTATGGCTGGCCATAGGCTGCAAAGAGATGCTCTAGGTCCCTCTTGGTGGTTTGCTACTCTGCATGACATGTAGGAGGAGCAATCAACTGGCCAGTAGCTATGTTTACACAAGTCATGGCTTACTGATATCCTTCTGATATGGCCAGAGGCCCAATATAGTCTATCTGCCACCTGACAAGGGTATCGGCCCCTTTACTATTGTCCCATGTTCTGCGGGACTCAGTATAAGTCCTTTGTAGAACACCCAAGACACTCCTTCCAGGCCCTGCTGACTTCTTCAAAGGTCAATGGCAAGCCCCCTGAATGGGCTCCACATGCATCAAACGCTGATGTAACCATTAGGCTACATCAGAGGCAGGCTTTCCTTCTAGCCAATGCACCGCAGCCAGTGTGTCTGCTTCATCATTCCCTGGGGATGCCAAAGGCAAATGGTAAGTCACATGATATACAGCAACTGTCTTAGTCTGACCAGAGGCCCATAGGTCTTGCCACAACTCTTGCCCACATGGGGGCCAGTGACCAACCATCCATTTGGCATGGTACCATGTCGGTAGCCACAGGGTCAAACCCCGATAGATGGCCCAGCTGTCAGCAAGAAAACTATGGGGGAAGGCTCCTGTGTGTTCATGAGCCATATGGTCCACAGCTCAGCCCATTGGCTGCTCTTCCCCTCTCCATTCTACATCTATATTGTCTCAGTCTTACATGGAAAGCCACAGCCCTCCACTTCGAGAGCATCACACTACTGGAGCTGTCTGTATACCAAGCATCTTCAGGTACAGGGGCTTTTTCCTCCTGATAAGTACTCTCGGCTACCAATGGGTCAAAAGCAAGTGCTTCCTGCTTTCCCCTGGTATACATCAGATGCCCCAATAAGCGTTGGAGTTCTCCACATAAGGGCTAGTAGAGAGAGCACTGTGCTGTTGTAAATATGCACCCCATTTGGCCAGTGTAGGCATCTGTGCCACGCCACTCCATGACCTTTGGGTCCAGTCTTGCACCAACCCTGCGATGGGATAGGTGGTTGTTACCTTGGTTATAGCTGTTCCAGTGATGGGCACTGTAGCCAGCAAGGCATGGTACACAGCCGACAGTTGCTTCTCTATCACGTACTGGACTCCTGCTCCTTTCCATAGTCGTGAACAGGGTCCAATGGGTTGGTGTGTCCATTCAAGCTGCTGCCAAAGTCCCCATTCATAACCATCTTTGGTTACATGAACATCTAGCTCATAGGACCTTGATGAGTTTATTACACTCAAGGCCTGCATGGCCTTGACTGCCCACTTAGCAGCTGCACATGTCTCATCCCAGTCCCACCTGATGCCCTTTCGTACCAACCAGTATAAGGACTTCAGAATTCGTGCCAAGTGCGTGATAAACATTCTCCAGTAGCCCAAAAGACCCCAAAACTCTTGTAATACCGCCACAGTGGCAGGGGTAGGGAAAGCTTGGACTTTGTCTATGACTGCTTCAGGAATAACATTAGTTTTTCTCAACCAGTCAATCCCCAAGAATTTTACATTCAAACAAGGTCCCTGAACCTTGGTGCTGTTCAAAGCCCATCCTTTCTCCTGTAGGTGTTGAAGCAGTCTAGGAACTGCCCCTTCTAAATCAGAAAGAGAATCAGATAAGAGCATGATATCATCAATCTGGTGATACAGCCACACTTTTTATGGTTTCTTCCATGTGGCCGAGTCCTGGGCTACAGTTCCATGTCAAATGGTGGGGACTGTGGAGGTATCCCTGTGGAAGGACAGTGAATGTCCACTGCCAGCCTTCCCACATGAAGGCAATCTGTTCCTGACGTTCTTGTGCTATATCAATAGAGAAGAATGCATTGGCAAGGTCCACAACATAATGATACGTCCCTTGTTCATGACTTAGTGTTTCCATAAGCGCTGCCATAATAGGGAAAGCAGCATGAGAAGGGGGTGTGACTTTATTCAATTCCCTGTAGTCCACAGTCACATGTCAGAGCCTTCTGGTTTTTTCAATGGCCATAATGCGGAAGTAAAAGGACTTTGGGTGGGCTTTATGATGCCCACCTTCTCTAACTCCTACAGAGTTTCTCCAGTTTCCTTGTGCCCCCAGGCAATTTATACTACTTAGTATTTGTCTCCCACCAAGGTACAGGCAGAGCTAAAGGTGGGTGCTTTTCATGTCGCCTCAGAACTGCCTTTACCACATGTATCCTCAGTGTGAACTCACCTGCAGTGGTCTGTAACCACAGGCCCTGCAGGATATCTACACTCAAAATATATTCAGGGATGAGATAATCATACACAGTATACTCCTTTGGGGGTAAATACCCTATCCCCAATGGGATTTGGGCTTTCTTCACACTAACTGCTTTGCCTCCATAGCCATCTATCACAGCAGGGGTACCGGGAAAATGCTCCGGGTTGCCCTAAATCAGAGAACACTCAGCTCCTGTGTCCACCACCACCAGGACATGTTGTACATTTACAAGGGACCAAAGAATTGCTAATTCTTCATGTGGCCTCTGGTACCCATGGCGTGCCCCAATGCAGGGGCCTTGTCCGTCCCCTTAGTTGAACCACGATGCCCAATCATCATCCTGCAGGGGTGAGGGCCCAGGTGGAGCCTGAGTACTATTCCCAAGGAAGTTCTGCAGGGACACAGGCTATACATGAGGCTTTGCCTCCAGCTTCCGTGTCTTGGACCTCAGCGGCTAGAACTGCTGCTCTGTCTTTAATTGGTGCCACAGTTCTAACAAGATTCTATTGGGCTGCCCATAAAGATTTTCTTTCACTACCATGGCCTTTGTTAAATCAACCCACGTCTTGGTCCTCAATACCTTCGCAGGCCCTTTTGCACCTCTCCTTTCAGTTGTAGCCCTAACTTCCTTCTGGGCTCTTATTTTTTCAACCTCCCCAGATCTGCTAAAGTACAAGTAGCTTCACTTATGGGTTGCCCTAGGTGGGGGGCAAGAGTAGTCACTAGGGACCCAAAGAGAGATGGGGGAGCTGTATGCACTACCAGATTTCTCATTCCTACAGTGAACAACTCCTTATATGGGCACGGGGGTCAATATCATAGATCATATTTTTCATGCCCAGGTACCGTAACACCTGCTGGTGCTCTGAATACATTTTCCAGCT